>SSNP01000008.1:8495813-8560837 GCA_006937955.1 Pachypanchax playfairii
CTTCGGCATGAACCACTCACCTTTACTTACCCGTTCCCTGAGAGTTTTCCTACCAGAAAAAAGGAAAAGGATTCTACTTACCAGTGTCGCTCTCGCTGACGTCCTCATTCGGTTGTTTCATCTTCATCTTTGATCTCCACCTGGAACGAGAAGGTTCATTACTTTCCTCCTCAACACAACTCCTTCGAGCCATTATCAGTCCCGCTGGTGATCCTGAATCTCAAACCATTACTTGGCTGAAAATCTTTAAACTTTTTTACATTACCTGTTTCCTTGTTTTTGTGCTTAATGAGTCTTGCCTAAACAAAAACATTACAGGCGCGGGTCAGTACCTCTATGAGCAATGATTTTTCAGTGATTTAAAGGTCCAGAAGGGTGCAGGCAGGAGAGGTGATCATGACGTACGAGGTCTAGTCTCCAAAACACGATAATGAAGGAACAGCGTCAGGGAGGAGGCATTAAAACATGATGCGACAGAGTCAACAATCAGGTGATGAACTAGCAGCAACACTGGGTATTAAACTTGACTTGAACAGGTGAGTGGTGTTACATGATAGAGGTGTGGCAGGTCTGGAACAAGAAGCGTGATTTTAGGAGGCAGAGTGAGAGAGAACGGACGATAGTGACTGTGAGAAACAGCATGACCTTATTCACCCTGATCCATGGCAAGTACGTGTAAAAACAGGATTCCCCCATTTGTTTTATGACTAAATAGTCCAAAAGTTTCTCCTTTATTCCCTGTTGATAAAAAAAAAATTAAGTTATTATCTAAATACAATAAATGTATTTTCAAAAACAGCTTCAAACTACTTTATGCCCTAAAAATATCCTCCCTGATCTCATTAACGAAAGAACAGGAAGGAGAAGAATACAAAGAGCAGTCGGTGCCCCTCTAATCAATAAGCAATTTGCATCTATACACACCTAAATAAATGCATGCACATGCACATGAACAAGAGCATACTCATGATTATGCCTGGTGAGGGGTAATGCTGTGCTAATGAGGGCAAGCTGGACTACACCAATGTGAGCAGTTGAGAGGGTTCAGTGAAGTCATGCCTGCTAAACTAAAACAAACCATTTTAATTAGTGTCACATAAATGCAGCACAGAAAGGTAAAATGTGTAACCTGTAGAGATGCTTTTGGGGAGTTTTAGAAGAAAAGATGTCCTGATAATCTTTACTGAGGCAGATATAGATGCAGGTGAATGAGGAGTTTGAGCATCAGTGCAAACCCCTCTATTAGTTCCCCAATAGTTTGTTTCTGCTCTTCCATATATCCTCTTTTCTTCTCCCCCTTCACCTCAATTAGTCTCTTTTGCACTCTGCTCCACTGATCCCTCTTTAAACTGATTTTAGTCTTACTCTCATTCCCTCCCACCCTCCTCTCCTGTTCCCTGCCTCATGACTCATTGAGGATATCTTTCAGCGTCACAATCAGTCATAAAACGTGGGTAAATATAGATTGGAAGCCTTAAAGACGAAGTACGTGTGAGCGAGCACACATTACAGAGCAGACGCACCTCAGGGAGGGGTTTTTGCCAAGTCGTGATTTCTCTCGGTTTAGATCAAGGCCATTACCTGCTTGGGAGCACGTTGTCTAAACTGGCAGGACTTCAGTCACAGCTGTCTATATTATCCTGCATTTCCTTTCACTCTCTCCCACAGTTACACCTGATCTCTTCCAGGGTCACCTTAAGCTTTCTTTTTTTCTTTCCCACAAAAGTCAAAGAGAGACTGAAACATTTCAGTCTGGATTTGATCTCTGCACAGCTAATATACTACCCTTGAATTGAACAGTCTGACTCGTGTCACTTAATCACAAACGTTAGCATACAGTCAAAACACAATCAAGGTCACAAGAATTACTGAAAACATTGAAAAGAATCATGAAGAAAATACAAATATACCAATAGCATTGATATAAAAACTGACAATCAAAAGTTGTGTTTTTATTACTTTAGTAGGATCAGTTTCTTTGAGGATGCACCAAAATGTTAATTTAGCTGTAATTTTTACTCCTGTATCCAACACACAGTTTTTGTTTTTGGTGCATTTTCATTTCATAGAAAAAAAAATCTTAAACCGCCAAAAAGATTTAAATAAAAACTTTCAGTAAGTCTTAGTTGAATGCCTACCTATACCTTTTGAAGACAAAAATTGCTCCAACTGCCAGTTTTTCAGATATTGAGCTCAAATTTAAATGTACTTGTAGCTGAAAGTCTTCCACAACTCTGAGTGCTGAACACTGAGCCACACCGTCGCTAAAAGCTTTGCTGGAATCAACAGCTTGTTAGCAAAATATCTTAAGAATATTTTGATGGGATTTTAAAGAAACTCTCTGAGAGTAATCAATGTATGTACAAGATGGCCTTCACAGCATTAGCAAACACAAAAATGGCGATTTAACTTTCGGTTTACAGATACTGAGCTATACATAGCCTACACAGTCACCTAAAGGCTTATTAGGAACACCTGTTCAATTTCTCCTTAATGGAATTATCTAATCAACTAATCACATGGTAGTTGCTTGAATCCATTTAGGGGTGTGGTCCTGGTCAAGACAATCCCCTGAACTCCAAACTGAATGTCAGAATGGAAAAGAAAGGTGATTTAAGTAATTTTGAGCGTGGCATGGTTGTTGGTGCCAGACGGGCCGGTCTGAGTATTTCACAATCTGCTCAGTTACTGGGATTTTCACACACAACCATTTCTAGGGTTTACAAAGAATGTTGTGAAAAGGGAAAAACATCCAGTATGCGGCAGTCCTGTGGGCGAAAATGCCTTGTTGATGCTAGAGGTCAGAGGAGAATGGGCCGACTGATTCAAGCTGATAGAAGAACAACTTTGACTGAAATAACCACTCATTACAACCGAGGAATGCAGCAAAGCATTTGTAAAGCCACAACACACACAACCTTGAGGCGGATGGGCTACAACAGCAGAAGACCCCACCGGGTACCACTCACTCATCTCCACTACAAATAGGAAAAAGAGGCAAAAATTTGCACGAGCTCACCAAAATTGGACAGTTGAAGATGGAAAAATGTTTCCTGGTCTGATGAGTCTCGATTTCTGTTGAGACATTCAAATGGTCGAGTCAGAATTTGGTGTAAACAGAATGAGAACATGGATCCATCATGTCTTGTTACCACTGTGCAGTCTGCTGCTGCTGGTGGTGTAATGGTGTGGGGGATGTTTTCTTGGCACACTTTAGGCCCCTTAGTGCCAATTGGGCATCGTTTAAATGCCACGAGCTACCTGAGCATTGTTTCTGACCATGTCCATCCCTTCATGACCACCATGTACCCATCCTCTGATGACTACTTCCAGCAGGATAATGCACCATGTCATAAAGCTCCAATCATTTTAAATTGGTTTCTTGAACATAACAATGAGTTCACTGTACTACAATGGCCCCCACAGTCACCAGATCTCAACCCAATAGAGCATCTTTGGGATGTGGTGGAACGGGAGCTTCGTGTCCTGGATGTGCATCCCACAAATCTCCATCAACTGTAAGATGCTATTCTATCAATATGGACCAACATTTCTAAAGAATGCTTTCAGCACCTTGTTGAATCAATGCCACGTAGAATTAAGGCAGTTCTGAAGGTGAAAGGGGGTCAAACACCGTATTAGTGTGGTGTTCCTAATAATCCTTTAGGTGAGTGTATATGTGTGTCAATATGAAACATCAAGTCTTGTGGTCAGATAGATATTACAGTTGTGAGTGGATGACCAAAATACAAACTGAAAAGACCTAATTAAAGTAAAAAAAAACAGGTGTGGAGCAGCTGACCTGGTATGAATAAAGAATGAGAAACAACCCCCAATCCTCAACAGACTAAGGATTTCATCTAAAGAAGTGACAAAGAACAGTGACAGTTAAGGCCCACCTGCATCCTAAAATACACAGAATTAAAAATAGGCACCCCAGAAAACAAACTGACACACAGGTTCAAATACATTTTACATGCAGTCTTTATGAGAATTATGTTTTCTTCTTGCCATTTTTGCTGTTTAATAAAACCTCAAGTTTTAGTTTGATGATAAAAATGATAAAATGTGGTTGTTTTGATTGAAGTACCAAAGCACAGGTAGGTGCAAACTTCTGTGTTTTGATCAGGAAAAGAAAATCAAAACTCTGACAGAGATTTTTTCATGAGTAATACTGATTTCAGAAACCAGAGGTTTGACAAACTACATTTTATTCTGCATTGAAAGCGTAATTTTTTTCTGACCAAGCCCTCAGCTTATTGGACAAACTGAGGGCTGGTAGCTGGAAATGTCAGGAGCGTTTGTGAGCATGTCTTTCTTCTGTTTTGATGTTTAACGGATCCTTTATTGATCAAAGGTTTTTTTTTAATTGAGTTGCCTTTTTGAATTAGTTGGCCAGTGATATAGAAAATCCTTATTCCTCCAAACAACCCTGAAAGTACTTTTATCAGAAGAGATTATGGGAAAAAAATATAAAACTATGACAGGTGAACAAAAAAGAATAAAAAAGGAATTCCATAACGTAAGTGATTTATTCTTCAACCAGAATCAAATCAGTTTGCAAAACCCTTTTCAAGTGCCAAGGAGAGAGACTATACTCTAATTAAACCCTTTATTTCCAAAATCTAAATAATTGTTATAAATGTATTGTGTCATCATATCAAAATCCAAAGAACAATGTCATGAGAAACAAGTGGCAGTGACAGGATCCCTGCAGTGTATCCTCACGTTGGCTACCAGGCAGATAAATAGCACTTGAACACACTGCAAAGACCACGTCCAGCTGGCTTGGACATGTGATCTAATCACGGGTGAGTGGACTTAACTGTCCGATCCAGAAGGCAACAACAGCATGAACGTGAATGGAAGAAACATTAGCACCATTATTACTTTTTGTGTTATAAAGATTAGCTGAATCACGTTAGCTATCAGTCTGTAGCATCTTCAGTTCTTAGCTTCCTGTGAAAAGTCTCTTTTTTAGGAGAAATGCAGAAGACAATTGAAAAGAAGCTGTAGTGTTTGTTTTCTGGTGTCTTCTTACATTCCTAATACTGAAAAGACAACGACAACTCTTTTGCTCTATGACCAACCCATTGCCAGGTCTGAATGAAATCGTGGCTACAAAACTCTCGAATGATAAGAGGGGCTTATTTTCACAGGTTTTTGACAGCACAAAGTCAGTCTGGTGTATCATAGACTCACTCAGATAAAAATCATGTTTTTCGTGTTGTTATGTTCTTGTGGCATTTTTCTGATGCTAGAAGACATATCTTTAGAAAAATTAATCTCAAAAATGCGTTTCTAAGTATTTCTGCATTCAAATCACTGTGAATCAGTAGCAGATGCAAAAATACAGTTTAAAAAAGACTGTATTTGTGATGTAGAAAAGCCACTGGGCATGCCACTAGCTGCTACTCCGCTAGGTAGCTAACTAGTACTAGCATAGACAGAGTTCTCCGGAACCGAGAGGGGCAGGGGATCCTCCACACCAATGGTTCGGCCCACAGTGCAGAGGCAAATTGCTAATTTAAAGACAACCGAGACACTTTTAAATAGCTCAAAATTTGATCAGAGTGGGTTTTTAAAGACCCCTGAGAATCCTTTAACACTACACTGAGGGTTGGTTGTTGGTGATATCCAGTTCATTAGTTTACAGACCATTTGCTGTCAGATTTTGTCTTTTTGAGCTGGTCTGCATCTTAAAGGTGGTAAAAAGGATTTTGCCCTGAATGAGAAGCTCAACGGCTGTTTGGCGGTTTTCGAATAGTGCGCATGCGTTTTAGCCCCCCCTTCCCTCAACGCTAGACACACCTCCGCCTGGTTCACACTGCACACGGGAGCCCTTTTCCCCTCTGTTTATTCAGAGCATTTTTTTTCGACATGGTTACATAAATAACAACAAAATTATTGAAGAGAGCTTGTTTTAATTGCTTCTGCTTTTAATTTAACACTGGCTACGTTTACATGGGCACATTTAATCGGAATAAACGCCCAATCGGATAAAAAAGACGTCATGTAAACATGTCAATCAGAATGTTTTGATCCGATGCAGCCTGATCCGAAAGAAATTTACTTCCGATCGAGAGGGGTGGTTTTGTCCGATCTTCATTCGGATAGACGTGCATGTATACACCCATTCGGAAAGAAAGGGTGAAAAGAGCCCACTGCGCATGCGTACAACTTCAGCGTGACGTCTTTCCGCTTTCGCAGACCCAAGTAGGAAACATAGCGGGAAGTAAACAGAAGTGGTCTGCTGGTGCAGTCATCCTGTCATCCTGCTCTCCTCTCCTGTGGTGGAGGAGCAGTAGCAATGTGTATTCAGCCTCTAGCTTGGTTAATGCGACCAGTAAAAACCCAAACATAAAGGTAATCACCCGCAGAGGGTCCATATTGGGGATAACGTGAGTCAGATCGAGCACACGATGGGGCGGGAAAGACGTGCAGAAAGGACGGAGTTTGTTTGCTTTTTTTTCTTCCCCCGGAAAGACAACTCGCTGTGCGCATGCTCAACTCATTTAACCTGATTGAGTGCTTGGTGCATGTGTACTCATGGCATGATCAGATCATTTCAGTTAGTGTCCATGTAAACAGGGATTTTGGAATTCCGATCGACCAAGATTTTAATCAGATTGGGGAAATTTGGCGCATGTAAACGTAGCTACTGTTGATCTTGACCTGTCTCCAACTCCTCTCTCTCTCAGTCTTTTCCCGTTTGTGTTTAGACAACCAAAAACCCCACCCCCCTCGACGTAGTCAGCACACTCCTTTGCGCTGTGTGTGTTTGTATATGTGTGTGTGTTGTGTTTATTTTAATCTCTATAGTCTGTTTAGATACACAAGTATGATCACATTTGTCAATGGCGGTATTTTATTTTAAAGAATTGCTTTAATTTTTAAAATTGACCGGATTGTCTCTTGTGTCTAGTGACTTCCTGCCAGAATTGATGCAAATTATCACGGCTCGCGCAAAAAATAGACCAGATGCTGAAAAGATCACGGCGCGGGCAGGCCACGCCTCTTCGTAGCGCTCCCTGTCTGGTTTGAACTACATCGTAATAGGTTAACAAAGACGCAGAGTGGAAGCAGTCTCTGTTCTGCTCTGTGGCGCTTCCATGTGCAGTGCATGCGAACCAGCCCTGAGGCCTACGCAAACTACATAGCATGCAAGAAGTGTGATTGACAATCTAGTATCCAATAGATAACGGGTTCGTTATCTATTGGATACTTTATTTCAAGCCCCACTAGGTCTATGATTTATGAATATTATAACGTTTTCTTTTGGACACCATAAGTAAAAGACCACTACAAGTTGATAAAATTATTTGAAAATGAATTTGACATCTAAATTTGCTACAAAAGCCTCTTTACCACCTTTAAATCAGTGGATTAATGAAAACAACAGCTCCTATTTTATTCATTATGCATCCATTTTCTTTACACATTTGCTCTTGTGTAGGATTGGGGGGGTGAGCGAGATGCAGGGTTACACCCTGGACAGGTCATCATTCCCTCACAGCTTTTATTCCTCCTCGCAATGATAAAAAAAATCTTTTATCATGCCCACTGATGTGAGTAAATTACATTTCGTACCAGGGCCTCACAACGCAATGAGTTGTCAAGCATTTCCACAGAATCTGTGGTATTGAACTTAAAACATTCCACAGCAGCTGAGCATGTCCATCTTTTCTACAGTCTGTGATTTAATCGGATAATCAATCAGCCCTTTTGTGCGAACTTACCAGACAGGCCATGCTACATTCTGGTCTCATTGCAAATCACAGATTAGACAATTTATGACATTCTTAGGGTTTTTTTTGCGGGCCCCACAATTATTTACAGGGATTACATGGTGTTCCTTATATTACGGTATGCACATAAAGAGAGAGCAGAGCTTTTGCACAGCAGTATTAGCAACACACAGAAGCTAATCCAGCAGGAAACCACAAGCACTGGGGTTAAGTCGGTGAAAACTTCCAAACAAACGCGTCCTAAGATTCCAAAACCTCCATTTAATCTGCATTCATGGGGGTTAGATTTGATGTAGGGGGGTGTAGATCAGCAATGCCTCAGCACAAATCACTTTCTAAAACTACATTTTGTCCACCAGATGAAATAAAAACAGCCAAACAACATAGTAATTTTATAAAGCAGTGAAGTCTTTCAAAACTTTTAGTCATTCATTTTCAGGTTAAATAAATAGGAAAGACATGTAAATGAAAACGAAAATGAGTCATTAGTTTGAAGGAAGTATTGAAAAATAACTGGAAACATATTCCCAGGAGCTAAACTGCAGGTACTTATGAATTTCCCCAAAAGTTTCCTTCCTGGTAAACCTGTGTGTAATTGGTCAAACCTGAAAATGAGAAGTTTTCAGATCTGAGTGGGCTGACAGGTGAAACGTCAGATGCTAAACAATTTCATTTAAACTCACCCAGTGAAGCAGAAGTGAAGGCATTTTGCATCAGTTGCTGGTAAGTCAAAGAAATGCCATCATGAGTGAGAATTTCAAACAATGAGGAGATTCCAGTGAAGTGGAAGTGTTTTACACCTGTGTTCACAGCAATGCTCATTATGCAACAATCACAGCCTGTTGCATCAGCACACCTGTTACAACAGCACGGTTGCATAAAAGGAACATGGCATGTTAAAGGAACTGACTTATGAGAACTGAAAGATCCCGAAATCTCATGAGAATAGTGAAAACATGCAGGATTTCGTCAGTACTCACAACAACAAGCAGGGAGAAAGACGACAACATGTATCCAGAAGGTATGTGGCTTATTTTCATACCTTCTACAGACTTCAAACCCGTCACAGGTACTGTACTTTCTCGTAGTCTTGCAAACGGAAATCAGAAACGTGTCCTTTATTTTAAAACTTCTGGGTAAGAGCGCCTGATTTCATGTCTGGTCCAAACTAAACTGCTGAACATGACATGTTTCAGAAGCGCACCGTGTAAAAAATAGAACTGCTGCGTCATGCTCGCGACACTACGCTTCTGGGACGCATCTCATGAGCGCTGCTGCGTGCACAGTGGAAAGGGTCTGATTGACTTTATTGGCAGCCATTAGCCGCATATTATGCGTCACTAATATTGCGAGCTACTCACACGTCCAGTGGAAAGCAGGGCTAAGGCTTGCTACCATTTTGCATCAAGCGAAACCTGCGTTTTAGTTTTAGCTAACCCACTTAGTGTAGTGTACAGTAAATTTCTTCTTTTACAAGGTTCCTGAGTAAAATGATCTGAAAGTATTTGCTGGCAACAAAGAGGTAAGCTTGGCGCCCTAACCCTAACCCTAACCCTTCCATTAAAAACATTTTTTCTGAGGTTTCTGTTTAATATTTTAGCTCCACAGGTGTTCTTACCTTCATAGTGGGTGTGAAAACAGGTCAACAACTTCTCTTTCAGTTTTAATCTCTCAAACTACGCAGGTGGCGATAACACCCGAGTTCAAATGGCTTGTACTTGTTTAGTCACAACTCCTTTGCTCATTAGTATTCATCAGCTCTGGCAACTGAAACCATGCCTAGCATGCTGCTGGCTAAAAGCTGTTAGCATAAGACGTAGCAAACCGGAAGAGAGAATGTCTGATGTTACCATGAGCAGCGGGGCAGGAAACAGTATGCCTTGCTGTCATAGGCTAGTTTGTTAGCCAATCTGAGTCCAGCAAATTCAAATAATGAATATTAATGAGTTGCTGCCTGAAGCCAGACGAATTTTGACGCAGATTGAAAGGTCTGTTAATCAGTGTTTCCTAACGTTTTTTTAGATATACAGTGATCCCTCACTTATCGCGATTAATTGGTTCCAGATCCAAAATTAATATTTTTGAAAACTCCGAACTGGTGAATCCACGAAAGTGGAATCGCGAAGTAGTGATGGATCACTGTAAAATGTTTCATATTACAGATTAATACTTAAGAAAAAACCACAAAGTCTTGAAATTTGTATGAAATGGCCTCTTTAAAGAAGAAAAGATCTTTGTGATTTTAAAACCTTTTGTATGGATATGAATACATTTAGTATTAGGATGATCAGCAAAGGCGAGTTAATGAAGCAAATTTCTATATAATATTTTAGAAATTTGATGTATTTAATGTTTCTGAGGCAGATGAACGGATTAGTCAAAACTTTATATTTTTACAAACATTTTAACACTGAATTGGAGAATCACCAGTAGTTTGAGTGAAGTTGTATTTCATTTCATTGTTGTTGTCCATGAGAAAATGTCCTTATTTGCTATGCCAATTTTGAACAAGGGAGAAAAAAAGCTTAGGAGAAGGTGTCATTTTTCTGTTTTTGCACAAATCCATCAGATCCAAACCCATTATTGGAGTCCAGCAATTAAACAAATCTAATATTATATTTTTTAAAGTATCTTCTAATTCCTTTATTTTTGTCCATGCAGAAAACATTAGATAATAATCACAAGCATTGTTTTTATCACTAACCATTTCGAAGACTATGAGTTAAAAACCTACAGTATCAAAACATACTACTTAAGTTTAGCAAATTTATCTTTATGCATACGTTTTGCTTATTAATAATCATAACAATCCTTTGGAAATATGTTTTTGCTGGATTCCTTATAATTATATAGAATTAAATTCAACAACCTGAATTACTGCCAAAGTGGGTGTTTGTTTATTTATATGGCTGAATGTCTGTCTGTCATGACGATCATGCAGAAATCTCCATTTTCTCTGCCTCTTCTTGCACAGAGAAATTTGATGTATGTGTAAATAACACTGTCCTTCACCAAATCACAGAGCTTTGGTCCATTAAATTGCATGGAAACAGAATTCACAACACAGCAACCTTTTCCTTATTTTATATAAAACAATATGATTTGAAAATAAATATACTTTAGTGTTTTACATACACAGAAAAAAAACATGTTAATAGTGGAGAAAAGACAAAGATGACTAATAACAGAGGCTCTAAGACTGATGGCAGACAGAATGGTATCCAATTTTAAAATTCTGGTTGTGTTGTGGTAGAGTATACTGAGCAGCGAGCAGTAGTTATTTTGTATCTTGCAAGACAGACAAAACACAGGCTTTCTTACTTACTTAAATACTTAAATACAATTTGCATACACCTACACAGATTTGCATGTAGCAACGGCAGATTAACAAACACATTCATTCGTACACACAGTCACGCGACACACACATACGAATAAAAGTTAGAATTTGACGTGGCGTCCACACCCTCAGATGAAAGGGGTTGAAATACAGATGTTATCAGTACGTCAAGACAGAGGGAATGTTAGCAAATTGATTTTTTTTTTCATAGAAAAGCATGTTTTTCCATGCTGAAAGGAGCCATCAGTGAGCTTAAACATGAGGGGAAAAAGACAGCTATAGATACATAACACAGCATACATAAATAGATCAAATTAAATACATGGAAAGACTGAATACTGTAAAATACTCTATAACATTATAAATTATCTAGAATGGATGATGGCATAAAGTGATATTAAGTATGTACAAGTTCAGAGAGGAAACTGTATGATCAATAAAAATTTTTGTTATGTTCAACCACAAAGAAAACTACTTTGACAATCTCCTTTACTCCAAAGAAAGACAAAATAATTTAAAAAGCACTCGAAGGATTTCTCAGGCACAGTTTTCAAATGGAATCAAACTACAGTATAGGATATTTTCAGTGGTTTTTGTAGGACATAACAAAACATTTAATTCTATAATTGATGACCAGTATCCCTTTTGAAGTATATGGCACCAACAATCCAGAGGCTCCTCTGATCCAAACAGTCACACGAGTCCATGTCAATACTCTAACGTCCTCGGAGAGAAGGAGGTGATCGCAAGCAGAGACAGACATTCATCAGCTGTCCCATTTGTCTCATTGTTTTTTACTCCAAAAGCGTAAGCATCCAACGAAAGTCCATCCATCCATCGTTTTTGAAAGAAGAGTACACCCATGTCTTCTTTAGTCTCACCCGCTGTTTTAGAAGTTAAATATATCTAGAGGTTTTGCTTGTTATGACTGACACAACCTCAGTAAACTCATATCCAGTGAAGTAATTGCATACAATGAATCGACAAGATGACACCTGCATTGCAAGCCTGTTAGAAATGCAAAACCACAAGGCAGCTACTTCGCTTTTAGTCAAATGATGGGTTTAGTTATTTGTTTCTGTAGCAGCATAACAATTCTGAACTCTTTTTTTTTTCTTGTACAATGGTCTATATACACACAGATATACAGAGAGAGGAAACGTCAGTCCTTCTTGGTTCTTTGTTAAGCCAAGGGGAATGCTTTCCACAGAAAAGAGCTTACGGTTCAAAGGTCAAAGTGCTGTGCTCTGAAATATCTTTACAATATTCCTTCATCTTGTACATCTGGTGCTGCCACCGCTCTCATCTTCTCGGCTTGTCACATCTAAAGAAAAAAACAAAAAAATATTTGAAAAGGTTAATGAGCAAAGCAAATACTGGAAACACGTGTTACAGCTTTATACAGGCCTTTTTTTAAAAATTGTGTTTTCACAACTTAACCTGAGTGGGTTACAGAGACAATGTAAACTCTGTCACCTGGTGCGACAGTTAAATCACAACTGAGGTGAGCAGATATTATTGTTTTTAAACTTTGGTTGATGGTAGCTTGTTGGTCCTTGGTTTGTTAACTACTTTTTTAAAGTCTAAAATTAAAAATTTGACTGTTTAATGGTAACAAACCCACCTGAAGTCAGAAAGTTATCGTATAGAATTCTTTAACAAAATGTCTTTGGCAGCAATAATTAGAAAGTCTGAATTTAGCATATTTTAGTATGTCATATCATTGTAATTTTAAATTGTACCCAGAAGTAAGAACTTAAAGTAAATGTAAAATTGGTCAAAAGTAAACTTCACAATGCACACAACTAACTAAGCTAAAGGGATAGAATACGAACACAGATTTGAAAATAAATCAAATAAGTTAGTCTTAGCTGTCCTTTGTTAGTCTGAGGTTTTGTACTTTACAGATAAATTCACCAAATATTTTTTGTAAAAGTTTTCTGCTTTAACTCCAATAAGAATCTGCAGTGCATTTGTTTCTAAAGGCAAAGTCTTTCTCACATCAGACTACTATGTGTTGTATCTTAAACTTCCCATAACTTTAGTCAAAACTGAAGGCTATCAAACCCATGAAGATTTTTTGCTGACCATGTATGAAACTGGCCCGTACAACCTGCCCTCACTTTATTTGGTACTTCATATACTGTAAATTTTGCTACTTTAGTAGTTTATACACTTTTTTTAGGACAGTAGACTTATAAAAGATGTTACAGGAAATAAATGTGGAGAAGAACACGGCATGCAAACAGTAAAATGCTACATTGCACTGCAAAGGCTAACCCCTTGTTTTCACTGGAACACTGTTCAGACCGCAATACCTTTAGTCGAGAAAACAAATTATATAAAAAGGTCTGACAGGTAAATTTATCAATAAAACAACTTGTTTATCAACACAAACTGAATTTACAAGAAAGTCAGACATACAATACCAACAGCTTAATGTTTTTCTAAAAAAAAACATCCTTTTCAGGCTCCTCCATCACTAAATCGATACAACCCGTAGACTAAAGAATAAATAGTAGTTAAACTCAAGACAAGAATTATGGGACGTTCACTGGCTGACAAACATTCAACATGCCAATGCATATTTTATTTCCTTAAAAAGGGAAACACTTAGAGAACGAGTGGAATTTACCTTGAGGAGTTTTAGGGCTAGAAGGCGAGTGACAAGATAGAGATAGCCTATAGGCAGATTAAGTTGTTGAGCTAGATTTAATAGGACTTGTACAGTCTAGCCGTGGAGGTGCTCTAGTTCAGAAGTGCTCCTTTGGTGTCAAATTAAACTGCAATGAGGATATAACAAAACCAAACTGCAGCCGTAACACGGCACACCGGCATCCAATGGAAACAAGGGGTAACAAGCCAGCTACAGTAGCTGCTACCAAGCTTCAGCACAGCTGAATGTTTAGTTAATTGTGTTATTACAAATGCCATCTATAGTGAGTTTAGCTCTATCAGTAACGCTTACTTGCAGGTCTTCTCGTTGAGCTCTAGCTGGCGATTTTTACAGTATTCAACTGTGTGTTTGCAGGAGCACCGGCAGGTTACAGGATCCTGCACAAACGCACGCTTTCTCTTCTCTGAGCATGGCTCACAGACACTGGACAGACAGAGAGACAGACAGAGATGGGGAGGAAGAGGGAGAGGCAGATTATAGCGGGTTACTATCATCACCAGTGATAGGTCACCCTAAGGTCAACGCTTTCATTTGCTCCAGTTTGCTCCTTTAAACCAATGGTTCCCAAACTAACCCATAAAATAACACTAGCAACAACTTGTGACTTTAGATATTGCTAGTTGACCTATACAAACATGGCTAAAAAGCTAAATATACTATGGCGTAATGAGAACACCAACTACCTCAACTCATACTTTTATCCATTAATGACAATAGTTTTATCGTTTCTGAGCATTATTGTGATAAAGGACTATTCTAGTTATTTGAAGCTCTCCATAGACTTTTGGAGGTCATTTCAAGATACCCAACTTAATATTTCATGACCCACTGTAGGGTCCTGACCCCAACCTTGGGAACCACTGCTTTAAACCACTGCCAGGTTGCCTTGTATGTCATACGTGAAACGTATTACACACAGGTTCCCACAGAGCAGACCCATTAAAAACACCCCACCCCTCGTCCCTTCCACATAGATCCGACCGCTCACAAACACCTTGGGTTACACATGCAAAGAGCAAAAGCTCCAGACCAATTCATGCAACACAAAAATGACATATATCAGCATTTAGCTTTGTGTTAATGACAGAATACCCCTCACTCTCACTCTTACAAAAGGTCAGTTCCTGATAAAGAAGACTCGAGGGTCTGTTTGGTGTACCGTTGACAATAGTTTCATTTTATTTAGTGAAAACTAAAGACTGTTTTTCCACAAAAAAAAACATGAAATGCAAAAACAGAAGCTGAAAGTGGTCTAAATTACATTTTTTTAACAAAATCAAGGCTCAGATATTCCACTGACATCATTATATACAATTTACAAATGAACATACAGACAAAATACGTTAACAATATGAAACATGAGGTCATCTTTATATTAGTTTAGAATAAAATATAAGTTACTTTTTATAGTTTCAGACAAAAAAGTAGGCAAACAACAAAACAAAAACAGTACTTGCAAAAAAGAGTAATAGATAGCGATCACTCATATCTTCACATTACATAAAAAGTACCAGCATTTGGCACAGGGCAACAAAAAACAGTTTTATAAGATGAAAGGAACAAAGAGAAGCAAAGAGATGTGTTTGAGACACAGCAAAGCAGCACAGACTCAACACTGAAGACAGAATCACGATTACAATCTTAGTGATCCCGGCACAGATAACAGAACAATATGAGTCGGTCTCTAAAGCCATGCTGGTGGATCTGTGATCTGTTGCAGTAGGACGTTCGGGTTACAGCTAACAGCTGATCTAAAGCTGTTCTTCCCAGCTTCTTTAAAAGTGTCAATAAATTATTCTGCTAACAATCGAGCAAAACCTTCGATTTGTTGATTCTCATTCCAATCATTGCTCTCATACATGTTCTGTCAAAGACTGCGCTCTGTAATGTGGTAAAATCTGTGGCACTTCCATGGTTTTTGTTATATAAAGTTTAAAAGAAGCTATGTTAGCAACAATCCCTGGCAAACAGGCCAATTTAGGCACATTTTTTGTTTCAAATCTGTAAAGCATGGCTGACGAGACAACGTTAGGACAATACACGGAAGTGACATGCTAATTGATATGGCTGATGGGAAAATTAAAGAGTACAAATTAAAAGGGGCAAAAGAGCTCCTCCCAAATTAGCTTAATTATGAGAAGCGCAACACTCAGGTGCAGGTAGGTGGAGAAGGCGGAGCTGACATACGCATCATGAATAGTTTTGTCACGGTTTTTCTTTCGCTTTCTCTTTTGGCCTTTGCCCTTGACTTTCCGTGGTTTTCTGCAAGAGAAAGAGGACAACAACGCAGAGATGCCTGAGAGACTGACGAGAGAGATGAACTGGAACGTTAACATCTTAAACTGATGGTTGCTAAAGCAAACATCAAATACGAGCATTTTGTTTTAAAAGTGTGATAATGTATCAATCAAAACAGAAATTTGATTTGACTAGATTTTTGTTAATGAATGAACTTTTTATTTGATCCAAGATTCTCTCAGTGGCCCTTTAAAATGTTTTAAAAAGTTTTTTTTCCACGTCCTGTAGTTTTTGAATAAGACATATTTTGTTTGATCTGTGAGAAAATAATTTCATTGTCTAACTCGGTTTCAAAAGAGTTTTTTTTTTAATGGTTGCTCTTATAAACCAGCACAATGACTCTGCAGAGAGTGAAACCAATTAACAGTGTGAGGCTTGTCGTGGGCGGAAATTTCCCGGTTGAATTGAGGACAAAAGGCTTGGACTTCACCAAAACTACATCTTTCAACATATCTGGGTCAACTCTTTAGAGCTGATTCAAGTTGTTTCAGAAAAGAGTACAATAACAACAAACAGAAGTGTGCTCATGAAGCGTACACAAAGGGCTGGATGCATCAACAGTGTGTGGGTACAACAACGGCGTGTACGGCTCTTTACCAGACAAGCTGGTAAAGGATGTCCAGCGAGAATGTCCTCAAATTTAATTGTATATGTGCACAAGTTAATTTTTCTTTTAAAGGTCTTAACGTCTGATATGTGAAATGGAACAACCCCAAACAAACATTTCTTTGTCCCTATAAAGTCTCTATCCGATTTGGTAAAATGGTGCTTTTGTCTATGTTTTCATTGACACATCTAATGACTTGTGGCGCTAACAGAGTTTTTGATATGCAAATGATCAATTACGGAACTTATACGTTGATTAATGGATTGGAATGCAATTCGTGTTTATTTATGTGCATAATAATCCACATAAATGAGAGGACTATGTACATACATTGTGTTATTGATACAAAAAGACTGCAAGCAAAGTCACATATTTATGAATCTACTCAGTTTTACAACCCTTTGGTCTCAGAATTAGACAAAACGTGAACCTCTATGTCATGCATTCTCATTATATTTGAACACAAGAACGAGAATTTAAATAAATGCTTCACATTTTAAAAGCTCAATTTTTAGAAATTTAGAACTTTAGTGCTATAAGCAGTAGTGTGATTATGTTATGGGCTTGGTAATCACAATATTTGACGATGTGTTAGTGTTGTTCAATCAGTAAACTACTTTTTCCCAATTATTAAGCAGCATATTAGATTTTTAGAACAAGTCCAGTAATTGTTGTGTGTAGAAGCTAATTTGAATCAACCCCATTTTTGCTGTTCTTCTTTGTGTTTTGCCTCCTTCCACCTATCCACCATCTGCTTTGTGCCAGTAAAGTGTAACACAGATGGACAAGGCATATTCAAGTGCCATGGGAATAGTATAGCTGTGCTACCATGAAAATATGACCATAAGCCATGTTAGTTGCTCTGTGAACACATCAGCACAAGAAGCTAAATAATAGCATTAGCATGTTTATATTTAGCACCGATCATATTCAACTAGCTTAGTTTGTTAGCATTTCAAAGGCTGTAAACTTGCTGATTGTGACCCTGTGATGACCTTTTTATGTACTGACAGTTAAGAGGATTAATTCATTACAACTTATATTATGTGGGCATTGAAAAAGTATCCAAAATATATGATCCTAACCAGCTGATGTTCTAAAATTCATCGAGACAAATCCTCTGTTGTCTGTAAAGGTATGAATGTCCAGTCTGGACAACTTTAAAAACTAGAGACAGTAACACAGCCATCCCAAAACTCAAAGGTGGTAACATGACTAAAACCATTGTTTTAACTTCTCAAGAAAATTCCTTGTTTCCAAGTCACAGAACGATATAAAGGAAGCAGAAGCTATGGACAGAGTTAAGTCAGACCTACACGGGACACTAGCGAACCCACAAAACAGGATGCATGTAAATGTAAAGGTTTTCTCTTTAATGGACAGAGGTCAGATCCAGTTTCACAGCAGATGCTGACAGTTAGCCACTTTCACAATCTCAGCAGGATGACTCACCCTGACAAACCCAGAGACCTCTTAAGGTTAGCAACCAGCGATAAAATGAACACGAACATATGGACGCTTCAGAAGCAAAAGTTGAATGACCCCGGGGACCATTACTTTGTCGAAACATGCCACCAAAGACAGACTCATAAACAGCTGAGACAAGGTTAAGGAGAAGGTCTCAAAGCTCAGCCTTATCTATATGACAGACGACCTGACATAAAAATCAAAATACGACCAACAACAACAATCGCGTGATGGAAAAATATTAACAACTACTCGCAGAGAGAGGATTAAAGAGCTCCAATGACTCTTAGAGTTCTGACTTGTGTTGTATTGGAAAGGAGGATCACTTAGCAACAGAAAAGTTTAACAGGTGCTCAGAAACACTTATCTATATCAGAACAAATAGAAGCAGGAGTAACAGACGGTAAGTGAGGTATAAACATGTAACAGGAATGTAAAGATGAGATAGAGAAGGCAGAAAAAAGGAAGGGCAACGACCTCGTCAAGAGTCAGTCATTCACCTGACGATTTATTTGGCATTCCCTATGTTCATTAACTAAGCACAACATGCTAATCCATGCTATTTATGAGACGATTACATGTAGCTTATCCACTGAAATCTTAAATAATTATGCAGTGTTTGGTAAAAAAAAGAAATAAATTAGTAAAAAACAAAAAAAAACAAAAATAATAACAGGTCATTTAGGAGTGTGGATTGCAGTTGATTGTCTCAAAGGCTGAAAGTTGCAGAAGACAGAGAACGAGCTTGTGTGGAAAACAATATCGAATCTCGAGTCCCCATTGTCCCCCTCCCAAATATTCCCCAGTCTCCATGCAGAAAGAGCTGCGGTACTCACTTTTCGTTCACTTCTTTTGCTTCTGGCTTTTGCCTGAAAGGAAGAAACAAAACATGACATTATGTCACAGTATGCCAATTGTTTACTGGTAAACAGATACATATCAAACCCATCAGAGATGGATTATCAGCATCACTTTTATATTGTTAAACCATGTCACCGTCATTTACAAGAAACTATAACAAAACTGGCTTGTTTTCAAATGTCTGGCTCAGTAAATCCAACAGAGCAGTTGAGACATAACGCAGAGCGTTGTAGACGTTCGGGGACGCTGGATTGTGGATTCGTCAATGGATCGACACGCACGCATACGGAGCACGTCCACAATGGAGAGCTGAAAGCTTTCTTTCACTTCTCATCCATGTGACGGCTCCTGCCGATAAGAAAGTGTGGAGCAATAAATCTGCTGGCACTATTCATGCTGCAGTTTGCCAATAAAGTTAGGAAACAGTGTTTCCCTGAAGGTGGTCGAGCACTCACGGCCAAGTTTCAGTTTTACTGACTGGTGCAACAAATGTACACTGGAGAAACTATTAACACAGAAATGCACGTGTGTCTGTACCATCTAAACCTGATTTACTGTATCTCTGCCACTTTAAGCATATACTGATTCACTTACATCATACTACACTTCTACCATCAATTTCAGGAGCCTGTGCAAGGTCAGATATGGTATGGTAAGATAGGAACTATAATAATCCCCTTTAAGATTTCCAGAGGGAAAATATTCTGTTGCAAGCAAAAAATCTGGATTATATCATGAAATGTTGCATTAAAGCATCGCAGAGAGGCGCTCCTTAAAGAATGAGACATTGGATTTGAGACAAATATAAAATATAGACAATTAGAGATATACTTCCTGATTTTTGTAGTGAAATTATCCTTGTTTAAATGCTTTTATTTTGTAGTTTTAGTTGTAATGAAACAATCAGATTCCCTATGATATACAAAGTTTTTTACTAGAGTTAAATTTCAACAATGGTCGCATGTGTTCTTCTTCTCACCAGTCATTACTATCTCTAGACTGAGGGCATAAACTTTAAGAGGAAGTAATAAGAAAAATCATCACAGCCACTTAAAGTTGATGATAATCAATGAGCTTGTGTGATATTTATTCAGGGTTAGACAAACAAACTGTCAAGAGTGTCTCTAGAGAAACATGAAAGTTACGCAAAGAGGAGACGTAAAGTAGCGATTGAGTAACTTCCCTTGATCAGTCCAGTCATCCCCGCCTTGTTTGTTTTCTTTTTACATGATCCATTAAAGTCAGAGGACACCACATGTCCCCTCTGAGCTGCTGCGTCACGGCTTAAATTTTTGGGAACGTAATTCAATTTAAAAGAAAAAAAACAAGTCGCAGTCCAACAGGGAACAACGCAAGTTCAAGGGCAGGAGACGGATCTGTTAGCGATTAGCCTGGATTGAGTTCTCATTATTTAAAGATGGAGATGTTCGTATCGTGTTTGGTCACATTCATTCAAGATCAACTAAAAGTCAAAAAGTGACTGTAATGTTATATTTTTTCAAGTACACTATAAAAAAAGACAAACAACAGAAGTTAAAATATATTTGTTAAACGTGGTTTACTCCTTTTATTGATGTGTTGTTTCGACTTCGCAGCTTAAATTTGCCAAAAAAATAAACAAAATTGAAAAAAATTATAAGCCACTTTTAAGCTAATTCACTAAAATAAACATATTAAGCTAAATAAAGTTTGGTTTAACTGTTTTCCTCAGTAATAAAACCCCTGATACTCCATGTCCCTGACAGAGAGCATCCCTTAGACAACCCTTCAAAACCACTGGACTATGCAAACATCACAACTATTTATATTATTCAACATGTATTTAAACAAAGCATAAGTACTGTTACTGAAGCTAGTGGTACCCAACCCTGGTCCTTGAGGACCACAATCCTGCATGTTGTCCAACAAATCAGGTTTGAATCAGAAGAACTTGAGCAGAGGCTGAAGAAGTAACGCAACATTTGAACCAGGTGTGTTGGAGCAGGGAAACAACAGCAGACCACGACTGGACACCACTGGAGTAAATCTGAATAGTAATCTTAAATACGCCCTAATGGTTAAACAGCATCTCCCAAAGATAAACAGATGTGAGACACATCTGCTTTTAAAACCACAACATGAACGCGTTATGTCGCTGAACGAAGTTGCTGCTGCACATTAACTCAGTGACTACGTTTACATGCAGCCAATTTTCAGGTTATGATCGGGTTAAGGTCAGTATTCAGGTTTCTGTAATGTTCAGAATAACCTGTTTACATGCATAAGTAGAGAGAGTTACCCGTGTATACATGAAACTTGTAATAACCCGATTTAAACGCGGATGTTGGGGTAGCGTCATGACGTACGAACTACTTCAAGATGCAATGTGCGTAATATTCTTCCTGTATGACCAAGATTCCTTGTGATTAGAGTATAGAACACACGTTTTGATGAGGTTATGCCGATACGCGTTTACACGACTAAATATTCAGGTTAGCAAAGGGTTACCCCGGGGTTAAAAACCGGGTTTTTAAAATATGAGCTTATTCGGGTTTTTGCTGGTTTGCATGGCCGTGCTGAACCGGTTATTGTGAATATTCAGGTTTTAAAAGGGTTATTGGCTGCATGTAAACGCAGTGATTCTGAATCTGATCATCAACACAAGTAAAACGATCGACTGAAGTTAAGAAACTGAAGTCACATGACTTTACAAGGACCTTTACATGCGACAAAACCTCAGCGACGCTCTGGAACAGAGATAAAATTAAAAACAAGTCTTGTTTGAACCTGCACTGAACTTTTCCTTAAGAAAAAAAAAAAGAATCAGCCAACTGGAAGAGAAGCGAGATCAGATATGAGTCTGCGTGATGTGAATGTGGAAGGATGAAAACAATCACTTTGCATGAATGACATGTTTGGTCGACCTCTACTCTGCTACACAATGATGCAGTGATTTGCCTTTCAGTGGCGTGTTTGTGTTTGAGGTTTCTTACCTACACATACATGCGCTGTGTTCTGTAAAACTCATGTAAATGTCATTTTGTTGCTGTTGGAGTTTTACTCTTTTAATCTGGAACGACAGAAAAAAAAAGAAGAGACACTTTAAAAAGTTAGACACAAACGTGGGAATTAACGTTCAGATGCATCTCAATCAATTCAGCCAATCAGAAACTGGAAGCTCCTGATTGGCTGAAACTAGATGTTTTGTTTACAAGCTTTAAGTCAGATGGAACTCAACTGAAAAGTTCAGGAGATCATCACTCATTGCTGACTTGAACTAAAGACCAATCTCTTGAACTTATCATCCGTCAGAAATTTGAAAACCCACACACAACCTTGGCAGAGGGGAAACAGTGAAAACGGAGGTGAACGACCAGGTTAAATATCCAAGTTTTATGCCAAACGACCTTTAAACCCACTTGAACATGTCAGAGGAGCTTTTTAAATGCCAAGCTCTGTCAGGACTCTCAGCTTAGGTGGACTTGTACCTCAATAGTGTGACATTTGGGAATAAAAATAAACCATTTATGCAACCAGATAAGCACATCCTATTCTGGAGAAAAAATAAAAATACAGCTCAGTGTGAGGTTTCACTGTTAGAAATTGTTTCTGACCTCCATTGTAACGTTATAGGTTGCTGTCGGCGTGCACTGCATCGCATCGTCCCCGCAGCAGCCGGCGCAGCGCTTCAACACCACGCAGGACGGGATGAAGATGTGTTCCACTTCGTCCGGGTACTCCTGCAGAATGTCCACCAGCATCTCTCGTGGCTGACAGAAACTCTTGTTGTACACGTCTCTTAAAGGGATCACTGGGAAAATACACAGCAGAGTATTTATTAGGTTTTTGTTAAAAAAGAATAAAAAATGGCACGCTGTTTCAATACTGCACACCTACAGTGAAATCTGAATAAAATTCTGGCAGGCACATAAAGGATTAAAAGAGAGAAGTGTAAACACTTGCAGACATGCACACACATGCTTTAATTCCTATTGTTCCTCTCAGAAAGGACTGGGTTCATATGCGCAATCAGACTGGCTTATTTTATAAACACTTACATATTGCGTCATTAAAATTAACATGTTATTTAACTATTCATCAGCATGACCCCCCATCAGCTGCATAAAACTGGAGTCTTACATCCATTTATTTGCAGCTCAATGTTGTTTATGTCATCTACTGCGACGACAGCTTTTAGTCTGCCTTTTCACCTTCAGTCCCCCCCCCCCCACCTCTAGTCTTTGCAGGAGCTTTCCTCTTGAGAAAGATATTAGCACACGGACTGACAACACTCCTGAAACATCACTGAGGCCATAAGTTAGCCCCCCCCCCCCAAGCCTGACAGCCCCATGGGAAGCAAACCAAACACACTGTGCCTGAGCAACATCATGAACTTCAGCTCATGATTGTTCAAATTAGATTGGGCAACACTGTTGTGCAAAAAAAAAAAAAAAAAAGAAATTGTGGGCCAACAGTGTGACATTCCATTCTGTTAAAGAGTTTAGTGACCAAATCATTCCCTCAGGTTAACCTCAGGTGGAACATGATTCTGTTCAGGGTGAGCTGATTAAACTGGGGGGGGGTATTAAACTCTGAAAAAGAAAGTGTAGAGAAGGATGAAGCCTCTTGAGGGTCAGGTAATAAGTCCTCCACTAGGGGGCGCTCATTTCCCTTTCATGTCAAGGTGAAATTCAAACCAGCCTCTCTGCTGGCTGTGTGCCAAGCAGGGAGACCAGCACAGACTGTATTCCCACGGTGCCCTGTGGGACACCTACCGTCATGTGGACTTCTTTCTGTTTCCTTCGGTATGTGGGCACTCTGCAGAGGAAAAACAGCCAGATGTTAGTCACACTGGATTGTGCAAGAAGTCTAAAAAAGGAATTTCACTTTTCCAACTGTAGCCACATACGATTATATTTTGACGTTTCTGACTAATAAAAAAAATCTAACTAGAAACTCTGTATGAGCACGAGCAGAAGAGATCAGTGAACCTCTCACGCGCTGTGCGTCTCTTGATGCAGCCTCTCATATATACAGTGTGTGGCCTTATTTGGCCATTTGAGCAAAGGTAATCGCGCTGTGCCAGACGAGCACGCATGAGTTCTGCCTCATCAACGACGTGGCAAAACTTCCTAAACTTTGGAACCACTGTGTTGGTTTTGTTTCACTTTCCAGATCTTTTCATGTGGCGCTCATCAGCCAGGCCGCTTTAATAAGCGTTGCCTTTAAAACCATTAGGAATGTCAGCCTGTCACCACTGAGGCCACGGCATTTCTGGCAACTCTCCGTTTGTTCGTTAGTTTTTTTTTTTTTTCTTTACCCCCACCTCCTTTTCCAACTCCCCCCTCTTTTTTTTCCACATAGAAGCGCGCGCAACTCGCGCAATACTTTGCCAATATTGCATGAGACCCGCTCCTGTTGAACCGGCATGTGCGGCTGAATGAGCCTGAGCGGAAAGATTCAGTCCCTCACAGGGAAGTTGATACAAAAGAAAAAAAGGAGAAAAAGATACAAGATTGGGTTGTGTGTAGGCTCCACCCCCTTTCTGGTGGCGTGAGAGGGTCCAACCTTGTGGGCTGAGATCCCCCCTTCACCCACCCACCCTAACCAGCGCCCCCAAAAGACACCATATATACTGTTTTGTTAATGGGTGGTTGTCAAGCTGCGAACACGGATACACCGGCTGATAAATGAGTCGAGGCGTCATCCTAATCAGCGTTTATTAGCTGTCATTAAATAAATCAACACTTTATGATACTCCTGAGATGAGTTCGAGTGGGAATTCGGTGACTGAGACGGGAGGAGGTGGCAAAGTGTTGGAACTGATCTTTTATAGTCCAATCAAGTTGCAGGAAACACACAGCCTCCTCTTGGGGTGGTGTGTGTTGCTGCAGTTTTTTTTTCTCCTTTTCCTCCTGTCTCCCTGAAACCTTTGCTCAACACCAAACAGCGCTCGATTAATGATTAAATAGATAAACAGTCATTTAAATCCCCCAATTTAGCAGATGAACCTGCCAATTCATGCGTCCTGTCAAGCGCGAGCTGCGTGAGCGGGTGCCGGGAGTGAACCTGCTCACATGCGCGGAGTGAAAATAGAGCCACTGCGCCTTTAAAGCGTAATAATATCTCCAAGGTGGTTTAAAAGCAGGCCTCGCACAACCCCCCCACCCCCCACACTGAACTTCTCAACATTATCATGACTATTCCCCCCTTATATTTGCAGGTCATCTCTTATGACACATTTGTAGCTGGAAAAACAAACAAACAAATAAACAAGAGTCGAGTCCTTCAGTCGTTCTCAGCTCTCAGCGTCAGCTTTGCGTAATGGTTGTTTTAAATCTCTCTAAAGCCACTAAATATTTCAGCTTGTTTAAACACGACCGAGTCAGACAAGGACGAGCTTACACATTAATGACCACTCAACACGTTCAGAGTAGCTAAATGAAGGACGATTGATCTTTTTCCTTTTCCTTATTTAGATCCAGCTGGCCGGGAACACACTCACCTTGACAGCTGACAGCGTCAAAAATAATAGAGTCAAACTGTCAATAAAGTTCATGATGTTGGGAATCAGTCCAAGAAGAAACAAAAAAAATAAAAAATTCAAAAGATTAAGAAAAAAAAAAAAGGTCAGCGTTTTTTTCAACACTTCAGCGTCCAGTGAGGATTTTTGTTCTTAAACTTTTACAGGCACAAAGAAAGAAAAAAAAATTAAATAGGGACAAGTGAACCGGTTAGAAGTTCTCTGAAAAGGGGGCCGGGGGTTGTAAATCCATTCTGGTCCCAAAGGCTGGAGCACATACAATCCCTTTTTGCGCGTTTTAATTCTCTCCTTTTCAACTGTTGCCAATAATTTTCAAAATATCCAGAAATGCGAGAATCCAAGACACGCAACGTCTCACATCGTTCCGCGGCAGATCCTTGTTTTCTTGACAAGCGCTAGCAATCCACATTACAAGAATAATCCCATGCTTGTGGGCCAGCCGCCGTCTCCAAGAGTCTGCCCATTTCAAACTTGTAGCGTCGCTCCTATGTGTAACTTGAACCCGTGGACCAGGTTCAGAGGGAGCGAGAGAGAAAACTGCGCAGACAGAAAATCGTCTTAATTAAATAGAAAAGCAGAAAGTTTGTGTAATTGCTGTTTTGTCCCCGTGTCAGTGCGCTTGAAGCGGGTCAGCAGCTGAGTGTGTCCTCTTCGGTCTCGGTCTCTCTGCGCTCTGCCTGACTGTGTCACAATCACGCCTGAGACATCCAACGTTCAGAATCGTGGACCTGATTGGTGGTTTAAGCAGTAGGTGTGTCTCTTCTGAAGTCATTAAAAAAACCAAGTTCTTGCAGCCTATTAAATGTTGAAGCACAATATCACCAGCAGAATAGATTTAAAACAGACATCAGATGCGTCAGTCGGTTTGTTTCAGGCTTTATGTGCGCAAACGGAAATAAATAATAGGCTAATAATAATAAACCGGCTGATGACATTCTGGTCTCGTGGTATTCCAACAGATCTCCCTCCTGACATATTATCCTTTAATTCAGCCTCATTATGTCCAGCGTTATACTGGTTATTACTGCGCCATTAAATAGAGTCAGCCCTAATTTCCGCAACTAATTTCTTCTCTTGATCTCTGATATTGAAAGATGACATGTCATTGCGCCAAATCCATAGTTCATAAATCAAATCATCTCTTATTTTTATCCGATGAATTTGAGTTTCTTATTGAATTTCTTATTATTTATATTTTTTTAAAAAGCTCGAACGCCTTTGATGGAAGCGTCACACCTAATTTCCACTTCCACGCGATGAGGGGTAAATATTTTCCAGTCTTGTGACTTTACCCCACGTTGCGCGCCTTAGGAGTCCCCCCCTCCCTTTCCACGAAAGAGAACTGGCAGTAAACCGGAGCGTGTGTGACCGGACACGTAGCTTTGGTTGCGTGCGGCGCGCAACGTTGCCGTATGAACGGTAAAATAAGTCAGGAGGTTTTTCTTCTTCTTTTCACCTTGCGCATCCCGGTGTGTGACGCACGCACACGTGGACTTCCTGTCTATTGAATGGAGAATGTTTTTTTCTGTGGTAATGTTCTGCTCGGCGAAGGGACCACCTGGTCGGTTCACGCTGACCGGAAGCTGTTTGTCTACCGGAGGTCCAGCTGAAACATCACGGAGAGCGGACAGGAAGGGGTAACGGGGAGACAGGGGGGAGATGGAGGACAGTCTGAGGTGCGATGCTCCTTCATCATGACACACTATAATAATAATAATACAGGAAAATTAGGATGAAAACAGCCAAAAACAGAAACATCCAAATCCCCAAAGTAATCTATGACATGATTCCTTGAAATTGTGTTTAAATGTTCAAATTAAAACTTTTAATAATGATAAACGAAACTAAATATGTTATACATGTTATAAAACATGATATTTGGTCATAAAACGAGCTTTGATCTTTTAATGTGAAACTGTAAAAACTAACTGGTGGAACCAAGAGAAGAGGAGGAGGCATCTCAGTGGCTGAACTTTCTGTTGTTGGAATGCTGATAAATAAAGGATTAAAAGTTGTGTAAAACAAGTCATAGTAATAAAAAAGGTCAGCTCCAGTGTCATTTGAGCTATAAGTGGTCCAGTTTTATAGGAAACGATGATGATCCTGTTGAATCATGTATGGTAATGATGCCCTCTCCTGGACAGTCTGCAGCAGTCTGCCTCCTGCTCGCTGCCTGATTGATAGGCTGAGTATAAAGAGCTGATAAGCCTTGACATAAGGCAGCATCTATGTGTCTGTCATATACATTAGAGGTAAGCAGGGACAACTGAGAAACAGCCAGAAAAATGGAGAGACAAACAATGAGACTTAACAGGAAAACGAGGCGCGATGAGTCAAGAAACGGTGAGTGACAGCTAATGAGGAAAAAGCTGCTTTTAAAGGAGGAGAAAAGGGATTGGTGTAACCGAGAGGAGTTCCTCAACCTTGTCCAGACTTAAATTGAAGAATAACACTCGGGTTCATTAGCAGTGTCACCGAGCTCCTGTTTCTGCTGACTCAGAGTGTGCGTTTGTGTGCTCAAGTGGGCAAGGTTACACAGGATCCACTTCAGGTGTGTACATCTCGGTTTGTGCTGACTCCATATCTAAACTTTAATGAAGGCTTTCTCTGAAACGTACAATAAGCAGACTCCCCTGCAATGACTTGCACATTGATGCAGCTTTGTAAACACTATTATGTTAACAGGAAACCAGGGTGATTCCCATATGTGCTGTGGAGGTGGTGGGGGGGCAGCAAGCGTGGTCTAATCCTTCAGCAAACACTTCCTGAGCAGCCACATTGTCAGGGAATAAGACAGAGGAGGAATCGGAACAGCTGTTTACAGTGTAGCCACTAATTTAGTCAATGTTTGGCCTTTTTCCATCGTGAGCACTCGTGCCACAAGTGCCCGAGGTCTGATTTCATGCGAATGCACGAGTAATTTTCCACACAAATGCTGGACATGGTCACAAGGCGTTGGCGACGTTGAGAGGTTTGAGGTGTGCAGTTTATTCCCTGCAGCTCTTTTTATCCATCTGACTGCTTCATCCCATAATACTATTTTAAATTCCCCAAAAATGATTACCCAACCATGAAGCCAACTGGAGCTATTCATACTTTTTGAATATGAAATGACCAGAAATATTTATTTTAGAGCACAAAACCAAAAATTCCTTGTATATGCATTTTTGTTCTTTCTAAATAAAATTCATTAATTTTCTAAAATACTTGTGTGTTTGAATAGAAGCCATATTTTTCAAAGTATGTATAATTTAACAGAAGCATTCTGTTACAAAAAAAACCTAATGGCTGACTGCCCCAGTCTTTTATCACCTGGCGCCAAATAACACATTCTTCTTCATGGTTCCCTCTCCTCCTTTCCGCCTCGTACACTCCCTCGTTGTCAGAACTGACTCTTTGCCTCTTGGCGAATGCTCAAGAAAGCGTTAGCGGCCGGTAAGTAAGAGGAAGGGAAGAAATTACACAGCAGTGTGCTTCTGTCAGGGTTTCTGCAGTTAAGTGAGCTCATATAAATTATCCAGAAATTAACTCCAGACAATGTGCTTGATAAGGTTCGGCTGACGTCATCCTGTGGTGAAGAATAAACGCGGCCTTCTTAAAGTTGTTGAGTTTTTTTTTTGGGGGGGATAAATTGCTTCCTGTTCAGGATTAGTATGGTCCAATAACACCAGGAGAAATGGTGCTACTGTTAATAAACTATATATACAGATAAAAAACTCGGAAGAATGACCAAGATTGATTAATTTCATTAAACCTCTGATGTGATTTTATTGAGTATAATTTCAGTAAAAACTCATCTAAAGTCAAACACTTCCAAACCGATCTTTAGACTGGAGAAAGATGGACAGTGTGTCTCCATATGCACTTCTAAACAGAAGCCATAATTTCTCGTACACAGACGTCACCATGTTGTAATTTTGGCTGCGGTGACTGAAAGTCCCGCCCATTCACCCACCAATCACTGTGTTTTTTAAGCATCAAATAACTAGTCTAAACTAAAACAGAATAAAATATTTAAATGTGATCATGGAAAGAAAGAAAATAAGTCCACATGAGTAATAAAACTATCGAGGCGTGTTTTTTATTTTTACACCTAAAGAATTTGTTTTAATGTAATGGGTGGGGCTTAAAATGTATCCTTCAGTCAGCCAATAGGGAGGAGAAAAACGTCTACATTAAGTCTTTGATTTAAACACTTATGTTTGAAAATAATTCTACATTGTACTAGAGTCTGTTACATGCTTTGAGTTCAGATACTAAACATGCACTTAAAGCGGCCCTTCAATTAAAAAAGGTTTTTCTGAGGTTTCTCTTGAATATTTTAGCTCCACAGGTGTTCTTACCTTCATAGTGGGTGTGAAAACAGGTCAACAACTTCTCTTTCAGATTTTATCTCTCAAACTACGCAGGTGGTGATAACACCTGAGTTCTCCCGAGTTCGAACGGCCTGTATCTGTTTCGTCACAACTCCTTTGTTCATTAGTATTCGGCAGCTCCTGCAGTTGAAACCACGCCTAGCATGCTGCTGGCTAAAAGCTGTTAGCATAAGATGTAGCAAACTGGAAGACACGACGTCTGACGTTGCCATGCGCAATGGGGCAGGAAACAGTATACCTTGCTCTCATAGGCTAGTTTGTTAGCCAATCAGAGTCCAGCAAATTCGAATAATGAATATTAATGAGTTGCAGCCCGAAGTCAGCTGAATCTTGACGCAGATAGATTGAAAGGTCTGTTAATCAGTGTTTCCTGACATTTTTTAGATATAAAATGTTTCATATTACAGGTTAATACTTAAGAAATAACCACAAAATCATGAAATTTGTGTGAAACTGTCTCTTTAGCATTCAGTAAACCACTAAGCAGCAGTACATCATGGTTGTTAGTTCGGAAAGATTTGTAGCTCTTCACTTAAGATAATTAAGGTTTGCTCTGTTTGCAATGTGCAAATAGTTGCTTTTATAATGTTAAACCGTTAATCTAAGATCAGCTCTGCAGTGAGAGTTGTCTTGAATGCTGTTATGTCTGGTTCCACACGGTCAGAACCACTAGATGTTTTTCATAATCTTTGTTTCAGTTTCTGCTGTTGTGATCTGTTAGTAATCAGCAAATCTTTGTCTCCCAGCAATCACTTCTTCCAGAACTACGTTTTCACAGCTCAGTTTGTTGGTTTCTGATAGCTCCTCTTTGTGTTTTGTAGCTGATAGATTTTATTAGTTTGTTTTTTAATGAACGTATTCTTCTGGGCTCATTCTTGCCCATTATTGCTTGTTGGTCAAACAGCCAATCATCATTCAGTTTGTTCGTTGGTGTTCTGATCTCACTATACTCGCCTAGCATGCTGCTGGCTAAAAGCTGTAGCTATAGCTGGGAGCTTCCAGTAGCGATGGTGAATGGTCTCCTCAGGTGGTACCGTCTTCTTCCTGTGTGATGTGTGCAGGTTTTCTTTTAGTTTGTCTCCTCACTGCTAAGACTCAGCATCACCAATTAAATCCTCCATATTTTAATCATGTTTTAAAAGTTGTATTAATAAATCTTTGTAAGGATGGAAACATGAATCTCGTCTCCATCAGTGAAAGGAACCGTGGTGCCTTTATGAGGTTTGGGTTAAAAACTATGTTCTTTGTCTGGTTTATAATGTGATATAATGCAGGTAAACTGCATTATTGTTTATTTGGCACAAACTAAACCGAAAAACAGAATCATTGAGGAAAATGCTGAACAAACCTTTAAAAGTTGCAAAGGAATTAAGAGGCTAAATAGCATTCAGGTGTGTATGAACACGATGCCAATTGTGGGGAATAAAATATCAGCAGTGAAGGAACTGTTGGAATCCAACAATCTGGGAAGGGTTACAAACCAAATGAGTTTGGAGTTCATTATTTATGAGAAAGTTAAAATACAGTTACTGATTTTCCCAGGAGCTGAAATCCCTCCAGATTCAACAGATCAAAGAATGTTCAGAGAAATTGCAAAAATCCCTAGAACGCAGTCTGAGAAGCTACAGGCCTCAGTTAGCATGTTGAATGTCAATTCATTCTCCAAGTATAATTAGACTGACTGAATGTTTTTTTTTAAAGCGCTGCAAGAAAAAAGGCAATTTTCTCTAAAAACAACATAGAAGCACGGATTACAAACCACAACACTTTCAAAACTATGTCCTTCAGCAGACAAAACCAAATCAGAGATGTTTGTCCTCAAATCAGCTGTCAAGCACTGAAGTGGAAGGGTGACAATTTGGTTTGTTCTGCAGCCACAGGATCTTTGCATTTCAGAGTTGGGCACAAACTCCATCTGTACATCAAAGTATTGCAGAATGAAATGTGAAGTCGTCTGTTCAGCAGTTGAAATTTGGCCCAACTGCATCATGCAACACAAAAATGATCCCAAGCATCCTGGAAAATTTGGAAAAAAGATGTTGCAACGGCCCAGTCAAATTCCAGACTCACATGTAGCGCTGCCACGATTAGTCAATTCATCCCAATAAGGTCAACAAACAAAACCGTCGACAATAAATTTAATAATCACCGTCATTGTTTATTCTATGAAGCATTTTAAAAAATGTTTTATCCTGCCTGTTGCGGCACATCCTGCTGCTTTCCGTCTTTCTGCACACATGCATTAGTGGCCATCCGGGTCAGCCATCGCGTCACCAGAACAACGATACAACATGGCAAACCGGCAACGTAGTTCAAAAGGTTGGGAGTATTTTATAAAGATAAAAGAGAATCACATATGGTGCAAAATCTGCAAAGTAGAACTCTCATTTCACGGGAGCACAACGTTGATGCACAAACACCTTAAAAGGAAGTACGTGGTGGTGGAGGACGAAAAGGGACAGTCGTCTCTGTAAGCTAAATTCCTCTCGTCGGCTGCTATTGTTAGCAGCTAACGAGATGATGGGTACATTAGTGCAGCTGCATCATGTTGCAAAAAAGCCAGACTTTATGCATGGCACGATTAGTCGACTAATCGCCCAAAAAACTGATGATTAGTTGATTTTTAAAATAATCGTTTACTCTGATGCTATTGAAACGTTGCAGCAGGACTTTAAGAACACGACCCAGTGCCTGTAAATCTCCATAATCTAAAAAAAATGTTCCGAATTTGAGCATGAGAAATGCCCCGAAAAAGTCTCGAAGAAAATTATGATTGTTGCTGAAGGTAGTTCAACGGCTGCAGAATCATGAGGAAAACTCAAAAGATTCATATACAGTTTGGCTTGTTTTATGTTTTGCCATTTATTTGAGTCATTTTAGAATTTCATGTTGTGTTTAAAACTACATATTAAATAGATGATTTGGGATTTTTATTTAACCCCATTTTTTAGTGTGCTGCATTAAACCGTGTAAAAGTCGTCAAATTTCTCCGTATTACCGTATCAGAGTTTAAAAGACAAAAGGCGAAGCGGTTACAGCTTTCAGGTACATAAAAATGTGCATTTTTTTAAACACTCTTGCAGCAGTTCGTGAAACTGTCACACAACTTGATTCACGTTCTGGGACAGAACTTCCCCCCTTTTTTCCATGCACATGGACTATAAATTATATAACGTATAGGAGTACAGTCTCTCGTTTGTGAAGCTGTCACTAAAGTGTGTTTCCCAGTTTTATTGCAGGAAATCTGCAGTACTTCCTGTACTTCTACTTTTTACCGTTACCTTCGTTTTAGATTTTAGCTTTTACTCTCTATTTGGTTAGACTTTGTTTTTTAAAGCCACATGTTAAATGAAATGAATGGCTTGTCTTGAATCTGAACTTCTACAGCCCTGAGGGGAAAAAAAGAAAAACACGCTTCACGAATAAAGAAAAAAACTTTTTAATTGTTTCAAAAATTCATTCATTACAGTTTGGCGAACGTACAAATGAGCTGATTTTTGTTTGTGGCTCATAAAATGTCAGTAATTAGCTTGTAAAAGCCAAAACAATGTTGTAAAGTGTCATTGTATGGCGTTACAGAAAACATCTGATGGCCACTTGAGTTTCACGCAGCACAGATGTGTTCACTCACTCCTGATAGTGACCGTATAAATCACAAGACCATCAGTGTCATGACTGTTCGCCCTGCCCAGCTGTGAGGAGCGTGCCGCGCAGAGGCAGCGCATGTCCACCCGTCCTCCATCACCTCCCTTCATCCCCTCCCACCGCCTCCTCCTCCATTCTGCTCTCTCATTGTTATTTACAGAGAAGCAGGAACATTTTTTTTTATCAAGTGAGATCTAAAGTTCAAGTGCTTTAACAAGCGAGGAAACAGCTTTCCCATTTCTTTCCTTCTTCTCTCCACTTTATCTCCTTTGGTCAGTTCCAGTAAAGACAGTTGGGTTTTGCGTATTTTGCTGTCCAACAGTTCAAAGAGTTCAGAGTCCCATGTGGTCAGAAAAGAAGAAATATTAAGGGAAAGAACAAAAGAGAGAAAAAGTGAGGGAATTCAACGTCCTTTAACCTGACCAAAGGCTAGTCCTGTCAACATCGATCACATTCAGAAATGTTGGGACCGGCGCAGAAGAAACAGCAAACGCTGTGTGAGTAAGTCACACAGCAGAATCCGATTAAATTTGTTTTTTCTGCCAGAAAAGTGTTTTCTATTCCATAAACTGAACTTCAGTGCACAGGAAGTGCAGATTCTTATTTTCTGTGAACAAATCAGAAAATATCCTCTCAGTTGTTCCTCTGAAAGGATAATAGCTAGTGAGATAAATCTCAATATTGAGCTTTTTCATTGAAGGTGCCCTGTCACACAAATTTTATGACTTCTGTGGTTATTTCTGAAGTATTAGCCTGTAATCTGAAATATTTTATATCTCAAAAAAATCACGAAAAACTCATTTCCAGCCGTTCAAGCTCAGAATAATCTAACTGCTTGAAAATTGACCTGAATTCGGGTCTGTACTCATTAATATTCATTGTGCTAATTGGCTGAACTCAGATAGGCTAGCTGTTAGCCAATGAGAGCACGGCTTCCTGTATCCTCCCATGCTGCGTAACATCTGTCTGAGTAACATACCTAATAACATCCTGCATAAAGCCAAGTTACAGCAGATTTCCAAATGGGACCAGCAGAGATGAAACTTTAATTTCGAGACCAGCTTCCCCTTGGACGGGGAGTACGAGTAGCAGGAGGTGCCTGCAGATAAGACCCCAGAATCCGTGCAGAATGGCAGAGCCCCCCACCTCAGACCTTGTGATCAGATGAAATATACGTTCTGAGTGTCTCTCCAAAAATAAACTGAAGCCATTTGTCCCAAAAAAATCTGGACTGGACTTAAAATATATATATCCTTCAGTCAGCCAATAGGGAGGAGAAAAACATCTACATTAAGTCTTTGATTTAAACATTTATGTTTGAAAATAATTCTACATTGTACTAGAGTCTGTTACATGCTTTGAGTTCAGATACTAAACGTTCCCTTAAAAAGGCCCTTCCATTAAAAACAGTTTTTCTGAGGTTTCTGTTGAATATTTTAGCTCCACAGGTGTTCTTACCTTCATAGTGGGTGTGAAAACAGGTCAACAACTTCTCTTTCAGTTTTTATCTCTCAAACTACACAGGTGGTGATAAAACCCGAGTTCTCCAGAGTTCAAACGGCCTGTATCTGTTTCATCACAACTCCTTTGTTCGTTAGTATTTGGTAGCTCCCGCAGTTGAAACCACGCCTAGCATGCTGCTGGCTAAAAGCTGTAGCATAAGACGTAGCAAACAGGAAGACACGACGTCTGACGTTGCCATGCGCAGCGGGGCAGGAAACAGTTTACTTTGCTCTCATAGGCTAGTTTTTTTAGCCAATAAGAGTCCAGCAAATTTGAATAATGTATATGAACGAGCTGCTGCTGAAGCAGTCTGACAGAAGGAGCCGGAACCACCCGAATTTTAATGCAGACAGATTGAAAGGTCTGTTAATCAGTGTTTCCTGACGTTTTTTAGATATAAAATGTTTCATATTACAGGTTAATACTTAAGAAAAAACCACAAAGTCCTGAAATTTGTATGAAATGGCCTCTTTTAACATAAAACCCAGAAAAACATTTTTTGTTGTTTTTTTATGGCATGGCACCTTTAAACTCCATAGACAGATTCCTCTTGTGTAAACAGTGTAGATTTGTTGTTTTGCCATCTGGGTCGGGACAGTCATTTTCTGTGTCAGACTTTTCATGACATAACCATGTCCACCATGTTGTAACCATATCCCCCTCATTTGGCAACAAGCTCCACGATTTGAGCGGCCTGCATCCATGTGGTGCCGTAGCAACTACTACATTCTGTAAACTGTCTTCCAAGTGATGAAAACCTTTGCCTTTAACAGTGGATTTGCAACACAAGAAATAAACAACAGAGATGTTCGCTATGACAGACATTTTATTTTGCCAATTTGATAAATTTTGTAATACTGCACGGCAGCCAGTTACATGGTTTAATTATTTGATTCTGAAGCTGATATCGATCAATCCAATTGCACCTGAACTGCACAGCAATAACTTTACAGTACCGACTGTATTGCTAAAGCGTGTGACAATTTATCTGTTGTTTAGCACAACAACGCAACATCATCTATGTGTTGCATCATTTGTTCGTTCTTTAGAAAATTGCAGTTACAATGAGTCATCTCTCTTTTTTCGGTTTGCTTTTAAGGGCCAAGAATTCTTAAAAGTAATCTTACTCACACATACATCAAGCTTGTTGGATGTCTTTCAATTTTTTTTATTTGCTTTTCCAAATGATTTTCAATCCAGTACTTCACCATTTCAAAATGTTGGTTCATTAAATCACTTAATTCTGACCCATGAATTTAAAAGGTATAAAGGTGTCAGCGTCTCAGTGGTTATTTATCTATATGTGGTCCTGTGATGAACTGACAACCTGTACAGGTGTGACCCTGCCTCTTGTCCAATGACAGCTAGAGATAGAAACCAGTTCCCTGTAACCCTCAATAGCAATAAGCAGCTTTAGATTATGACTGACAAATGACTAATTTCCAGAGAAAATTACATGTAACTTAAACATTATACTACAGTTAAAGATCAACTGAAGGATGATGCAACTATTTATTTATTAAGTCATGAATTTTAGACCATATTCACCTCCCATAGATCACGGCTTTAGACCTGAAATTTCTTCTTTTGTCTTCCACTTGTTTAATTTCTTTAAAAGGCCAATTCATACAAATTTCAGGACTTTGTGGTTATTTCTTAAGTATTAATCAGTAATATGAAACATTTTATATCTAAAAAACGTCAGGAAACACTTATTAACAGAACTTTCAATCTGTCTGTATCAAAATTCGGGTGGTTCCGGCTCCTTCCGTCAGGCCTCAAGCAGCAGCTCGTTCATATTCATTATTCAAATTTGCTGGACTCTGATTGGCTAACAAACTAGCCTATGAGAGCAAGGTATACTGTTTCCTGCCCCACTGCGCATAGCAACAGCAGACGTTGTGTCTTTCTGTTTGCTACGTCTTATGCTACAGCTTTTAGCCAGCAGCATGCTAGGTGTGGTTTCAACTGCAGGAGCTGCTGAATACTAACGAGCAAAGGAAGTGTGATAAAACAGATACAGGCCGTTCGGACTCGGGACAACTCGGGTTTTATCACCACCTGCGTAGTTTGAGAGATTAAAACTGAAAGAGAAGTTGTTGACCTGTTTTCACACCCACTATGAAGGTAAGAACACCTGTGGAGCTAAAATATTCAACAGAAACCTCAGAAAAAACGTTTTTAATGGAAGGGCCTCTTTAAGTTTTACAGCTTGCTATCAAAGTGAGATACAAAGACTTGGCAGTAAATCAGTGAACAAAGGAAAACTTTGAAACAACATATAAATGTACACATTAGTTTTCTGGGGTTAAAAAGATTGAGGAGCGTTAATTCCCTACAAACACAACTCTCAGTGTTTTACTTATCTCCAGAAAGCATCTACGACTCTGTGTGATTCAACCTAAATGTGCTCAAAGGAATGCATTTCCTCTTTGGGAACACAAACTAAAATCCCATCCAATCCAATGTCAAGCCTTTAAATAATCACATTAGCTGTAGATGTTTTCTGAGCTTTTATCTCTTGCAGGAACATCTCCCAGGTGTGTTTGAGAAGTCTCAGTTAAAGGTGCATTCCTTGCTCACACGCAGTCTTATCTATGTGTACCTTTCATTGTGAACCTGTCACAACTATCCCACCCAGCTTGTTGATGGCCACACAAGCATCCTCATAAGCACAAATACAAACACATGTCAGCAAATTTATCTGCGCCCCCAATTCCTCACGAACGCTGACCTGTGACCTCAGGTTCTGACCCCAGGTTAATTAATGCCTCACGAGCCTCGGATAAATGCAAAGCGACTTAGCAAACAAATAAGATCTAGAACACTAAATCTCGGAATTTAACAGACCACAAATATCAGTGCATACCTTACAATAAAAAATATATAAAAACTATTGCTATACATTAAAAAACTGATATCTAAATGACAATCTAGTGGATTTATCCCATTTTCATTCAGTTTATGAAAAAGCAGAAAATAAATTGATGGGATTCTGAGTGGAAAGGAAAATAATACCACAAAAAAAACCAAATGTATTATCTTGTCAAGTTTCCTTTCTGAAAAAGAAAACATCTTAGTATGGAAATAAGTTTCACTCAATTACAGGATTAAATAAAATACAAATGGACTGTACAATGGTGTGAACAAAAGCACACAGGTAGACTGATTTAGGGCTTTGCAGAAATCAAAATTATTTTACTTTTTAGATTTCTGTCAGAGAATCCAGAGAGAAATAACGTCAAAAAGCCCAGTAGGTAAATATTGTAATGTCAAAGACCTGCAGATCTCAGAATAAATGTGGTTCAAAATCCCCTCAAAGACTTGCATGACACTGTTTAACTGATATTGTACGGAATCCCTGAGGGGGCAAGCCATTTGACCCCCTTCTTAAGGACTCCATATTATTTAGACATGAAAAAATTATTTAGGTTTGAATTTGATTTTCAAATGAACCTATCAAAAGAAAAACTAAAATACAAAAAACGTTGTGCTTATTTTTGTTGACTTCTAATTCTTTGTAGCGTGCTGCCTTCACAGAAGACTTTTGTTACTCAGTGACTTGAAATAGTTTTTCTCTTGTCTCTGTGGTGGACAGACAACCTGTTCAGGGTGTTACCTGCCTGCCTCTCACCTACTGAACTGATGAGATACACCCAACACTGAAATATGTCTACATGCAGAAAAAGAATTACCCATTAAAATACAATAAAAGTCTGAGTTTATCTGTAACTTCAGTCTCTTAATGTTAATTGTTTGTAATTTTTCAGAGAAAACCAACTGAATGAACTCAATAAAATCCTAACTGTCTGTTTGAAAATACTGTTAGATGTTGTGTTATTGCACACCCACTCAGTTAAAAATAATGAGAAGGCGTAACTATATGATGCATGGTATAAAATATGCAATGGGAATAAAATGATTTTTGTTTTTGTCACTCATCATTGAAAGTTATTTTTATATTTAAACGTCCCACTGGCCCGGTTTTATTTTGCCTGTAGCTTCCCTGCAAAAACATGTTCACACAAATCTCGCATTATGCAAATGTATGTGCATTTAAAAAAATAATTAATTTATTCCTTGTCATTTCAAGTGCCATTTCCCATCATTTTGCTGTCAGCTAATATTTTAAGAATTTTGGTCTTTGTTAGACGGAATGTGTAAATTACATGGAATACTATATGGCAGGCTCCCAGTGAACTCACTCAACAAGTATTTACACCCTTGACTTCAAAGAGGCCAAACCCATAAAGTGCAACACAGTCAACAGTTGCGTCATAGCCCTCTCGATTCATAAACTGGCTCTGAAAACCTTCCATGTGATGATGCCCCACCTAACACACTCTGAAAAGCTTTGTTGCTTATGAGTCAATCAGGAAATTGTAGACTGTAGCTTTGGATGTTGCTGAAACATGTTTACACTGCATTCAAGATCTTAGGTAAACTGGAATTCCAGTTAATCCAAAGCATGGAAATTAACCAGTGAAGGCTCGTTTCTCCTCCTCCCCCCCCGAAGTAAAGCATTCATCATTATGCATACCTTAAGACAAGAGTGTGGGATGAAAACACAGATTTTCTCATAAATTTGAACAGTAGGAGAAACTGGAACACCAGGAGAAAAACCACACATCTTCATTAGGATTCAAACTTCTGACTAATGTGTGTATTTTCATTGACAGTAATCCCTCCATGATCACGGTGGTTGTGTTCCAGAACCTCCCATAAAAAGTGAAAATCCACAAATTACAAACTATATGTTTATATGTTTTTTTTTGGGGGGGGAATATTTTAAGACCCTATAACACACTTTAACACTTAGACCCCCTGAAAATTTAAAGGTGCAGTATGGATTATTTTCATAAAAAGCAATATTTTTAACAACATAATACCTCCACGGGGCATTTAGAGGGGTGTAGAATGAGAATACAGTATCTGCAATAAAAAAATATAATTATTATTAAAATATAATTATTTATTATTAGGGGTGTAACGGTTCACGGTAATGTGTTGAACCGTTCGGTTCGATCCACTTGCGTACTGTTTCGTTTCATTTTTTTTCATACATTTATTATGAGTGTGATATTAAGTGCAGCAGAAGAAAGTTTCCAGGCGACTTTCCACATGGACACTGTATTGCGTGACGCACAGCGGAGCTGTACAAACACATTGAAGTAAATACATGAGCTGAGAGGTGTAACAGAACACGCAGTCATACAAACCGTTTCGGTACTGGACTGTTGGTATGATATAGATGTTCACTGATCCGATTACAGCTAGTTAACAGACTTGTTTTGCTCGCTGAGCATCTTCAGTGGTGGACTGGAAGTTTGTTGTCAGCACCGGACTCCCACGTGAGGGTTTTTTTCCTCTAGCAGATGTGATGTCTGATGTAAACAAGCCGGAGCTTGAAGACCCTCCTTCATCTATAAGGTCTCCTGTTTGTTAAGTTAAGCAGTATTCTATTTTTTATTTCTATTTTTATGTTTTTTTATTTTTTAATGTTTCATTCTTATAAGAAAATATATAAATCGTTGTTTACAAAAGTTGAAAATGTAAAAAAGCAATTATGGTTTGTTTTTTTTCCACTTACTGTACCGAAAATGAACTGAATCGTGAACTCAAAACCGAGATACGTACCGAACCGTGATTTTTGTGTACCGTTACACCCTTATTTATTATAATTAAAATATAATAAAATGTTTATGTTGACGGGCACAATGTTGGCATTTTGTTTACATCTACCAGCCAATAGCAGCACCCTTGCAGGTTGCCTAATATGGTGAATAGTCTGTAATAGAGAGGCTGGTACTGTGCAAGGGGGTGGAGTCGGCGGGTTGAGAACCTGCTTCGGATCCCCAGGGATTTCATTGTCCTTCTCGTGGGAGGAGCAACCGGAGAGGATCGGGGGACCAGAGTGGGTTTGAGTGAGAAATTTTCATGACATTGGAGCACACATGGGAGTTAGCTGAACTTTTGACGTTGATAACGCTCTTGAAGCGGCATGTCAACCAATCAGAGCGTCTCATCGTAGTGACATAAGACGTCACAGCACGGAAGCCGGAAAGAAGTGGGATCAGCCAAAATGGAAGATAAATTAACCTCATCCAAACGTAGCTCCTGGAGCAAATGGTTAAACTCACCAAACTCAGAACGCATCTGAAGAATGGGGTGTATCCACAAACGGCGCTGATGCACCCGACGTCGACGTTGTCTAGATCTATGAAATAAATAAATCCAAGCCACTGTCTCAATATGATCCGCCATAGCTCCGAACATCCCATAACAAAGGAAGCCCCGCCTTCGCGCTCTTTTTCGGTCAGGCTTTACGAGCTTTAACGCCCATGTGCTCTGACTGGCAGGCGTTTTATGAGCTTCAACTTCAAACGTCAAATTTGGAGCGTTATCAGCGTTGCTTGACGTTGACAAAGTGGCCGGTGTGAACGCACCATTAGACAACAGAAGTCTTTGCAAGGGTAAGGGGAAATGTTTTGCTACACTTCTATGTCACGATAATATCTTCGTTGACCGTTAGTGTTTGTGTGTTTGAGTATTGATGATAGCATTACACACATGAATACTATGAGACTGTGGTTGTATAGTCGTCTTTGTGACTTTGTGTCGTCTTTGTGTATCAATAAAACACATCAGAATTTGATTACTGCCTCTTGTGTTTTATAGTATTATTGAAAACGAGCTACGTAAATACTATGTTCATGGAAAGAATATGCTCTTGTACAATTATTGATTCGTCCACGCTGGCACACTGACTCTGCTCTTGTGCAGCGTCAAGCAAGAGGTGTCTGCAGAGTCTGGACATATTTGAGAGTCAGGTGTGCGCTCATCACTGCTGTGGGCTTGTTGGTCCATGTCTGCGTGCACGGTAGATGCTCATGTGATAACAGATACTGTTTGCTTGCTCACAGTACAGAAATACGCTCTCACCATGTATGTTTTTATTTGCAAGTTACAACTTTCTCACGCAAATCACTTTTGTGTGCTCAAGGTTCAGTGAATTTCATTCACAACTTTTGACATTTTGCAAAAAAATCCTAGATGTGTCACCAGCAATAAACCAGCAGGAAACATTTTCCCATAGTAAACAGACTAATGATCTGTTAGTAGAGCTGTAACGATACACCGATGTATCGCGATACAGGGAGCAATCTCATATCGTGAGGTCCAATTTTGATAATATCGATACAGTAAATGTGTTGTACTGACCCCAAGGCGGGACAACATGCGCTTTAACATTGTATAAAAAAGGTTTTTCGCTGAAAAAAAGAGACTCCGAACTGATGTGAAAGTGAATCCGTGGCTTTGTATCTGCAATATATTACTGTGATGAGCAACTATTAAAAATACATGAAGCATTATTAAATAACTCTTATTACATATTTCTAAGTAAGAATTTATTTTGTGACATATAAGTTTTGCTAATAAAATGCTACAAACCGATGTAAAAGTGATTGAGTGCGTTTGTTTCACCCATTGTCATTGTATCAAAGAAAAATAAATATTATCCACAGAGTTTTGTTTTGTTGAAAATGCAAAACAAAGAAAAGTTTTAATGTATCATATTTAGTGTATCATACCATGGGCAATGTATAAAGATGCTTATCTTATCATGGGATAATGTATCGTTACAACCCTATCTGTTCGATGTTAATATCTCTGGGATATGCACAGAAAGAAAAAAAAAACGTCAAAGCATAAACTGGGTCAAGAGATGACACAATGAAATAAATAGTAAATCTGTTGCACTACTTTCAGTAACCGTGCAAAAGGAAAATGTCTGTGTAACAGAAACAGTCTGTGTAAATGATCACAGAGAACAAGTAAGAAAAAATCAAGAAACAGTTTAGCCTTCGCACTCTGGAATGTGATAATCGGATCGCCGCATTTGCATCACAAAAACATGATAACAAAGGAGGTCCACGAAAATCTTCATTGACCCTTAGTGATCCCAGGGAAGGATTGTCCAAAAATGTTTGTAGGCTTCCAGGGTGTTAAACAACGAAATGCGTTTGTGCTCAATGAGCAAGACAAGACGCTGGCTAAAGCAAAGTGGAATCTAATGTTGCTCACCTTTGCTGAGCCAATCAACACCCAGGAAACATAACCATGTGCTGATATGAGCCAATCAGTGCCCAGAATGCATACCTATGTGCTGTTTGACCATATGCCAATAGTGTCCCGGTTATGAAATCAACAAGTGGAGAAGCGATGGCAGGCTTGATTCTGGACAAGCAGAAAGCTGGATATACCCAGGTGACCAGGACCGATGAAGCTTACACCTCTCTGCCTTGATGAACAAGTTGTTTTGAAGGAGGCAAAGAAGGACGAACCAGAGCCCCTGGTAAAAACCATCCAACACAACTTCCTTGTTTGTTACTGTTGCTCTATAGCATGAAATTCAATTACGTATGTGTTCATTTACAGTCTTATCGCACTGCTTGAGGTTAAAAAGGTTGCAGGCAGCTTCTCACCAAATCATCTCATCTGCAAATTGACGATAAGACACATTGGATCAGGAGCAGTCTGCAGTGACTGGGATACCATCCAAAATACTCAGGAGGAAGTAAATGGGGCTTGTGGATTGGAGAGATGGGACCTTGCAATAATCTGGGTGGGGCCAGACCTGAAACAAGTGAAGCATCCTGAATGGCTGCAACTGAGGAGGATAGTTTGCATACCCCATTAGGAAGGTCGCAATCCTTCTGCTCTAACACCGTAACGGAGGCTTTTGCTCTAGGTTGCCAATTGAGATGGAACGTTGAGTTCATGGTAGCCAGAAAGTTCTGTAATGTTTGATTATTTGACTGAACCCAAAATGCTCCACAACTCCAACTTTGGCAAGTATTAACAACTTTATCTGCCTTATGCTTGAGCAGGAAGACCCTAACCCTTACCATAACCTCTAATCTTAACCCGTAACCACTCACCCAAACCCTAACCTCTAACCCCCTAACCCTGGCTCAACTGTAGTGAGAAGAAGGCAGGATTAGTCACAAAGAGATGGTAAGTATTTGTATTGAAGTACAAATACGTTACCTTCTCTCTTCTCTGCACAGGTTGTGGAATCTAAGATGCCGTGTGGGGTGACATCACATGCCATGGAAGGATCAGTGCAAGTTTCCAGTAGCGATGGATGACGGAGCAGCAGAGTGAGTTTTTTTATAGGTAATTCTGTTTTTGAAGAAGCGGCACTGAGGAGGCAAATGTTTAAAGGAACAGACAGGAGAACTGATAGCAGCTAGTGCTATTCTCAAACAAACCAGGGCTGCGACAGAAAGGATGGTCACACTCACCTTCCCAATATGACAGTATTTCCCCTTCCTCTTGCCACCGCCTATATACAGTAAATATGTAGTATAATTTACCGAAAACTGTAGTATAATGTGAGACTGATGTCAGCATGAACTGGTATGAAATTTTTAACATTTAAGTTGTTTTACAATGACACAACTAATCTCTGTTTCTCCTAATCGAGGTTGTTCAATAACTCCAACAGGTAAGATGTCATTCTCCATAAACTTTCTCCTGAACCAGTTTAAGTTCATCACCATCATGTAAATGTTAACAATAAATCAGTACTAAAACTGTATGAAGCGTTACACTTGAGACAGAACATCCTGCAGAGACACTTTTTTTAAAATACCCATGTGCATAACTTCTATTTATCTACGCTCCACCTTCAAACATTACTTTCCCTCACACACACCCACACACAGTGTTGCATTAGGCTGTAATAATATCCCACTTTTTCCTCCCAGTATGAGGTTCAGTCCTCAATCATAATCACAGCTTGAACACATCCTGCTGTTAGGACTGCGGAGGCCCCGCTGGAAGGGAGCACTTATCACCAAACATGTCATCACATATCCCCCCCCCCCCCGAGTCGCATGTTGTTGTGAAGTAGCATTCAACCTGACTGATGAGGGAAAGTACAAACTTTCACTGGCTGCTGCAGAAGCTTGCACGAGACACACAAACACAAATCAAAAGGCGGCGCAGACGCAATTTATTTTGCCCTATACTCAACCCAGGACTTCCAGTCCTCCTTAAAACAGTCTGAAAACTTTTCCATGCCAGGTGTTAAACTTTTAGAAACATCCTTCTTTCATGATATTAACAGCAAAGAGAAAAACAAGATTAGGGGGAAAAAAGCATGTTCATGGCAGGTGTAATTGCTTGAACTGTTGGGGAAATATGTGTCAGTGAGAATCCAATAAAAACAAACTGCATTGCCAAATAATTTCCTGTTGATACATGTTCCGATCAGAACTTTTACCATTAAGGAATAAAGTTACCGTAAAACTAAAAAATGATTACGGGAATGATAATCCCTTCTACCGCATCTAATCTAGAAATATTCCATCATGCATGAATTTAATTTTTTTAGATAAAACTAAAGGAGATGTGGAGATCATTTTACTTTTTATACTTCTACAACATTTGTTTTTTTTAATACATCAACAAATAGACACCTGCACAACTCAAGCTCTGATCTTAATAGGAAAAATATGTCACTGAAGTATGTTTGAAATGACGACACTTGTAACTGGAAGCTTCTTTTGTTCGGTATCACTTTACAGCAAAAATATGCTTGATAAAAGTTTAATAATTGATCAGAAATAACTTGACTGATTCAGTGACAGCTTGCAGCCTGTAATCATCTTAGTCACGCAAGAAGGAAGAAAAGAAAAATTCCCCAAGTCACATTTGGAATTCAGAGTTGAGCAATTTAATTAAAAACTTATATCGCCAAAATCTTCTAATTTCCCTGGAGCTGAGAGATTCATAGAGATAATTTGCAGAATGATTGATGGCAGACACAGAAGCTGCATGATCCAAAGTCAGAAGACTAAAAAAAGAAAAGGTGAATGGTCAAGAAAAGACAGTCAAACTAATCGCTGCTTTAACACGGAAAACATTGACTTAACTTTTACTTACCTGGACTTTAGCCATGATAAACCAGAGGCGCTATTAAACTCATGATCGTAAACAGGTAAAAAAGAACGAAAGATAAACAACTGCTTTAGCAAACAGGTTCTTTAGTTAAAATGTTACAAAAATTTCCTGATAAATCTAATAAGGTAGCTTATTATCTTAAATTACAATCTGCTTAACAGCACCAACACATCGTATCAGCAAGCTTTAATCTTTACTGACAAGAGGAGCTTAATTATTGTGCTTAAAAAGCTGATAACAAAATCTAAAGCAGAGGTTGATTAACACCCATTAAATTGGCTTCCTTTGTTCTTATAAGAAATGATATTTTTAATAACATAATTACCTTCACACACACAAACTTAATGCCCCGTTAGATCCCCTTTAGAAGAAATTCTGTTAAAGCTCATTTAATATAATTTCTTTGATTTATGTATCAAATTGGTACTTTGTCTGATTTTTATTTCAAAACTTTACTTGGTTTGATTTATTTTCTTACACTTTAAGGTCTGATATTATGAAAAATTAACTTTTTCTGGGATTTAGGGTGTTATTGTATGTCTGTGGTGCATATACACGCATACATTGTTGGAAAAAAAAAACATCCGTGCTGTTTTGAGTGAGATAGGGGTTTCTGAATTTGTCCTGCCTCCAGTCTAATAAATGCAACACGTTCGCACATTTTACAACCATATAGGTCGATTTTGAAAGCTCCAAAAAATAACAGTCAGATTTCTAAAATCACACAGTGTCCGCCCAGCATTACTACCAACAACACATGCACACACCTTCTCAGAGGAGCTGACAAATACGCATGCGCAAGGTTTTGCTCTGTTCAACCAAACAAAACAAAAATTCTGCAGCAATATGTCTCATTTTAGTACAAAGGTTAGCTTTAAAATGTAAAGATGCATATGGACACACTGTAAAGCCAAACATTTCATTTTGAAAAGCGGAACGGTTAAGGTTAGGGTAGCCGATAGGGGTTGCATACAGAATAGCATATGGGATATAGTGTCGTTTTCATGACCAATGCGGTCGTATTTGATGTGAGGTCAGGCTGAATAAATGAGCTGTTCAAAACTGTTGTGTTTCAAGGGGGTTCACACACCCCTCCAAGAACTTTATCCACCCACCAGGTACAGCAGTAACTTCTCAGACACCCGAAATTTTGTTACTGATTTTTTAACCACTGGTTCAGATTAGGAAAGCTCACTACTCAAAATACTCTGTTGTTTGCTGATCAGAAGAACACAAAACACTTCATTGGGTCCCAGTCAAAAAAGACAAAAGAGCGGCATGGGTTGAATTTATTTATGTCCCTGCTACAGTTTTAAAAAAATGACCGGAGCCGAGCTGCTGCTAAATGAAGAGCTAACAAAGTAACCAGAACTGAGCTGCTGCTAATGAAAAGCTGACACCGTTACCGGAGCTGAGCTGCTGCTAATGAAGAGCTGACACCGTTACCGGAGCTGAGCTGCTGCTAATGAAGAGCTGACACCGTTACCGGAGCTGAGCTGCTGCTAATGAAGAGCTAACCATATCATCATTTTCTGGGTCAAGCGGGTAAGCTTGAAAAACCGCATCTCTACCAGATGCAGCAAAACAACACAGATACATGAGTAAATGTCAGATTAACCTTTCAATAACGTGCCGTTTGAGTCTTCGGGCTCAAAGTTCCTCAGTCCAAAGTTTATAGTCACATTTTAAGTCCCCTTCTTGGTACTGCAATGCTTGTTTATCATTAATTGCAGTGTAATCAGCTGTTCATTTACCAGCACTGCTAAAATCTCCAACCGAAGTCTCTCAAACGCGCGCAGGGAACAGAGATGGGCGAGGCTTAGAGCTGCTAGGCTCACTAATGGCCCTGCCCACCTGAAACAGCGCATTCCAAAATAAGCTTAAATAAGACAAGTTTGGGGACAACAGCTGAACTTTCAAAAAGGGCCAATCTGAACAATGCATCACTTTTACATGTCATTGAGATGTAAAAGAATGATTCTTTAACACACAAAAAAATACGATTTTCAGTCGTCCTGGAAGAAACCCTAGGCATGCACAAGGAGAACGCATCCGAAAAGCATCCCAGGACTCAAGTCCATGACCTCAGCACTAACCCACTGCTCCACTGTGCAGCTTTCACACCTTCCAACATGTAAAAAAATAAAGCTTACCTCTACGTGAACTCTCAAGTAAAAAAAGAAAACACACAACAACAACAAAAAAAAAATCCTGACACACCAGTACAAAATAATAAAAGCAAAGCGTAGATGTCAACACCTCAAGTGAGAAACCGCAAAGAGGATTGGCCTTAATTGCAGAAAGCAAGAAAGATTCAAAGAACAGAGATGTTTATCTGGAAACAGAGAAATCCCCTAAATCAAAGACAAAATCTTGTTTATTGCACCGCATTTACCCCTAAAACTAAAAATGTCCCTCTGAAATATCATCATATTCTTCAGAATGATCAGCACTGAGTGGAAATTAATACAAAACAAACATTCGGTTTACCATGTCAGAGGTAAAGCATTGAGGATTCTCTTGTTAGAGCTTGAAATCACTGAAAGGAAACATGTATAGAACAACCTAAAAGGCCACTTTGACTGTAGCGCTTGTGTAAACTGCCAGTACAGAAAATTAAATCTTTTAACCACCTAATTATTTGAAAAAATGTAGAAATAAACATTTTATTACCGACAGGTTTGGATAAAGCATCATGTTCACAGAACAGATACATTATGTAACTAGTTCTGTTGCAGAACACTTAAATAGATTAAAAAAATCATCATTAATTTTTATGGGTAAATGAAGTCATGAAGTCCAGCCAAAAAATGTTGTGATGTCATTTTTCACACGAAAGCAAGACACATTTTAGATATTTAAAAGTTTCTTTTATGGAGGTATAAAAGGGATTTTGGAGTTAATGAGATTTAAAAGTTCCTTCCTGTGTTTTATGCTGTATTTTTTGATTATTTTTTTTGTTTCTATATTAAAAGTGGTAAAGAGGATTTTGCCCTGAATGAGAAGCTTAACGACTGTTTGTCGTTTTTCAAGTAGTGTGCATGTGTTGTAGCCCCCTCCCTCTTCCTCCTTTTCCCTCAATGGAAGAAACGCCTCCGTGAATCGTGAATTGTGTAGTTTTGCTTACTATCGGAATCGCTGGAGTTTTTTGTGGAACTACAACAACTTGTTTCTTCAAACATCTCGGAGTCATCAATGGTAAAAGGCTATTTATTGTCAGAATAAGTGCTGCTAATGCTGAAATGCTAGCTAGCATTGTGGATCACTGTGAAGCCGATGCACACTGCTCAGCTTTTCCCATGTTCACGTCAGACACATCTTTCTCCGCGCTGAAACACAAGAATTTCTGCTCCTCTGTTGATTCAGAGCAAAATTTTCACCATGGGTAAGTCAATAACATCAAAAATGTTTGAAGAGAGCTTGTTTGTGATTGACAATCTAGTAGCCAATAGATAATGAAACAGGTTCGTTATCTATTGGCTACTTTATTTCAAGCCCCACCAGGTCTATGATTTATTAATATTATAAAGTTTTCCTTTGGAAACCATAAAAGGACTGCTACAAGTTGATAAAATGATTTTAAAGTAAATTTGACATCTAAATTTGCTACAAAATCCTCTTAACCACCTCTAAGAGATTTTTTTTGTTAATTTAACCAGCTTGTTCCATTTCATCTTGGAATTTAGGAAGCCCTGGAATATTGTTGAATGTTTTGCATTGAAAATTGGGGCAATTATTAATGATGCCATTTAATCATGTGCAGAGCAAGAATTTTTAAATGTTTTGTTAATAACTTTAAGAAGGCCATTCCATTAAAAACAGTTTTTCTGAGTTTTCTGTTGAATAATTTAGCTCCACATGTNTTCTTACCTTCATAGTGGGTGTGAAAACAGGTCAACAACTTCTCTTTCAGTTTTTATCTCTCAAACTACGCAGGTGGTGATAACACCCGAGTTCTCCCGAGTTTGAAAAGCCTGTATTTGTTACGTCACATCTACTTTGCTCGTTAGTATTCATCAGCTCCTGCAGTTGAAACCACACCTAGCATGCTGCTGGCTAGAAGCTGTTAGCATAAACACGTATCAACCGGAAGAGACTCTGTGTGGCAGGAAACAGGAAGCCATGCTCTCATAGGCTAGTTTTTTAGCCAATCAGAGTCCAGCAAATTTGCATAATGAATATTAATTGGTTGTAGCTGAATCTTCATGCAGATAGATTGAATGGTTTGTAAATCAGTGTTTCCTAATGTTTTTTAGACATAAAATGTTTCACATTACTGGTCAATACTTCAGAAATAACCACAAAGTCATGAAATATGTGTGAAATGGCCTCTTTAACACAGCTTATTTCCACTTTGGATAATTATTATGGTGTAGTTAGTATGTTTAACACATTCCAAGATTGTTTTACATTAAACATGATTGCAACAGAACACAGAGCTACATGGTATTTTGTGTAAACAAACATGGATATCTAAATATTTGTCATATGCAAAAGGGGCCACAGTGTAAAGTTTTATAAAGTAGTGTTTGGATGAATCACAGCAAGACTGAGTTGTCAGAAACCAACATATGGAACTAACCTGGCTCTGATTAGTTCCAACCACTTCCAAAAATCCACGTGAGCACTTTAAATCTACATTTCAAAAGAATCATTGAAGATTTTAAGTGTTGGATACTTGTTGTTAGTGTGTAAACCTTAATAAATAGCAAAGTATTCCCAGTCTGGAGAATCACGAGACCTTTTTATGAAACAGTTTGGTTGTAGTGTGACTGAACTATGCTAATTACATGCACAGCAGATGCTAAAAATACTTTACAGCTGATCAGTTGAGTCAGGCAGGAGTTGCCCAAACAGGTTTTTTTTATATATAATTAATGTAATCTCTCCAGTCCCAGAAAATAACATTTATAATCATTTTTACAAGGTGGTTTTCTGGAATTGGAACAGGAATACTGCAAGTCATGGCGGATCAGCAGCAAGAAAGTAGCAGCCTTTATGCATGCATTGACATGTAGCATACCGGATATTGTTTGGCTGAGAAAATGATGACAACATGAAAGACAGTCCCGTGTAAAAGTGACAGTGTTAAAATATGCTTAAATCTGTAGTTTAAAGTTGGTTTAGATGGGGATAATATCCTGTCCAACACTGAGTAGTGGTCAGCTTGAATTCTCATCTGACTGCTGTTGTGGAAATTTCTAAAGTTTTCTAAGTCTTGAAACAATCTTAAAGATGCCATTTCATACAAATTTCAGGATTTTGTGGTTATTTCTTAAGTATTAACCAGTAATATGACACATTTTATATCTAAAAAATGTCAGGAAACACCGATTAACAGACCTTTCAATCTGTCTGCATTAAAATTCGGGTGGTTCCGGCTCCTTCTGTCCGGCTGCTTTGGCTGCAGCTCATTCATATTCATTGTTCAAATTTGCTGGACTCTGATTGGCTAACACACTAGCCTATGAGAGCATAGAATACTGGTTCCTGCCCAGCTGTGCATGGCAACGTCAGACATCGAGTCTTCCAGTTTACTACGTTATGCTACAGCTTTTTAGTGAGCAGCATTCTAGGCGTGGTTTCAACTTTGGGAGCTGCTGAAAACTAACATTATTGACCTGTTTTCACACCCACTATGAAGGTAAGAACACCTGTGGAGCTAAAATATTCAACAGAAACCTCAGAAAAACCATTTTTAATGAAAGGGCCTCTTTAAAGAAGCCATTCACACACATATATTTGTGAAGTATTAACCTGTAATATGAAACATTTTATATCTTAAAAAACATTAGGAAACACTGATTTACAGCTGATGAATACTAATGAGCAAAGGAGTTGTGACGAAACAAATACAGGCCATTCAAACCCGGGTGTTTTCACCACCTGCGTAGTTCGAGAGATAAAAACTAAAAGAGAAGTTGTTGACCTGTTTTCACACCCACTATGAAGGTAAGAACACCTGTGGAGCTAAAATATTCAACAGAAACCTCAGAAAAAACGTTTTTTAACGGAATGGCCACTTTAAGTTTCTCATCTGAGTCACGAGTCTTGATTTGTCTTCTCTGGAATTTCCAACATCTATGACTAGAAATGCATCAATACCTTTCTAATGTACTCGTATTGGTATCGATTAACCGATACCATGAACCGATACTTAAAATGTGGAAACTCTGCAGTAATTTCACAGAAAATGTTTATTTTTCATTTAAAAATGTAGTTTTGTGGTCACTTTTAATATTTTATATTTTTATTGAGTTCACCATCAGCAGCTTGGCTCCAGTAACGATGTTCGCTCTTCTTTAGGAGCAGCACCTCGGCAACGGTTCTTTTCTGTAGCAGCGGATCGGGTCCAATAACAATGTTTGCTCTTCATTAGCAACAGCTCGGCTCCGGTTGTTTTTTGCCAACTGTAGCAGGGACACTACTATCATAAATAAATTCAAGCCATGCCACTCTTCTGTCCTCTTCAATTGGGACCTGATGAACTGTTTTGTGTTCTTCTGAGCAGCAAACAACAACAACATTGTGAGTGGTGAGTTTCTTAATCTGAACCAGTGGTTTTGAATCGGTAACAGAATTGCAGGTGTCTGAGGAAGTTACTGCTGTACCTGGTGGGTGGCGAAAGTTCTCGGAGGGTGTGTGAACCTCCTCAGAGCACAACCCCGTCGCGGCTTGAGACGTAGAAAGCTGGGACAATTTTTAATAGCACACTTATTAGACTGAATTCAGAAACCACTATCACTCAAAACAGCACAGATGTGTCACGTTCTCGCAAGGAGAGGTTCTGACCCAATTGCAGACTCACACACGGACACAAGCTCAGGTAAAAAAAGGTGAAAGTTTATTTACAATGGTGAATGTGAAATGAACAACGGGGATGATTCTCGGGAAGCTCCAGGACTGGGGAGGAGATAAACAGTTAGTCACGGAAACACAAGGACAGGCGGAGGAAATGTTCACGGAGGGGAAACACTCACGGGAGAGCTCAGGATGATGAACACGGGGGAAGGCAGGTCCAGTGGTGTGTCTGCGACGGGAGATGGAGTCCTGGAGGAGTGTGTCGGGTGAGCTGGCTGGAGAGCAAGCAGGCTGATGGTGGAGATGAAGCTGGGAAGTCCAGGGAGAGTCACAAGGAGGAACACAGGAGGTCACAAGGAGTGCAGGTGGGCTCAGGTGAGACACAGGGATAATCCACGGGAACACAGAGATAATCCAGGGGGGCACAGAGAGACTCAGGAACACGGGAACTCGGAAGGAGGTTTTTTCGGGAGGACTGAGGAGTGAGAACTCTGGGTGTAATCCATTTAGGTCAACGGGGCGGCTGTGGCTCAGTGGTTAAAGCGGTCGTCCTCCAACTTGAAGGTTGGTGGATCGATCCCGGCTTCCACCGCCACATGTCGAAGTGTCCTTGGGCAAGACACTGAACCCCATGTTGCCCCCGATCTGCGTATTGGGTTGTGTGAGTGTTAGCCCCTACCCTCTCCCCCCGGTTTAAATATCGGGTTGAATGTAAAACCTTGTAGTGTGAAAGTGCTTTGAGTGGTCTGAGTGGACATTTACCATTTACATTTAACAACCAGACGTCGACTGACAGTCTGCCTGCAGCTTAAATACAGCTTTCACTCCTCATCAGTCCTGATCTCCACCAGCTGTGATCAATCAGCCTGCTCTGGCTCTCCATGAAGATGGTGCTCTGAGAAGAGAACTCACCTGACACAGAAAAACCACAACACAGACACAGAGCACTGGACATGACAAGATGGTTTTTTCCAACTTTGTATGCGTGTATAGCTATGCACCACAGACACACAATGACACGCCAAATCTGAGAAAAAGTGGATTTTTAAGATAAATATTTTTAAATGGCCACAGCGTCAAGATTCGTGTCTTCAATCATTCTCAAATCTTCTCTATTAACTTTCTGTGAGTCATAAAATTTGAGAAATTACCCAACTTTAGCAGGACTTGCAACCTCTAAAATTAAAGTGTGACTGAGTGGAAAAATCTGATATTCCCAACCCAATGAAATTGCAAGAGGTTTAAATAAATTGTGAGCAAATGAAGACATTATCATGATGCTTTATGACTAAATTCACATAAGAATATTTGCACGACGTTTGCTGGAATTTTTCAATAATTCTCCATCAATCAAACTGCTATAAGCACCGACCCAGTGACTGCATCTGAAAATTTTAAGACTTTCTCTTAATTTTATGTCTTCAACTAGTTGCCAAAAGTCACCGAGACACAACACTAACAGAGATTTCTTGTTCCATTTGCAAATTGTATAATTTCAACTAAGTGTTTAGGAGGTTCATTTCTTGTGTAAACACACGGAAGTATCCTTGCATGTCTCGGGAAGCTGGTCCTGTTTTCATCCTCACTCATTTTTGGATATTTGAAGGAGAAAGTGTTTGCGTAATAAAGAATATGATGTGCTGATGCTCGGCACTGCCATCAAGAAGAAAACGAAGAAAAAAAAACACAAATTGAAAACCCTAAACTCAGCTATTGACTGGAGAGTTTGTACCTTTTTATGATTTCTTTCAAAGACTTTTTGATGAGTTTAGCACAGAATCCAGCTGTTTTTTTGGTTTACTATGTGACACAGTTGTCCAGAAGAGGACAAAAACAGATTTAGATGAAACACTGTTCTGCTTCCAAATGAACCAAATCTACATCAGCTGTTGTTTAACATCTTCATGCCTTAAAGAGCAACTCACCCTCAAAACAGCTTTTTCTGCTTATAAACTGTATTAGTGGGTTTTTACCAATGCAATCTTTCAGTTTCTGGACACTTTTTGACATTTTCATTCATGTAAACTTGTTAAATTCTACACTTTTTGGTCTAAAAACATCTTAGTGCTGCCCTCTAAGGGCCGAAAGGTGGCTACTGCATTTGAAATTTGCGATTGGCTGAAAGTGATGCATGTCTACGTCAACGCTCATGTCTACGTCACTGGCATCGTCTCTAAGACACGCCTCCGGAGCATAAAACCATCTCTCAGACACACTCGTCCCCGCCCTCCCGTTGTCTCCAGCTTCTCACCAAAGAGCTGCACACAGGGATGTAGAGTAACTGGCTGAAAACTACGACAAAGAAAATAAGTAATATCAGTAAAAGAATAATGAAATCAGGGCAAAGACTTCAGTTTTACTGCAGTGACTGTGTGGATATAATTTGTGTACGTTATATTTTTATACAGGCATTTACTCAGACACCTCTCTGCAACACGGCAAAAGCTTTAAACTACTCTGAAAACTATGACATAGAGAATAACTAATATCATTAAAAGAATAATTAAATCAGGGCAAACGTTATTCTCATCATGGTCGGGTTACCTGTCTACAACACGGCAGAATCCCACTGGAGCTATTCTAAACGCGGAGAGGTGCTACACGTCAATCACAGCCCGGCGCGTCACTCCCCCAGGGTCCTAAGTAACACCTCTTTCAGCATTATTTGAAAAAGCAGTTAGAAGGCAGGAAGATAATTTACGCCGGGCTCACACTGCATCCAGATCCGGTCCGGTGCGGACCCCGCAGGTATTCCGTTAGATTAAAATCCCTTTTGATGGCTCACAGTAGCTCCGCGCGGTGTGGGTCCGGTTACGGGGGCTGTACGGCACTACGGAAAGAATCCGCAAGGTTCTATTTTTTCCGGACGCTGGAGTCGATCCGCGTCAAGTTTGATGAAATCTGACGAACTATACAGGAAGTGTGGCTTGAATATCCAGTGTTTTTTCAAAATAAACGAGTGTACAAACAATTGTAACTTGACTCTTCTTTTTAGACAGCACACGCGCTAATAGGAAATGTAAACATTACATCACACCCGGTGACACAGGGTCCCGAAAGCCTGCAGCACAACACATTTTCACACATTTGCTAAATAATGGATGTGTTCTCGTGTGAAGTCCCGACAAAACGATAACCCACGTGAACTTCTGTTCTCGCGGGTGACGTTTACGCACCCAGCACCGGAGCTGGCCGCACTCCCTATCCGGAGCAGATGTGAGTGGTAGCTTGCGGAAAAACCGCACCGAAGCCGTTCCGTAGGCAGTGTGAGCCCGGCGTGAGAGAGGAGTGAGTTCCTCTTTAAAGGCTGTGGTTTTATGCCTTGGACCAAATTTAACTCCTTATTGCTACTGATCTGAACAGAGTGCCAATTGCTGATAGTTCTGATTTCTCATATGATTAGTCACACATGTTAAAGTGTCCCTGCCAATCCTTGTGCGAGGTAAAGTTTATTGTAAAAAAAAAAAAACATACTGTTACAACTTTTACTTCCTCTAGATTGTCAAGTTTGATGATAAATCTTTGCTGTAGTCATGTGCAATATCTTGTTTACCTGTATATGCCATGTTAGTAAACAGATCCTCGCTCTGGCTGCAAGCTCAGACGCTGCAATTACGAACTCATATGTGTGATAAAAGATCTAAATCCTTAAGCGAGAAAAAAAGATTCCCAATACGACATGAAAAAGCGTAATTTTATTCTTTAATAATGTTTACAAACATTTTGGATGGGCAAAGACACTTTAACAAGGTTCAAAACACACTTTTTATAACAGCTTTGTATTGATATTTTGGGCAAGAAAAGTTGGGAAAAGTCCTAAAAAGGGTAAAATGTACTTCTGTTCGGGTATCAGACTTGTGTCGACCTCCATGAAAACAAAAGGAAGAGCTTAATTTGACCTTTATCAGGATAACATGGTCTAAAAAAAGTGCTTGTGCTGCTTCCAGGCATGCAGAATGTGGCTCAAGGCCACTTCAATGGGACAACCTGCTGCTGAGAGATGAAGCTAAAGAAACATGATCACCCTTCATGACTCTTTTGAAGCAACGAGCGGGAGACTTTGGAGATGAAATACTGTGTTTTCACAAGCAAAAATCGAGCTCAAATTGAAAATCGCCTTCTTTTTGGTGTTTCTGTCTTTTTTAATTAGCGCCCTTCAAGAAAACCGAGATGAGACTATTTGTTGCTGCGGTAACTTATGGCGACAGTCTAGAAACGCATTTCTTTCTGAAGTTTTCAAAAAATAAAATGCAAAAAGAATCAAATCAAATCAAAATCAACTTTATTAATCCCCGAAGGGAAAAAAAAAACAAGAAAAAAAAAATCCCATGTGCTTTCCTCGCTAGCATCAACCCTCTGGGATAATGTGCTGGGAAATAAACTGTGTGATTCTCTGCGTGCGCGTTCTTCTGTAAAAAATCAAGCCAAACAACGGGGTTCCTTGTTTCCCTGAGAAAACTTCAAAATAATGTTTAACATCCACACAAGTTCACCGCAAAACTTGTTTGATCTCTAAAGTTGTCAAATCACACTGAAGATGTGGCAGATGGTAATCTACAGACAACAGTAATGAAGAGGGGAATATTGGCACACAGTTTGTGTAGAGTGTGATTGAAAGCAGAGGACCTTTGCAGTGTGTGTGTGTATATCCTCTTTCAGGTGGCTAAATTGCCTTGTCTTTGTTAGGAAGGTTTGTTTCACTGTGACTGAATCCACAGACTGGTAGTGAAACCCAACACTCGCTCAGGGAGAAAAGCTTTTCTCCAAACTCTGGCTCAATTTCTTTACGAGGTGCAGTGTCACACTAGGTGGGCCAGCACGCTGGGGAATCTGCACAACCTGACACTGAACACGCCAAAACGAACCCTTTGCACTTAAATTTACTCAACAAAATGAAGACGCCATGTTTTCTCGGTGCAGGATGCCTCGGGTTTTCAATACAGTGGGTGTAAATCAAAGAGAGGGAATATGGAGCGAATGAGACGAGATGACCTCTGTTCACGAGGGAGGGTTATTTATGTGAACAAGGTGAAAGATCAGGCTGAGGTTATGAGACGCTGATTTCTGGTGTTGACAAGAAACTTTGACATTTTGCGTAAAACTTGACTTTGCTAATGACCGAGACATATATTTCAGGCCGCTGAGGTTTCCCAGGAGAATCTTTTTACCTGTTCAGATGATGTGCTGAGCTGTGTGTTGATGTGGGAAGTGGATTTTCATCGAAGCAGCAGGAATAAAACATTATTGTACTAAACACTGTGAAGTCCCTGTGCATACTTCACTTATCTGAAAATCTTCTTAGCCTCCGGTAAAGAAAATGATTTATATTCTTTCTTTCAGGCACAAAAAAAAAAAAAACAGGGTAAAAATGTTAAATATACAGTGTTAGAAGTTGTGAGTTTCTGTGCGGGCCATCTCCTACATGATACAACTATAAGAATCGAGCCACTAACCTCCTGCATCAGGTAGTTTGTACTACAAATACACTCACCGGCCACTTTATTAGGTACATCATGCTAGTAACGGGTTGGACCCCCTTTTGCCTTCAGAACTGCCTCAATTCTTCATGGCATAGATTCAACAAGGTGCTGGAAGCATTCCTCAGAGAGTTTGGTCCATATTGACATGATGGCATCACACAGTTGGCGCAGATTTGTCGGCTGCACATCCATGATGCGAATCTCCCGTTCCACCACATCCCAAAGATGCTCTATTGGATTGAGATCTGGTGACTGTGGAGGCCATTTGAGTCCAGTGAACTCATTGTCATGTTCAAGAAACCAGTCCAAGATGATTCCAGCTTTATGACATGGCGCATTATCCTGCTGAAAGTAGCCATCAGAAGTTGGGTACATTGTGGCCATAAAGGGATGGACATGGTCAGCAACAATACTCAGGTAGGCTGTGGCGTTGTAACGATGCTCAATTGGTACCAAAGGGCCCAAAGAGTGCCAAGAAAATATTCCCCACACCATTACACCACCACCAGGATGGATCCATGCTTTCATGTTGTTGACGCCAAATTCTGACCCTACCATCCGAATGTCGCAGCAGAAATCGAGACTCATCAGACCAGGCAACGTTTTTCCAATCTTCTATTGTCCAATTTCGATGAGCTTGTGCAAATTGTAGCCTCAGTTTCCTGTTCTTAGCTGAAAGGAGTGGCACCCGGCGTGGTCTTCTGCTGCTGTAGCCCATCTGCCTCAAAGTTCGACGTACTGTGCGTTCAGAGATGCTCTTCTGCCTACCTTGGTTGTAACGAGTGGTTATTTGAGTCACTGTTGCCTTTCTATCAGCTCGAACCAGTCTGGCCATTCTCCTCTGACCTCTGGCATCAACAAGGCATTTCCGCCCACAGAACTGCTGCTCACTGGATATTTTTTCTTTTTCGGACCATTCTCTGTAAACCCTAGAGATGGTTGTGCGTTAAAATCCCAGTAGATCAGCAGTTTCTGAAATACTCAGACCAGCCATTCTGGCACCAACAACCATGCCACGTTCAAAGTCACTCAAATCACCTTTCTTCCCCATACTGATGCTCGGTTTGAACTGCAGGAGATTGTCTTGACCATGTGTACATGCCTAAATGCACTGAGTTGCCACCATGTGATTGGCTGATTAGAAATTAAGTGTTAACGAGCAGTTGGACAGGTGTACCTAATAAAGTGGCCGGTGAGTGTAGATTTTAGCAAGTGATTTAATCAAACTTCTGTGGATCAACATGATTTATATCTCATTATGTGTGAAACTGAAGAAAATGTATAAAACTTTACAACATTTGAAGGAGGTTGTGTGTCCATCAACATCTCCAACAAAGGATAAGTTCAGACTGCAGGTTGAAGTGACCCAAATCAGATTTTTTTTATGTCAGTCTGAACAACTCAGATCTGATTTTTTCAAATGCGACCCAGACCACTTCAGCATGTGGTCCTAAATCTGATACATATCCGATCTTTTGACATGCGACTTCAGTCTGAACCGCCAGGTCGCTTCCATCCAACTTGTACATCATCAATATGTGACATACATGACTATTCTGCGTCGAGGAGGTGGAAGTGAAAGGAAAACAACAACAATGGCGGTCGACGTGGAGAACAGTCAATGGAGAGAAACCAAAGTGTCTGAGTTGATTAATATTTGGGGAGACAGCTCTATTCAGGCCAAACTTGAGGGATGTTATCAGAACCGCGCAGTCTTTTTAAAACATTTCCAAAGAAATGGCAGAGCGCGGGTTTACGCTAACCTGGCTTCAATGCCAAAGAAAAATAAAAAGTCTCAGAGCTAAATACGTGTGTGGCGTCACTGTTCCCTCTACTGCGCATGCGTGACACATTCAAGACACATTTAACTGGCAAAATGAACGACCTTGCAAAACAATCAGATCTCAAAAAAAAAAAATCGGCATTGAGCATTAAGACCTGCAGTGTGAACGTAGCCTTAGAGAATGCCACCGAGTCAAGACTCGACTCATTGACTGTACGAGTGGACTGAAAGAGCAGAAAAAGTCATTCTAATGCAGAAGAGCTGTTATACAGTGACGTGTAAGCAAACATTTGATAAGAAGTCAGGGCCCTTTTTACACCTTTAGGAATTGGACTGATATTGATTCATTATCAGTTCAGTAGTTATTGAAGGTTTTCTTTTGGATCGAGCTCCAGAACTTTTGAAGGAACATCAAATCAGTTACACACGTCTGATTCCACAGAGTCTCGACAGTTTTTTGGTGTCGATACCATCATTCGTTCTTGTAGTTATAAAAAAACTAAAAAGATTCACTATTTTTTTCTTTTCTGGATCAAAATATCTGGAATTTGTCACAAACCAGATCATTCCTTGATCCAGATCAATCCTTGGCATCATGTAGAATCTATTAGGAACTCACCCTGTGTTTTTTTTTAACAAGTATCTGGACCTTTTATTGTGAGTTAAATACAATCCTTAAAAACATTCCTGGATCCAGACAGTGATCCGGATCACCACCCAGTAATCCAGGACCAGAAAATTTGTTATTTATAGATTTTTGTTTTTAATAGTAAAAATCATTTTTGCAAACTACAAACTACAATAACAAAGTTTTTGGAGTAAAAAAAGCTGGATTACAATAATTTTGTTAACCACAGACAGGTTAATTAGCATAAAGTGTATTCATATTTGTCCTGTTAGGCAAACCTACACAGATATTTGACTTTTGAGGGGATTAATTCCTCACTGACTGAAAGACATTTTGAAAGCAACTAAGCAACACTCACTGCAGCCCTGTGCTGTATTTTGGAAATCCTTCAACAAATCCCAACAAATTCTATGTGTCTATATTTTGCTGGTTCAAATAGGTCCATATAACAGAAGAAGGGGGTTTACATGTGTTTAGAAGTTGGAATGTTGCATGTCTTTTAGCAATATCATTTGCCCGCCAAAAATGTTGCATTGGCATCGTTCACCGTGGGGTATCTGGAAAAACAATTTTTGCCCACATTCAGTCAGGAACACGCTGCTGTTATGAGACAGTTTCAAATCAAGTAGATCTCTATATATATTTATAATGATCAAACATATCTTTCTGATCCATTTTTTAACTCTCTTTCGGCACCATCTGCGTCACCGCTGCCTTTCAGTTTCACCACTCGTTTAACAAAGATCACTTGTATCAGTAAAAACCCCCCATCTGTACACTTCATATCCTGTAAAATACCTGTTTATTGTCAGTCTCATCTGGCTGCCAGACATGAAACAGTATATGAACTCATGTTCCCTCTCACCCTTCATCAGCTTGCTCCCTGAGGCTGCAGCCATAAATCTGAACAAGCTACTAACTGTCTTATCTGCTGTGTATGCTGGTTGTCTCTGGTTTGCCCAGGCAGAGTTTTAATGAGGACGTGGACACGTCTGTGTGGTCAGATTACTGACTTGAAGATTTAATACTGCACTCTATAAACCCTTGGAAGTCATGTGATTATCTTGCTGCAGGGACATTGAAGTAGATGGTAAATGACTTCTGCTATTGTGAGTCAGAAGAATCAGTAAAATAAAGCCACTCTTAACAGGAATGACGGGAAAAACAATTTCCTGTGTGTAAGCTCTCGACGCTCGCTCCAATTTGGTGTAAGGAGAGATGAATTCAGTGGTTTGGGTCCCTCGGCCAGTATTAGAACCTTTTTCCCAGCACAGCTTAATAAAAGCCTGTTAGAATAAGTTGCAGATTCATCTTTCAGAAGCATGTAAGGACGTTTTTGGTTTTAGAAAAGGATATGATTATGAAGCTGACGAAAATTGAAAATATTTTTGTCCAATTTCTGTCACGGCTCATTTAAAGGAAGTGACTAAAATTTGACGTTTGATGTGATGACTCACGGAAATCTCCAATAATTTAAAATGTAAAATGCCTTTTTAAACAATTTGCTGAGTAAAAATTTAAAATCAATTCATTTAGCACAATGGTTTTTTTTTTAATCAGATTCCACTATAATATTTGACATAGATTATTTTAACACATATTGTTGATTTTTAAAGAGGCCATTTAATACAAATTTCAGGACTTTGAGGTTATTTCTTAAGTATTAACCAGTAATATGAAACATTTTATATCTAAAAAACATTAGTAAACACTGATTAACAGACCTTTGAATCTGTCTGCATTAAAGTTTGGGTGGTTCCGGCTCCTTCCGTCAGACTGCTTCGTCAGCAGCTCTTTCATATTCATTATTCGAATTTGCTGGACTCTGATTGGCTAACAAACTAGCCTATCAGAGCAAGGTATACTGTTTCCTGCCCCGCTGCGCATGGCAACGTCAGACGTCGTGTCTTCCTGTTTGCTATGTCTTATGCTACAGCTTTTAGCCAGCAGCATGCTAGGCGTGGTTTCAACTTGTACTGAAATGGTTTTAGGTCAAGAATTATTTTTCTTTGTTTAAGAAGAAAAAAGGAACTATAATTCAGATTAAAAGCCTGAGTTTAAATAATCATGCTGAATTACTGACGGAGACATCAAGCTAAACGGACGGGATCAGAGTAAAGCCTGAAACATTTAGATAAATTATTGTCGTTGTGGTTTCTAGATCAAAATATAATAAAGAAAGTCCTTTTGTCGTTAGGATTGAAATCAACAATATGGAATTTGAGTCAACATGATTCCATGTACCCTCACAGCTGGCTTCAGTATAAAATTTAAGTCCCACTTCCTCTGTATAAACAACTGGGACATTTTCTTTCTTTTTTGTGTTATGTTGAGTTACAAAGTTCTTATCTTGTTCAAATACTTTTTTCTTTTACATTAGCCTGTGGGCTGCATGGTTACCTTGCAGCAAGAAGGTCCCAGGTTTGAATCCGGGCTGGGGTCTTTCTGCATGGAGTTTACATGTTCTCCTCATGCATGCGTGAGTTTTCTCTGGGAACTCTGGTTTCCTCTCACAGACTTAAAAACATGCATAAGGTTCGACTAAGGACTCTGAAATGTCCCTAGTGTGAATGGTCGTTGGTTTGTTGCCCTTTTTCCACTCAGGTCAGTACAGGACGGAACGGTTCTGACCCATTCTGGTGCAATTACATTACCTTTGTCTGGAACTCCTCGGTCCAAAGTGACCCAACTATGGACTGATTGGTCCAATAAAGAGATGTCAGTCACACGCCTACCTATGTAGTGGTCGCCACCAATTGGCTTGGCGGTGTGCGCGTGAAGTGATGTCACAGAATTGCGCCTGATCGGCCTCAAATAAACAGCTGGCAACAACAGCATGATTGACACTGTTGGTCATGATGTCACATAGAGAACCGCAGACATCACCTTTCTACATTTTCTTACTGAAGATTATGTCTTACTACTCTTTGGCTTAGTGCAACAGTTTGTTGAGGATTTAGGTCAAAGAATGATGTGGCCTCACCAATGTCCATCATGTCCAACATGTCATGTAAAGACATTTCCTCTGCTAGCAGTCTAACATTAAAGACAACCAGGTGGAGAGAGGTTAGCTCCTCCTGGACTGCGAGGCCCGTCTTAGCGGATTTAACTTCCCATCATTTACTCAGCTGCATCGGACCGAGCTCCACCATGGAAAAGTCAAGTCCCTCGACAGGTGAGGGTGACCTGCAGTCCAACAGCTGGTCTTAAAGACAGCTTTCAGTCCTCACTTCCTTCGTCTTCTTCTCATCAATGCAGAGCACAGAATCATTCAAATCATATGAAAAGTATTTGGAGTAGTTTAGACGCCGCCATAACTGTTACTAATTACTTCTCTACTTGCAGCTTTGTCACATGACCAAACATTGCTGTATCTTCTATTTGCACCACTTTCAAAAAACTATCATCTCATGCAGATCCAACATAATATTCAGTATTTTTTTGTGTTTTCAGTGAAAAAAAGAATTACAATTCAGTGTTTACATTACAAATCCAAGTTATGCTCTATTGTGCCAACATGGCGAGGGTCTGTGTTTGCTACCAAACTAAAACTGAATTGTGACGGTTAAAAGCAATGTCAGAAGTTTGGAAAGCTGTGGAAAATGTGGGCTTGGCACAGAAGATGGAATGTGATCAAAACATGTGTTTGCTGCACCATCCGACATTGTTGAGGTAAAAATACACCCAGAACAAATCCACGGGGGAAATAACAGCACCTGTAAGGTTTTAAACACACGCTCATCATGTGACATTCAAGTTCTTATTAGTGACTCTGTTAAATAAGAAACTTTACAGTAAAACAGCCTTTATGTGAGAATCCTCATGAGTTTGTAAGATCCCAGATGCTGAATACTGGTGAACCAGTCAAAACACAAGATTAGTGTTAAATAAAACAGCCACACGTGTAACACACTCATCCAGGCTGGTTTCTTTCTTCTCTCCTTGTTATGAGAGAGAAACCTGGCTGGATGGAAATACCACCACTGACCCTTTTCAGCCTCATCTTCCCGAGTTACTTCCCAAACCGAAGCTGGAATTCTACCGACCATATAAGTTACCTCATGTTGAAGCTGGGCTTGAGGTCTTTGAAGATGTCTCACATTCTACACATGGCTGACGACGCAGCAGGAGAAAAGGACCATCATTCTCTGACCCTGTTGCACCGTGACCTGATGATGACCTCTGCTGAAGTTGAGGAGGGATCCTTTTCAATTAACAGCATCGACAGATAGATAGATAGATAGATAGATAGATAGATAGATAGATAGATAGATAGATAGATAGATAGATAGACAGACAGACAGACAGACAGACAG
>SSNP01000008.1:8560857-8612682 GCA_006937955.1 Pachypanchax playfairii
GTGTTTTGTTAAATAAAACAGCCACACGTGTAACACACTCATCCAGGCTGGTTTCTTTCTTCTCTCCTTGTTATGAGAGAGAAACCTGGCTGGATGGAAATACCACCACTGACCCTTTTCAGCCTCATCTTCCCGAGTTACTTCCCAAACCGAAGCTGGAATTCTACCGACCATATAAGTTACCTCATGTTGAAGCTGGGCTTGAGGTCTTTGAAGATGTCTCACATTCTACACATGGCTGACGACGCAGCAGGAGAAAAGGACCATCATTCTCTGACCCTGTTGCACCGTGACCTGATGATGACCTCTGCTGAAGTTGAGGAGGGATCCTTTTCAATTAACAGCATCAACAGATAGACAGACAGACAGACAGACAGACAGACAGACAGACAGACAGACAGACAGACAGACAGACAGACAGACAGATAAGATCGTTAGTATTCAGCAGATCCTGCAGTTGAAACCACGCCTAGCATGCTGCTAGCTAAAAGCTGTTAGCATAAGATGTAACAAACAGAAAGACACGACGTCTGACGTTATGCGCAGCGAGGCAGGAAACAGTATACTTTGCTCTCATAGGCTAGTTTGTTAGCCAATCTGAGTCCAGCAAATTTGAATAATGAATATGAACGAGCTGCTGCTTGAGGCCTTACGGAAGGCGCCGGAACCACCCGAATTTTAATGCAGACAGATTGAAAAGTCTGTTAATCAGTGTTTCCTGACGTTTTTTAGATATAAAATGTTTCATATTACTGGTTAATACTTAAGAAATAACCACAAAGTCCTGAAATTTGTATGAAATGGCCTCTTTAAAGCTGTTTAGTATTCCGAAGTACATGGAACATAATCCCATGGATTCATCATGCTTTAAAAATGGCTTTTCTCATTACCATAATTATATCTTCCTGTTTAGAAAAACAGCAAACAAGCTACATTCAGGTAAACGCTACAATAGAAACAAAAGTTAATTTGGTTTCAGACCTCAAATGTCCCAGAAAACTCTAGTTTAAGAAACATTCTGACAAACCCAAACTAAGTGGCAGTCTGGTCAGCTTGATGGATGCTTGTTTTCCTCTCATGAGGCAGTTTAGCACACGAGGATGTTAACTTCACCACCTACTGCACATATGCACTTAGAAAAGCACATGGTTTTGTACCACAGTTGTAAACACTGAAGGTAACCCTCAGAAGTTTCTCCTCTTGACCTCTTTAAGGGGAGCCACGCAAGTGTGTGTGAAATGCCAAGCTGTGTTTTTCAAACCTCTGTTTCCTTTAAAAGAGTCAGTAAACCAGCAGCCTCCATAGGGAGTTTGTACTTTTACCTAAACAGTAACGAGCAAAACCGCAGTGTGATAACCGCTGTTACACACGCACAAATTATTCTAGCGGACTTACTTCATCAGTCGAACAGATGCTCTGAAAAAAAAAAAGTTACTTCCTCTAGTTTATTAGATGTTTCAAAATGATAAACCTTTCAATCAGGTTGTCATTGAATTTTTTTAAGCAAAATTTCCTAAAATGAATGTCCTTCTGTGTGTTATTGTAAACGAGGTCAGAATGTGTGAGAACATCCACCTGTTGCAGATTTTTGTTGTTGTTGAGGATCGAGGAGCTCGTTTGACTGGAGTTTCTACAAAAATGACTTTAATTTAAAGATAGAATGAGTCGATTCGTGGGAAATAAGTCGGTGCTCAAACAGTATTAATTACTTTATGGCACAAACTTGTCCTTAGAATGAAATCTCTGCTGTTCAATGGTAACAAGAAAAGTTGTTGTTTCAGTATGTTTACAGTGTCATAGACAAATTATTCATCATTAGGGATTGCAGCTGTACACACAGTAAAGTGGTTTTTGCTTTGACTAAAACTTGGCACAGTAGCAGCATGTCTGACTCTGTAATACAGCTGGATGTACTAATATACTTTTGTGTTGATATTAGAGAATTAGAGAACTCCGCTTCATAACCTGTTTAATCTCCTGACTTCTGGAAGGAGACCAGGGGTGTGTCTAGAGAACTTTTGTTGGGGGGGCCAGGTAGGGGCACAAATTTCTAAAGGGGTGGCACATGTAAATGGACTCCTAACCTTAAAAAAATCTAGTATTTGCAGAATTATAGACCATTTATCATAATTTAAGTGGCTACAACATTATAAACCAAAATGAAATTAAAATCCAAGCACAATATCAATGGCATACTTTCACTAATCATTTTTAGAGATGCAACGTTACCACTTTATACTGAGTACTTGCCGATACCAAGTACCAATGCTGATACTTCTACAACACAATAAAATGCAATGAAAATTAAATGAATTGGAAAACAAGCTTGATTAAAAAAAAAATTATAAAAATGACAAAAAAAACTAAAATTTCAAGTGAAAAATAAACATTTTCTGTGAAATTATTGCAGAGTTCCCACATTTTAAGTATCGGTTCATCTAACTGATACGAGTACATTAGAATGGTATCGCCCTTTATGCCAGTATCAGTATTGGTTCATCCCTAATCATTTTCTTTGATTGATGTAAAAGTATTGATTGAATTTGGCACCTGGGGTGGCCTGTGCCCCCCTGGGCCCCCCTGAGCCCCCCCTCTGGACACACCCCTGCAGGAGACATTGCGCCGCTGAGTCACAAACTACTCAATAGATAATGAGGCTCCAATTTGGGATGAAAAAGTGCAGTTTCATTTTAATATGTATTTGTAAATGCATGTGAAATGACAAATAAACCCATTAGCTGGTACTTAAAAATGTGTAAAAAGTAGCTTCCGTCTGTAGATGGAGGGTTTTAAAGCTAAAACAGGGAGACTGAATCCTTTCCCACTACCAGTAGCTGCAGGTTTATAGACAAAGAGAATTTCAGTTACATCCAGTAAATATTATTTCCTCCCAGGGGAAAGTTCTGTAAGCTGCTACAACAGGAAGGGATGGCATTACATTACATGTCACAGGCTGTGGTGGACCCCAATGTTTCATAAGCATAAATTTATTTTTAAGATATGTTTATTATTATTGAATAGGCCATGAGAATCAGCCCTACGGTGGGACAGAACGGGCCACCGGACGCCTTTCAGACTGGTAAACTCCATTTACATGTGACTTTGGGGTTAAAATGACCCCAAAACAAGTTTCAATGGCTTTTTTATATCATTTTTTTTGGTAAAAACATTATTGTAAAGAAATTTATCAGAGATTCTTTTTGCTGTTGTAGGAAGATCTAGAAATGAGGATTTTCTGAGTTTTATTTTTATCATAAAGGAACAAGAGAATGAACAATAATATAGATTAAAACATCCATCTGAGGAGAAACTAAAAGTCTTTGTGGTTTTGCTCGCCTGCACCTCTAGAATAGTTTTGCTGAGGCCAGGTTGGGTTAGAACAGTTGTTGACAAACATGTGTGTGCTTTTTGTCACCTGGAGGGAGGCTTCATGTTGAAACTTGCATGTGATGTAGATAAAGAACAGGCTTGACAAGCGTGTGTGTGTGTGTGTGTTAAAATTACACTTGCACAAGGTGCAACGGGCCTCACGAGACAGATTTCTTGATTAGTTTCCTTTCAGAGGCCCTAGCCCTCCTTCTCCAGCAGCACAACGACATCGTCCTTTTTCTTCCTCGTGTCGTTTCTGGTTTCCCATCCAACTGTTTGTTTACGATCTAAAATAAAACATTTCCAAAACAAGCATCCCACATTTGAGATAAGAGCGCTTTATGTTTATGAGATAACAGGCTGATTGATGGGCAGTGTACTCAGTCATCCTCGAAATATTCTCTAAACTCACTGGTGGTCTCTGAATATGTGGACCAAGTGTATCCTGGGAAATGTTCTCTAGCCACACAAATGGCAGCCAAAAAGCTTCTTCTGAAGGGAGGAAATCTCTAACTATGCTGACTTTGAAAACACGCCAGATTCAATAATTTTCAAAATCGAGGGGCACCTAAATAAAAAAGCAAGCAGCGAGCCTAAGAGACGACTCTCTCCTCTCCGTCTCTGTCTCCTACCTGGCTGGGTTTGCACAAAGTCAATATTGACCTTTAATCCTGAGGCAGAGCCTCAGATCTAATGTAATTTACTGTGTACTGTAAAATTCAAGGAAGTAAGGAAGGAGAGCTCCATGTGAACACGCAGACACACATATGGAGGTTACATGAGTGTAAGTAGAACGATTACATTTGGTTGCACAAGGTTTTAAAAAAAATGCAACAATGAAAATATATGAGTGAGGGAAAGCAGAACGATAGAAGAGAGAGAGAAGACAATAAAGCAATGCAGAGAAGCCTGAAGGAGGTGTTGAAGACCAGTAGGTAAGGGGGTTTAGAGAGACAGACAAAAGAAAGGCAAAAAGCTTGAGAGCGGTGGTGGAGGGCAGTGAAGGGGAAAAAAGAGGGAAGACAGGAGGGGCGAGAGGAGGCTCATGGTGGCAGTGAAGGCTACTGAAGCTCCACAGGAGTTTGGGAACCAGTGAACCATGTTCTACCCTCCCACCCCTCCTCCTCTTGTGCCCCTCTCCATCAATGTGAGGAAAGCCTCCTGTCACGCTGGCAATATGTTTCCCATGAGCTTTAACATGTGGCCCATTAACCCTTCTTTGTAACATCCCACACTGCTATTACTCCGTTTTCTGTGGAATCTTTATGGAAAACAAAATAATATTTTGCAGTTTCATTTACTGGTGAAGATCAAACAGACTGTGGCTGTGAGGACGACGACCGTCTGTCTGATGGTTTGGTTGTGGTAAAGGCGGTGTCATCACTGTGATTGAAGGATTTATTTATTCAAAGTATTTGTTATATCTGGATTAGTTACAGTCAAACTTAGTAAAGATGAGGATCAACTATCTCTACCACATCACTTCAGTTACTCTACATCCCATCATGTTTATATCATCACTTAGTCACCAGTTCTGGACCCAAGAATGGTAACTTGCTTTAAAAGTGAAATTGAAGCAGTACTAAATAACTTTTCTGCAGCCGGGTCTCAGACAGCCGTCGCTGGAAACGGTGTTCTGTTAAAATATGCTACCTGACTGTTGGGATGTGCTACAGATTCCTTCTGCACATGTGCCTTTCTACAGTCTTGACTTCAATAAAAAGATTTATGGTTTATTTTTGTTTCTATATTTTTCCATAAATACATTTTACCTATCAAATAAATTCTCCCAGGACAGGAACACTAAATATGATGTTATTTTTACTTTCTTTGCATTGTCAGAGTGACAGGCAAATGTTTGGACACACCCAGAGGAGAAGGACCCAACAATGGCTGATAAGGACCCTGAGGGCTTTTATATAGAAAATATCAGGGAAGGATCATAAAAATATGTTTAAATAATTAACAGGTCATCTCACCATAAACAAGAATACTGTATAAACTTCCAATGACATCTCATTACGAAATAAGTTAATTCGTACTATTGTGGCATCTTTCATCAGGGCAGCATAAATCATCAGAACACCACTTCCGACTGAGACCCAAATTACTGAAGTTATAAAATAGGGGAACCAGAGGTGTCCAGACTCCATAGTGATGTCTAATATGAAGATGAACATGTTTTTTCGGTGAGTATTCACTTAGTCAAGTTTCAAAACACTAGCTTAAAGTTGTAAAAGTTTTTTTGTACTGCTTTAAATGACCAGTTGTGTGATTTCTTTCTTTTTTGTTGACATTTTGACCATTTATGCACATCCTGATTTTTTTACCCGTTTAAAGACCCACTCCAATGAAAATCGTGTTGTTTGTGTTGTTAACATGTTCTTGTGGCATTTTTCTGATGCTAGAGGACGTATCTTAAGAAAATTAAGCTCAAAATTGCCTTTCTGAGTATTTCTGCATTCAAATCGCTGTGAATCAGTAGCAGATGCAAAAATATGGTCTAAAAAAAGAATAAGTTTGTGACGTAGAAAAGCCAGTGGGTGAGCCACAAGCTCCTGCTCCACTAGCTGTAAATTACAGTGGTAGTGCCATTGTAAACAAACAGCTCTTAGCAACGGGGAGGGACAGGGGGATGCCCCATACCAATGGTTCCCACAGCATGGGGGCTAACTGCTAATGAGCTACTGTTGCTATACAGAAACTACTTAAACAACACAGGTTTTGTGATTTTGGGCAAAAACATCATGATCATGATTAAAAGACGCTTTAAAATAGCTCAAAATATGATCAGAGTGGGTCTTTAAAGAGGCCCTTCCATTAAAAACAACAATATTTTACCACAGAATTGAGAAATTGGACTGTCATTTATGTAAAATAAGCAGTTCGTTAACATGTTCATACATTGTTTGCTTTTTTTCATGTTTGTAGTGTACAACTCCTCAAATTTCTACAGTTCCTTAAAGAGGCCATTTCACACAAATGTCGTGACTTTGTGGTTATTTCTGAAGTATTAACCTGTAATATGAAACCTTTTATATCTAAAAAATGTTAGGAAACACTTATTAACAGACCTTTCAATCTATCTGCGTGAAGATTAATTTGGCTTTGGGCTGCAACTCATTAATATTCATTATGCAAATTAGCTAAACTCAGATTGGCTAACAAACTGGCCAATGAGAGCAAGGTATACTGTTTCCTGCCCCGCTGCGCATGGCAACAGCAGACGTAGTCTTTTCCGGTTTGATACGTCTTATGCTAACAGCTTTTAGCCAGCAGCATGCTAGGCGGGGTTCCAACTGTGGGAGCTGATGAATACTAACGAACAAAGGAGTTGTGACGAAACAAATACAGGCCGTTCGAACTCGGGTGTTGTCACCACCTGCGTAGTTTGAGAGATAAAAACTAAAAGAGAAGTTGTTAATCTATTTTCACACCCACCATGAAGGTAAGAACACCTGTGGAGCTAAAATATTCAACAGAAACCTCAGAAAAACTGTTTTTAACGGAATGGCCTCTTTAAAGATCTTTAGAAAGTGTCACGTGGTGAATCCACTCATTCACTCAGTATTCTCCTTCTAATGTGTGAATATGTGTTCAGGCATGGCTAGTGGTTAGATTAAATACAAACAGGCAAATATCAGAATTGCACACGCACACAGAAAGGACGGATCTGAGCTAATCCTGCAGAGTATCAGTGAAAGTCCTGAGACATAAAGGGGGTGACCATGACAGACATGACACATAGCAGCAGAAAGGTCAGGAAATGGGTGGAGAGTTCAAGCATGGAGAAAAAGAAAAGGAGGGTCCAGGAGGGAATTTAAGTGATAAATGGACTGAGTAAAAGCTGTTTTTAATGTGAAACCTGCCCAATAACCAGCCACTGATTTCCACAACTGAGTCTAGATGAGCGTAAAGCTTTCTTATTCATAAGGGGAATTTTGATTGACAGTGACTTAATTGCATTCCAAATAATGTTGGAAGAATAAGCTACATCTCACAAATAATTACATGGAATATCAGTTTTAATTGTGGTGCAAAACTTGACTCTGTGTTCTCATGAGCGCAGAAAACGTTGCACAGTAAAAAGACCAATGTGGAGTGTGTTTTGTCTGGGCTGGCTTCTTATCAGCCTCCTCTTGTCCCGTTGCCCGTGGCGACACATCCCACCTGGAGGAAGGCCAGCTTCCCGTTAAGGACATCAGCGCTTTAAAAACTGTTAACGTCTGTTTCTATGCTTCACGTGATTCCACTCAGGCTTTTCGGTGTTTTGTAATTTTTATTATTTGACTCTTCTGGAGGAGGTTCACTGGAGGCATTCAGAGCTTCTTAAAATAATATGGTTCTCTAAAAGTTGAGCTTTCTGTGTAAATGTGTCGACTGGTTAAGAATTATTATCAGTGATGGATTATATTTGGCAGCGAGGCCTCCCACATTGTCAACTTTGTGTTTCTAGACTTCAAAAAAAAAAGCATGAGCCAGACATATTTGTGGCTTTTCCTCTCTTTAGTGCAGAGGTTAATTATTCTTAACTGTCAGCACTTGCTCAGTGAGCAAAGATGAAGCCATGCTGCTAATATGGGAGGGAAGATCCACAACTTCCCTTATATTATAGTTTACAAAGAAAAATCATTTTCTGTTTATGGAACCTTGAGATTATGAAGAATAACAAATAAAAAGCATGATGTAATTTCTTAAAACACAAAAGCACATCTGCTCACTGTCATGAAAACGTGAAGTTGTCTTACATTTTCTGTGTGTAGATGGAAAGCTGCCTGAAAAAGATGGCCGGGGAAGTGAGAAACATTTCTGAACTGAACTTTTATAAATGTCAGTGAAACTGAGTTGATGAATGAAACGAATTGGAGGAGACGTGTAACTTTAGCTCATGCTTTTATAGCTAACAATGGACGTCAGTCCTGTGAAAACTTCATCGCCTTTAAAAAAAAAGACAAGTCAGCATGATTGAGCAGCAAATACGTGAGGGATTTTTTTTCCAGCTCACCTCAGGTGTATTTTGGTTTGTGTTGATGTTCTTGAGAGGGTGTAAAACCTATTTTTCTGTAACACATATATGAATTAATTAATAACAACTAGCTACCTGTTATTGCTATTAAACAGTAAAGTGAATGAGCCTAATGAGTTAAAAACCTGTTATTCACCTCTCATTTTGCTGCTTTTTTCTTTAGTTTGTGTTAGACTTAAGATCTTCTTTGTTCCATCTGTCAGTGATCTTTGTAAGAAAAATAAATTTCTGTTGGAGTTCTGACAGGATCTTGGCACAGCAACCCAACATCTACACAAGGACATTGAAGGAGGATTAAAACACTTAAATCAAAAAGAAAAACTCCATATTGTTACAGAATAAAACAGATGGAAGCTAATCAAATTTTATATAATGCTACAAGAGGCAACAGGACCAGTTTTATTCAGCCATACAAAAAGCAAACTATTACACAGATGTTGCATTTGTTCAATATTGAAGTGTAGGAGGAGTCGTGTCTTTACGGGGCTTTTCAAATCCCCAAAGTGATTACTGGAGGATATGAAAGTATTGTAAAATGTTAATTTCCATATTTGGTTTCAGTCTAAACACATTTTATGGGACTGAAATCCATTTAAAAACATTTTTATCTTCTTGGAAGGCATTTCTGTTATTTTTTCTTTGGTTATTTTCTTCCTCTCTGGATGATGACCCAGCTATGCAATCAATTGCATAGTATGTGAATGTTCTTTGTAGGGTCTTAACAAGGTATTGAGGTATTTAAGTATTAAGAACGCAGTGGGCTCCTTTTTACCTGTGATGGAGTGTATTAGATTAAGAATGATTTTGAACATTGTAGCAAAGCTGTGGTGGTTTATCGTGGGTGTAACACACTGACGTCTGGGTGGTGGCAGCGTGTCCATGAGCCATGTCATACAACATAGCTTGGTCATTAAGTATTTTAAACAGGACTGAAGACAGGGGTCTCACGCCTAGGCGGTCACCCCTTTATGTGGCAGTATCATGCTAGCTTGTTGCATGATCTTCATGCATATAGCTGCATCCTGGTAGTGCCACAGCAGGACCCGGGATGTATGAAGGCATCTATATTTGTACACAGTGTGAGAACGTGATTTAAAGATGCCATTTCATACAAATTTCAGGACTTTGTGGTTATTTCTGAAGTATTAACCTGTAATATGAAACATTTTATATCTAAAAAAACGTCAGGAAACACTTATTAACAGACCTTTCAATCTATCTGCATCAAAATTTTGCTGGTTTCGTCAGGCTTCGAGCAGCTCATTCATATTCATTATTTGAATTTGCTGGACTCTAATTGGCTAACAAATTAACCTATGAGAGCAAGGTATACTGTTTCCTGCCCCACTGCGCATGGCAACATCATACGTACTCTCTTTCTGTTTGACACATCTTTATGCTTCAGCTTTTAGCCAGCAGCATGCTAGGCATGGCTTCAACTGCTGGAGCTGATTAATACTAACGAACAAAGAAGTTGTGACGAAAGAAGTACCGGCCATTCAAACTCGGGTTTTATCACCATCTGCGTAGTTTGAGAGATTAAAACTAGCCAATGAGAGCAAGATATACTGTTTCCTGCCCCGCTGCACACGGCAACAGCACACCAAGTCTCTTCCGTTGATACGTGCTTATGCTAACAGCTTTTAGCCAGCAGCATGCTAGGTGTGGTTTCAACTGCGGGAGCTGCCGAATACTAACAAACAAAGGAGTTGTGATGAAACAGATACAGGCCGTTCATAATCAGGTGTTATCTCCACCTGCGTAGTTTGAGAGATAAAAACTGAAAGAGAAGTTGTTGACCTGTTTTCACACCCACTATGAAGGTAAGAACACCTGTGGAGCTAAAACATTCAACAGAAACCTCCGAAAAAAAATTTTTAATGGAAGGGCCTCTTTAACAATGTGAGATAAAGGTTTTTGTTAGACACAGCAGAAATGTTGCCACATTCAAAATGTGGCTGTGAAACTACAATGTAATGCTGTTGTCATTATATGTCTGATTATAGATTATGTGCGACGTGTCACACTGTGTTACATTAAGTTGATAAACCCCTTTGAATTATCTAGATTTTGTATAACTATTAGCTCAAGCATCATCAGATGTTCAACATCAGTTCTAAAAGTTACTGGGAACCAATTTAAAGGTGTGATGACATCACTGTTTAAACTGGCGTAAAGCTATTTCATGTAGTAGATATGCCCGCATATGTCAACTCTCAAAAGAATTTGATTAAAAAACTAACACGGCGGGGGTGTACGGGCAGGTCAGAATCCTCTTCTCAGCAACACGGTTCCTTTCGTTAATGATATGTGGGTCTCCCTGGCTGACTTCGCTCTGATTGGCTACAACCATTGCCCGCAGCAAGCCTTTCTTCTCGGCTCCGCCAATAGTCCAGTAACATGGCGAGTGGACGTTTACAACCGTATATGTTCGAGCCTGAAACGTCTTCTGAGGAAGACAGAGGGGTGAACACATAAAACTCAACTAATCACATGAGCGAATAAACAGTGCTGTCAGATGTTATCAATGAAAATAGATTCACAATATGGTATGATAAACCTGTTGCTCACGGACATTGTTGCTAGAGCGGCTATCACATGCTAGCATCATGAACTCTTCAGACCACGAACAAACGTTTATCAGGCAAGGCAGCATTTTATTAAATAAATAAACTTACGGGTATTGACGATGTGGTCGCCTCCTTCAGGGTTGGTAAAGAATTTTTAATTAAAATCAGTTTCTTTGACAATCCCAACTTGAATTCACCCAAGTTATGGAAGCAGTCCTCCGTGAAGTGAGCTGAACATATTTTTAAATTGAGGTTATAACTGCGTGGCACTTCTCCATAAATGAACTTCAGCCACTCTTCTCTAGTTTTTTCATCCTTCGGGAGTGAGTGGAAACTTCCAGCATGGGTTGAGCATCCTTGGACACAACAGGTCCCCGTTTGCGTAGTCATCTCTTCTCAAGAGCAGCAGCACAAGCTAGCGCAACGCAGCTACCGGTGTATGGGCTGGGGGTGGGGTGGGGGGTTGGACTGTTTACTTCACTGTGCACTTTTATTGGACGCTATGAAATACGTAGATGAAATGCCACGTAGGAAAAAATGGTGCTTTCCGATTCGACCGTTTTTTAAATATGAAACAAAGCGGACCGCCCACAAACGGGAACTTTGATACTCGCTTTGGACGTTCACACGGCCTCATCAGTGCACAACACATCATGATATACCCCAAAAAACTCAAAAAAGTGCATTTTGATGTCATAACCCCTTTAACAAACTGGACCAAAATATAATTAACAGAAACTGTCATGACCTTTTTACATTTTCCAGAAATGGCAGAAAACCTTTCTGGACCAGATGCAACCAAAATGTCCAAACCATAATACTACCATTGCCATGCTTCTCAGAGAGAGCAGGAACATTAGATCTGACTCTCTCTCAAAACATTTATCAGTTAGAGGTTTTATTCTTTGAAACTGGTGTATCAACATGATTAAACTGCAGATGGGCAGACATGTTTGTTTTTGGAGGTGACTCCCATCATGAACTCTGCTGATCTTTTGTGATTTACTGAAGATGAACTCATGAACTTGTAGTTTCTCAGAAACAATTATTTACAATGAAATACTTTGCACGCAGACGATCTCTGTTGATTGATCCTGGTTGACTTCTCCCAGGGAACGAAACAATGATCCATGAATCTCTCCATTTACACACAATCTGTCCAACCGTGGAGCCTAAAACAAGGTTTTATCCTGTTTTCATGTTTGTTCTTCTGCATGAATTCAATTCAGAAGAAAATGACGCCATTGCAACAACAACAAAAAAACAAAGCGCAAAATCTTGAAAACAAAAAAGCTGTTTGAAGTGGTTCTGCAGCTGATTTAATGTTGCTCTTTAATAACAAGTGGAAGAAGTGACGACTTGATCGCGTCACGGGTAAAGTAAAAAATAAACAAAATGTGTTTATAGAGAAAACACCTCTAGTATTTTAATAATAAACACAACTTCAAAGTCAATAAATCAGCCTCCAAATTACGTTAGCAGTCTGTGTGCAAACATTTCGCTGTGTTGTTTTACGGCATCCTCACAGTCAGGGTTTCCATCGATGCAGGTGAATCCGGTTAATGTGGGAGACGAATGTGCAGATGCATCACCGTCCATGCTTCAATCTAAATGCACACGTAGCACACGAACACAATGAGTTGAGCAAGATGTGTTACTTTGTTACTGTCGGAGGAGTCGGATTCTGACTAACGTTTGTGTGCTAAACTGTCAGTCCCCTGTTATAAGTAAGGTAAGCAGTGCAGCTCATGCCAAAAGGAAACCGTGGTTTCACACAAACTAGATAATTACCCGAACTGCCGAGATACTTATAACTTTCATTTCAGTGGAGGAACAATTACTGATGAAGGAAAGACTTAAAATTTTACAAAGTGTCCACGAAACAACAGCCAAGTAGGTTTGGTTCAATAATAAGCTGCACTGTAATAAATTGATTTAATTTCAGTACTTAATGTGATAGTTCAGATTTTTTTAGTGGGATTTTTGAAGAAATGCTGCAAATTTATAACACCTGATCATTTATAGATAGATTTTTTTTAACATCCTCAGTCTTGGGAGATTAATTGTGACAAGACTTATGAGCATGTCCGAGCAACGCCAGGACCAAAAAGATTACTCCCATCTTAAAACAACTCCAGTATAATAAAACTTTTGCAAAAGCGGAGAACATTTACATAACTGTCAATTTCACATTGTGTGGGCCCAAACTGTAGCTGCTGCTGCTGTTCACACTTACAAATAATCCCTGCATGTCACTGTAAATAATATAAATATAATATACAACATGCTGATGTGAATTGTTTTAAGACAGCAGATTAGCCATCAGCTCATCAATCAAGTCAGAGTTAAACTCATTCATTCATTTATCCATCCATCCATCCATCCATCCATCCATCCATCCATCCTCTATACCAGCTTATTCCTGTTCAGGTAACATGGAGCTAGTGTCTATCTCCAGTGGTCATTAGGCGAGAGGCGGGATCACATCTGGACAGGTCGCCAGTCTATCACAGGGACAATTTAGAATTGCCAATTAACCTCAAGCATATTTTTGATCTGTGGGAGGAAGTAAAGAGTCCAAATCCACATATGCATTAGGAGGAACAGGGTGGTCCCAGCTTGGTTTCAAACCCAGGACCTTCTCACTGCAAGGCAACAGCACTGCCCACTGCACCACCATGCAGCCCAGAGTTAAACTCTGTTTCTCCAGATTGAGGTTGTTCAAAGAGCTATCAGTACTCACTCACCAAAACCCCATTTTAAGAGATCACTGCTTCTTTAATGCTTCGACCAACGAGTTTGTAAATATATTAAACCAAAAACATTTTAAAAGCTAAATGAGATGCAGTGCTGACATCATTTACTCAAAGAAACTTTAGTCTTCACATTTCTTGATTTCAAAGCCTAAACAGTCTAAAATAACTTAAACATCGTTAAAGGGAATTTTCCTGTTGTGCTGAAGGAGTTTTATGTTCAAGCACTTTTCTCTTTTAATTTAGCTGTTGACATGCACGTCAGCGTGGAATCACTGCACACAGCTCGCTCCAATATTCTGCAGGAGGCAACACAGATAATAGTTTATAAACAGAGAAGGGGGGAGACGGGGGAGAGCCTGAACAGTCCGTGAACCTAAACACAGCTCAGCACTGCATGCATAAACACAGACAGCTGAATGAATGTGAGTGTTTATCAAGGAATCTGCAGCTTTTTCTCTTCCTCTCAATCCTACATGTGAACTTCCTGCTTCTCATTACCACTCTGCGCTTTCCGAGAGAAGCTGAAATCAAACAAGGGAAGATGTCAGGTTGGAGATATTTAATCAGTTTCCATGGTGAACTCAACAAAAAGTGTGCTTGTATGGGGAAGTACTTGACTGGGTGGCAGGTCCTCAGGAAACACCAGCTAAAGCTGTTTTCCACTCACAGTAAGTCTCGTCAAGACCTTTTTCAAGTGGTCACATGACTTCTCCTGAGTAACATCTTGGATAGAACTCAACTACATAATTATAGATGTTTATATACACAAACTATTAGAAACAGCAGCACAATAAATGCTTTAAATGCTATAGGCTTTTATTTTTTTGGCCACATTCACATGAAATTAATTTTGTGGTATGTCAGTACCACTGTCTTTTTTTAAGCCGGTGGGAAAAAGCCCACAGGTCAAATCAAAGTATACAAAGTTATGTTTATGTGAATGTGAAAAACAAAACTGGGATGACCACAGGCTTTAAGAAGCTGAACATGTGACTTCAAGTTCCATGGCTTGAGTTTATTACGTTTTCCTTCTGTCTCCTGTCAGGTTCTGATTGTCTGTCTGTTATACATCTGCCAAAAAATTAAATAAGACACCTTAAGGCGTGGGCGCAACAATAATTTGAGCTAAATTCAGTCAGCAAGCAGCTTGTTAACACTCTGGTTACACCTACCATGTATTGGGTCATCATGTCGTGTCCTTAGATGTTCAGATGAAAAATCAGAACTGCAGCTGTTAAAGCAGAACAAAATAACTTAGGCTACAGTTATGAAACTTTTCTAAGTGGATAGTCACTGAAAAACATGTTCAGCTTCATATTAGACACTCTGGACCCTCTTATGGCTTTACAATGGACTAAATAACTTCAGTAATTTGGGTCTCAGTCGGAAGTGGTGTTCTGATGATTTATGCTGCCCTTAAGAAAAATGCCACAATAGTACGAATTGACAACTTACTGTATTTCATAATGAGATGTCATTGGAAGTTTATACAGTATTCTTGTTTATGGCGAGTGTGCCCCGTTAATTATTAAGGCATATTTATGGTCCTTCCTTGATATTTTCTTTATAAAAGCCCTCTGGGTCCTTATCGGCCATTGTTGGGTCCTTCTCCTCTGGGTGTGTCCAAACATTTGCCTGTCACTCTGACAATGTAAATAAAGTAAAACATCATATAACATCATATTTAGTGTTCCTGTCCTGACAGAATTTATATGATAGGTAAAATGTATTTATGGAAAAATATAGAAACAAAAATGAACAATAAATCTTTTTATTGATGTCAAGACTGTGGAACGGCACATGTGCAGAAGGAATAGGCAGCGCTGGACTGGCGACCTGTCCAGGATGTCTCCTGCCTTTCGCCAAAAGACCGCTGGAGATAGACACCAGCTCCCTGCGACCCTGAACAGGAAGAAGCAGGTTCAGACGATGGATGGATGGATGGATGGATGGATGGATGGATGGATGGATGGATGGATGGACAGACAGATGGATGGAATTAGTAGCACAGGTAGCATATTTCACCAGAACACTGGTTCGAGCAATGGCCATCTGAGACACGGTTGCGGAAAAATTATTTAGTACGGCTTTAATAGCGTCAATGTTAATATTTAGGTGTAAATTCAACTGCCTGTAATATAGTATGTGGCATACAAAATGATTCAAAGAATCCACTTAATTACATCAGAAGAAAAACGTCTCTAAATCCTACTGCGAGCATCAATATGAATTCAAATTTACATTACTTGTTGAAAACACATCTCTGCAACTGAAACTCGGATCTGAAAACAAACTAACATACTCAAACTGTAAATATGCATCATATTTTATGGAAATTCAGTCAAACATTTTTGATTTTTGGACTAAGACAAGCCATCGAACACAAACTGAGCACGTGTGAGTTTTCTCCGGTTACTCCGGTTTCTTCTCTCAGATTAAAAACATGCATGATAGGATAATTGGTGACTCTTACTTGACCTTAGGTGTGTGTGAGAATGTTTTTTTGAAGTTGGGTCACCCCGTGTTGGACTGTTGACCTTTGGTGATAGGCATCATCAAACAGGTGTAAAAAAAGAGGTCCACTAGATCAAATCTTTTTACCCTCAACATTTTTCTGATTATGTAAAAGGACTAAATGGAGATGTGTAGAATAAGAAGACATGAAACAGATACTTTCAAATATACTGTAAGTGCAGTCCCACAGATTAGATTTGAGAAACTAATTTGATTTTGCTGCAGTTCAAATAAAGTCTAACATTTTTCTCAAGGACAGTTTACCCTGTTATTGATCAGCAACCTTGCCTGGACTTTGTAAGAGAAATCCAGACCTGTAGAGAAAACGATCCTTTGACGTAGGATTCCTTGTTTTTGTAACCTGTCCTTCAGAATAGGAATCATTTTATTCATTAAATGTCAATGAAGAATGTCCCTGGAGCATGTGCTGTCTAATTGCTGTGAAAGACACTGTACATTTTATAAAGATGATGAATTGAGACAGACTTTTCACATAATGAATTTTAATGACTGCGAGCTGACATGACTTGCTCCCAGCGAAGACGCTGCCAGCTGAATGTTTTGTTTGCTCATCACCAAAGAAAAGAGGAGTAGGAGAGCGGTTACAAGTGAAGATTCTAATCTGTGTATTTCTTAAACGGCTGTCAAAACACCGTTAATTTTTTGCCACCTGGGAACAGCAGGAACAAGTTGTGAACAAAACTTTTAGATAACATCATCATCTTGTACGTTAACATGATGAATTTGTTTGTGCGGAGTCTTCAGTTCATATATTCTGTTTGAAAATATTTGTGTTTGTCCACCACATGAATGCAAGACCTCTGCTTTCATTTCTGTTTTAATATCACTCGCTTGCTGTTAAGTGCTTCACCGTTTCCACCGGCTGAAGGTTCTAAAACCACCTGACATCCAGAGCTAAACCAAAAACAAATCTCTGAGGAATCAGACTGAGATAAACTGATGTGCTGTAGATCTGAAAGGGAACCTTATTAGAACATTTTTAAAGATATCATTCCATCATGTTGCAACACTGAAAATATTTTTAATGGGTGTCAGCTCTGAGCAGCATGCCGAATAGTTTTGCAACTGGACTAATTTATTTTGGAGCAGAATTCGGTTTGATAAGTGATCGATGTTGAGGTGAGAACTTTGCTGTGTGGTGGCGGTGTAGGTACCGGATCTGCTCGGGAGCCTGCGCCTGCTGATCACGTCACACTATATGTCAGGCTTAACTCTTATATTGAAGCTAATATTCTATATTTGTACCCTTCGTTTGCTCAGTATACACTTAAATATGAAAATTTAAGGCTGTATATTTCTTTTATTAAAAAGGCCCTAAAAGGTTTTTCTGAGGTTTCTGTTGAATATTTTAGCTCCACATGTGTTCTTACCTTCATAGTGGGTGTGAAAACAGGTCAACAACTTCTCTTTCAGTTTTTATCTCTCAAACGATAAAGCGATAAAACCCAAGTTCGAACGGCCTGTACTTGTTTCATCACAACTCCTTTGCTCGTTAGTATTCATTAGCTCCTGCAGTTGAAACCACGCCTAGCATGCTGCTGGCTAAAGGATGTAGCATAAGACGTATCAAATCGGAAGAGATTATGTTGCCAGCGGGGCAGGAGACAGTATACTTTGCTCTTATAGGCTAGTTTGTTAGCCAATCAAAGTCCAGCAAATTCGAATAATGAATATTAATGAGTTGCAGCCCCAAAGCCTGACGGAAACAGACGAATTTTAACGCAGAGCGATTGAAAGGTCTGTTAATCAGTGTTTCCTAACATTTTTTAGATATAAAATGTTTCATATTACAGGTTAATACTTAAGAAATAACCACAAAGTCATGAAATTTGTGTGAAATGGTCTCTTTCAAAGAAAAAAGTTAAAATTTTCATGTGTGAAGTTTTTTTTAAGAACTTTATTGAACAGAAGCATGTATACAAAACACGAACAATGAAGAATACAAAACAACTCAATACATATAAATATCCAGGCATGTCAGATAAATACTGTAAATGCAGAAAAATGTTTGCATAACTGTTGTTTTGAGAGTTTTTTAATCGTGTAATTGTTTTCATGCCTTTAGAGCTAGTGTTGTATTTCTATGTAAAAGTTGTCCATTTTTCCCAACAAACGAAACGGAATACCTCCTGCGAAAAGTACTTCTGTTTATTTGTCCTGACCAATAATAATATTCAACGTCTACGTGTCAACGTCCAGCCAATCATATAGCTTCCGAGCAGATCTACTACCTACACTGGCATGATGGCACAGTTCACCAAGATCCTGAGTATGATTAGGTCCAGAAAACTGGATGGATGAATGATGAGTTTGTCGTAATGAGAAACTTCTTTACTGTGTCGGTTTTAAATTCCCACAAGTTTCTGCCCTTTCTTGACTGTCCCAAGTGTTTGTCTCCTTTTAAATCCCAGAGGATGCTTTAACCATAAATAAAGATTAACAAACTGGGATTTGTGAGAGAACCCATGAATTCTACCAGACAGGCAGGAATAATCCAAATATTAAACAAGTATTTATTAGAAAAAAAGACAATGAAACTGTAAAACTGAGATATATTAGGAGTTAAAATTAAATTATGATGCTCGGGTAAGGTAACAAACTGATGTGCAAATGGAATGGATAGAAGTTCAGGCAGCAAAAATACAAACATAACTAAAACATTCTGATTAAAAATAAACTAGAAACTAAACGTATTTACTGAAACAAGTTAACCCTGAAAACCCCACAGTTATGACAGGCTATTTTTGATTCCTCAGCCCTCAGAATAGTTTCTAACTTCCTAAATAAAAGCTCAGATGGTGAAGATGGTGGAGTTTTCAATCTTCTTTGTGTTTCTTATTCGTGGACTTTGATGTCAGATTAAGACATTTGACAAACATGTTATGTGCTGCGTTATTTATATACTGTAATGCACAGATACCAGAGTGGTTGTTTAGCTCTATTAACCATATGAAGCACTGAAATGATGAAAGGTCTACACTTTTGTTTGATTAGATAAATTCAGATTTGTATTTAGTTTCAAAAGCTACAGTTAGACATCTAGAATCTTTGACTTTTAGGACGAGTTTAGTTTGATTTGAGCCAAGATGGTCTCTCAAACCCCCCGAAATCCAGAAATGCTCCCTCGGGGCATCTTTTGATTAGATATTGATGTTAGCAGCAGAATTTGTTTTTGCTGCGCTGCAGTGTTATCAGATGCTAACAATGGTGAACACGCGCATGGAGGGGGGGGGGTTAACCCGAAAAACGCAGTAAACATTTGGTATTCTAAGTCCACCTTGCTCTGGAGGTGTGGCCGAGACCGAGCTGCTTTTATACTTCACAGCAGCAGAACGCTGATGTCACTAATATGGTTTTGCTCAACCAATAGCAATGCACGATTTAAATTCAAGTGCAGTGTAAAATTTTAACCTGAAGAGGGCGCTTTGGAGGAAAATTAATGTGCTATTAAAATGTGCTAAAGTATCAAAAACAATTCCCAGAAATGTCGACAGGACTATTAGACATTAATTTATAGAGTTTATCAGCAAAACAAAGTGGATTTGGGTGTTAGCTGCACTTTAACTACCATAACTAGCTGTTTTTATGATAATTGTCCTTGTCGGGCCAATTATTTTAAATAAAATACCTTTTTTTAAAACTAACAGCCCCTAACGATCAGCAAATGAGCAATCTGAGTCTGCCACCAAACGAGGGGGAGGAGGGTGAATCAAAGAGCGAAGGGGAGGAATGTTGGATGGAGCGAGGCAGTTCAGTAGTCGTGCTTACTTTACTCTGTAGGTTAATTACCGTCCTGACAGACTGATTACTGAGAGTGACAGAGGAGGGGGATCTGGCAGTGGCTGTACTCCTTAACCTTCAGCAGTCTGTGTGTTTGTGTGTGCTAGTGTGTGTGTGTGTGTGTGTGGGTTTGTATTTCTGACCTCCTGGGGACCAGTTTCCTGACTTTTACTATCTTTCTGGGGTCCGAGTGTTCTTGTGGGGACCGAAGCCTGGTCCCCATGAGGGGGACTCCCCTTTTTAGGGTTAGGGGTTAGGTTTATAGGTATGGTGTGAATAGAGTTTTAGTTAGTCTTAGGGTTAGTTATAGATCAGTAATGGTTAAGGTTAGTAAAAGGGTTTGGGTTAGGTATAAATCTAGTTACTAAAATCAATGGAAGTCAATGGACGGTCCCCATAAGGATAACAAAACACACTTGCGTGTGTGTGTGTGTGTGTGTGTGTGTGTGTGTGTGTGTGTGTGTGTGTTCATCTGTGTTTGAGAAAGACTGCAAATGTTACCTTTTACATTGTGGTGCGATTAATAAATGATTTCAAAATAAATGAACTTGAGAGCTTTTCGTTGTTTCTTTTTCTCTTGCTTTTGTGTGAATGTGTGTGTATATAAGTGTGTGTTTGTGTGTGTTCGACACCTGGAGTTTAGATAAAGCGCTTTGGGTGTCTGCATCCGTGTACTTTCAGTTCCAGGGTCACTGCAAAGGTCCTTCTTGTCATGTGGGTTGAAAAACAAACACATCAACAGACTCACAATCATTTCCTTGTCGAGGGGGAGGGGTCTGGTTCTGGTCATGTGTTTGGGATAATTATAATTAGTGTGTGTGTGCTGGTGCAGATACAGGACACAAACAAGGTGAATGATGACATGGACTCTGACTAGCCGATGACAGAATCTACGTGTGCGTTTGTAGTTGTAAACACACCACTTCTATAAAAGCCACCTGCATTAAATCAGCTGCACTAGTTTTAACACAGCTGTATTTTTATTTAGTTTAAATATAATGTCCTCCATCGGGAGGAGATGTGCATGTATGATGATGTAAACAAACAGATAGCTACTAATATCTGTGGATGAGGTTGTTAAAACTGCAGCATGCTAACATTTTGGGCCACCGCCCAACATAACTTGACCCTTTACGCGATAATGCTGCACATCTATGGGGCAAAAGGACGAGCCGAGCAGATGAAGAAGGAAGTGAAAGAAAAAGGAGGCTTTAAAAGAAGCTTAAGCCTTTTTTTGTCTTCATCTGATAGGGATCAAAGCTCGCTCCTGCTATAAGAGCTGTCTCTCTCATGAGGAGGATTAGTGTGAAACAAACTTGGCTGATTCAAACACATTTGTAAAGGAAGAAGAAAGGGGGGGGGGTTGACTTCCATGCCAGTACAGGTGGGCAGCTTACAAGCACAAGAAGGCTAAAGGATACCTCATTTGGAAAATATCCGTTGAAGTATTTTGGAAAGGATTATAATACCCCTTTTTTTCTTTTGAAGCCGTACCAGGGCAGTAAGTTTCGGGGAAGCCCTTGTTCTGCCAGTAATGATATGATGAAGCACTTAAGAGGTGAACAAGTTCGCTGTGACCACCGTCTGTATATTATTGGGCAACTGGGTATGTTTCGCGGTTAATGGCAGAGTTAAAATGTCCTTTAGCTAGAAGCTAATCCAAAACCTCTCAGATTTGAAGACCAATCCTGGTTTGTCCTAGACGGGGTTGTTACGTTGTTCTATAGTTGCTATGTGATAAGAAACGCAAAGATCTACACACTAAAATCAATGTATAACCAGCATTTAATCAAACCTTTTTAGCTTGAATGAGCAGAGCAAAGGGGTGAAACAAATACACATTTTCTGTTTTTATTATTAGATCAGGTTAATAACATTCAGAAACTAGCCCTTCATCATTACTCAGTCTGAGACTAAACATTTGTGGCAGACTGTGTTCTCATGCCCGTGTCAGGTCGTCCTGTTTAATATCAAACTAAAATAGCACCCTGCAGCTGTTCTCCCCCACCTGGTCAGCACCCTCAGCACGCAGGTGACTCTGCCATCATCACCACAACACAAAGTGTAACTAAGGACAGTATCTGTGCAGGGTTTTATGAGCAATCCTGTGAAGTATGTGGGGCAGGAATGACTGATGAACTTTTCATTAATTGTGGTGTTCAAGCTGCGTGACATTTCCAGTCCTAATGCCTCTCTATGTATCTGCCAAAACCCGCCGTGTCACACTATTTTGACCTTGCTAGAGCATGACAGACACACCACTGTACAAATAATCATGTCAACCAATGGGGTGGATGTGTGATCAGAAGATGTGTCATGGGACGGAGGCAGAGAGGTTAATGGGATGATGTTACAGGTTCCAAATAGACTGATTGCGTTTGTATTTATAGTGTTTGTGTTGGCTGACTCAGATAATGTCAAATCCATTTGTAAAGGTGGGAGTTTATATGTAACCAGAGTTGTAAGTTTTCATTGTGTACTCGGGAGTGACGCTGGTTCATTATTCAGAAGCTACTGAGGTTGTTTATCTATGTTGGCAGTCAAGCAGCTGCAATAATTTGGACAAAGTCTCAATCAAGCCTCGGGTTATGACAGGGTATGAGGTAATAACTCTATCCAGAGTAAAATTTTGGGAATAACTTTGGAACGTGAGGTTGTAGAAACTTGGAACCAATGTTGCTCTGTGGAATTTAAAGCAGTACTAAATAACTTTTCTGCTTTTCCCGCCCAGTGCTTAAAAGCGGAATTACAACTGCCATAAACAACCGCGTCTCAGACGACCATTGCTCGAACCGGCTTTGCAGATAATGATGTCTTCAGAGAAGGTGGCGTATTTTGCTTCTTATTTTTAAAGCATGATTATTATCAGTGCAGAAACAAAATAAAAAAGGTTCATTGCTCACTGCTCTAGCCTTTATAGGAGTGAATGGCGACCGCTGCTGCAACAAACAGCTACTACTACTGTCATTTTAGCAGATGCTTTTATAACATACAAGCAAGAAATCAAAGAGAAGGAAACAATATAAGGAGGCGGACTGTTTGGAGTCCAGTTTAATTCCGACGCTGATACATCAAGTGTATCAATTTTTTTTTTTTTGCAGCTGTTTACAGCTGTTGCCGTAAAGCAACAAAGGAACCGCCCACTCACGGCTGCAACCCAAACTAATGCTCAGTCTATTGTAGCACATTATATGACAATGAATATGTTTTTCGGTTTGTATCCGCTTACACAAGAGTAGCTTAAAGTTTTAAAAATTATTTAGTACTGCTTTAAAGAGGCCATTTCACACAAATTTCATGACTTTGTGTTTATTTCTTAAGTATTAACCTGTAATATGAAACATTTTAGATCTAAAAAATATTAGGAAACACTGATTAACAGACCTTTCAATCTGTCTGCGTCAAAATTCAGCTGGCTTCGTCAGGAACTCATTAATATTCATTATTCAAATTTGCTGGACTCAGATTGGCTAACAAACTAGCCTATGAGAGCAAGGCATGCTGTTTCCTGCCCGCTGCGCATGGCAACAGCAAACCAAGTCTCTTTCGGTTAATACGTGCTTATGCTAACAGCTTTTAGTCAGCAGCATGCTAGGTGTGGTTTCAACTATTCAAATACTAACGAACAAAGGAGTTGTGACGAAACAGGAACAGGCAGTTCGAACTCGGGTGTTATCACCACCTGCGTAGTTTGAGAGATTAAAACTGAAAGAGAAGTTGTTGACCTGTTTTCACACCCACTATGAAGGTAAGAACACCTGTGGAGCTAAAATATTCAACAGAATCCTAAAAAAAAAACGTTTTTAATGGAAGGACCTCTTTAAGAGAGTCTGACATGTCAAACCAATACCTACTCTTGAGATACTGCAACAGTTTGCTTCCAGAAGGTATATTTTCTTAGATTAACTTATAACTGGTAGATGTTATTGGCTTGAAATTGACCAGCATGTAATATTTTTCTAGATATGTTTGATCAAAGGTGAGAAATTATGCTCCTGAAAGTCCAAGAGCTTTGAAAAACAAAATAGCAGTAAATATTTTGCACATTTTCCTATTTACCTTTTCTTGTCTAATGTTTAATATTGGTGTTTGTAGCAAATGAGTTTGTTTATAACAATCTAAATCTAAACAGGTTTCTAATTTACACACACTTAAACTTCAAGACCAGGTTGATTAATGATACTTTGATCAATTTATTCACAGCTGTGTCAACTATTTATATTGAACAAACCTGATGTGCACGTTTTTAAGTGATTTTGCAGAAGTTGGCTTCTGGTTTGGTAAACATCTGGATGCAAACACGGCCAGAAATAATGAACTAGAGTCAAATTTAAAAATAGGTCTCACGATACTGAAACTCGGCTGTTTTGAGTTGAAAAACAATGAACTCAAATAGAAACTTGTGTTTTTTGGACAACGTCTCAGTCATTTCCAATCAGAATGAATAAATTAAGAGTTGATGGTGACAGATTGAAAAAAGAAAAGTCAAATCATCGCAGTGTTAGACGTCGGTGAGCGAGTTGAATTAACACAAACAAACTGCTGCTCGCTCACTCGTGATTAAGAAAAGACGTTTAAGACATTCTGTAAAATGAAAGTGAACATATTTAAGCAAACAAACCTGAAACTAAAGACATCAAATTACCTCTGTGCGCACACACACACACACACACACACACACACATTTCAGGAACTTGTTTGGAGGTTAGCAGACTTGTGGTTGCCTGCACTGGGTCAGCACAACATTTCTTTCAGAAATGACACGCAGAGGGGGCTGACATGTTCGGAGCTGTTTCACTTTGTCTCCTTTTTCTACACAAACATCGTCCCACTGTCAGCACTCCATCCTTCAAATACCGAAGGGCCCCCCCCAGGAGTACGGCCTCTGTGTTGGCCTCTTGTCGGGCCTTGTGATTTCTCTACTGCAGAGCACGTCTCTACAGATGTCCCTTGAGCAAAGGCGAAGCTTCATTTGTTTTTTTTTCTGACAAAACACACTTTGTTAGGTGGAAGTGAGTGTAATTTGCTGATTTAACGGCTGTTACATGTTTTCAGATTGCTTATTTTTGTTCTTCGGCTTGCTTTCAAACGCTCGCTGCCTACTTTCCCCTTCATGCCTTGTAACATTAGGATTGCATTACACCCTGACTGACACAACAGTACACCCGTCCTGATAGTATTTTACAGCTGGTAGTCAATCTCTCACCCTGTAAACCTGCCCGCCTGCGTCAGCGCATGTAAGTGGCGGTTTTCTCACAGGTTATCACTCTCCCAGCTGTTTCTTCTCCCTTCTTCAGCTGCGATTGAAGCTACTCTCCGATGATAATGGATTTAACAGGTTCCTTTTTTTTAACTATCACTCCAACCAGATGTGTTCAACTGCCTCGGGGATATACGTTTTTACTTCTCCTGGGGTGGTCCCCAATTTCCAACTAGGTAAGATTCCTCTAAAGGATCCTCAATGGGTGTTTGAGTTCTCCTACACATTTCCTGTTTATATGCCTCACCTGTTTTGTTTTTGCTTTTTTTTGTGTACTTTAACACCTCGTTTGTCCTGCGAACACTAACTTCAAACGTGTAAATAAGGTTGTAGTTTAAAGTTTCACATTCTGAACCTGAAGGTCACACTTCATTAAGCCTTAAATAACCGACAAATGCACTGATTTTATGGAGTTAATGGCTGAAATTACTCCGCAAATTAGCTTGACTCCATTATCAAATTCTTGTAACGAAACCATGAGTTCCTCCACTGGAGCTTAAAGTCAAGTCTTTCCCCAGTACTAATATCTGAAAGGTTAACGAGTACTAGAATTGAGTTCTAACATTGGCTTTATGAAGCATCTCAAGCTAAATTACCACAAAGCCACAGTTTCTGCTCTCTTAAACTTTCCCAGATGTTCAAGTTCTCACAAGGAAAAAAAAAAAGGGATGTGGAGTAGTAGGTGCAGCGAAAAGATTCAGGGAAAATAATGCTGAAAAGAAAGTGCAGAGAAGTAGGGAGGGAGAGATTGTCTCCAAGGGGGGTTAAGGGAAGGGTCTAAAGGGTAGAAATAATTTGGGGGTGTCTGCTGAGTGGGTGGTGCAAACCCCAAGGGAATGACAGAATTATTAGGACGAGCATCTCACAGGAAATAAATAAAAGAGGGTCCGAATCGCCACAAGGCAGCTGGCCAGACGGTGTTAACTGTTGTATCACAGAAAGATTCAACTTCAAATCCTTTCTGTTGCTTAAGAGAAAGAGCTGAAACATCTGGGCATCAAGAGTATAGAGAATGATTATTGGTCTTGTTATGGTCGTTTCTCTTTGGGTGGGTTTTACGATTCATCCCATCGGGTCTGGATGTGTTGTGAGGCGTCGATCAACTAATGGAGCAGGGAAACTGCTGGATGCCTCAGAAGCTTCTCTGGATCATCCATCGTCTCTGTCACTTCAAGGACATCTGGAAGGACGGGAATAAAAGACACGGAGTACCACGAGACGGCTTTGAAGAATCGTCATCTTCGATGTCATTGTGGAGGCTTCTTGGCCATGGGGTGTTTGGGATACCTACAGCAAAGAATCTGCTGGAGACTCTGGCGTGTTATTCTCTTTACAGTCGTTTGACTTCCTTTCGTACAATCTGTAACGAATAGTAACAGAAAGAAGCAAAAAAACAGGAAACTGATAAATTGGCTGCAGTCACGAGACATAAAAACACTATCCGACTGCGTTTGCCTGGACGTAAAACCTGAAATCTCTTTAACTAGATGTGTTTCCTTGATGTGGTTGTGAAACGCCTTCATGACTCTTCCATAATGAGAGAAAATGAGTCTGCTAATGCTTCCTGGCCAGCAGATGAAGGTATCACTCATACAGTTTGAAAGGCGTTCTAACTTTTTCTCCACTTCTTTACACAAACAGCAGACTTTGTTATAATTTAGTCAAAGAAATTGATCTTACAAATGAAGGTAAATACAAAATATCAAGCTCGATTCCTTTTCTTTGCTTGTTTTGTTTTACAAGTTCTTTTTTTGAAACAGTAGGGTTGATCCCTGGAAAAAAAAATGAAACCATATTGCCAATTTTTTTTTTTGTTTTTACTGAAAACATGTAACTGTTTATCAGAATGGAAGTTGGTTCCAGACATTTAAGAATCTCACCAGAATGTTTTCGTTTTTCTCCTACATTTAATTTAATGTCATTTTCTTGTTTTGGTTACCTCTAGCGGTACCTTCTGAAGCACAGCTTCTTTTATTCTAACGTGTTTTTCATACCATGTTTCTCTAAAAGTCAACCGTCGTTGAAATTAAAACTAAAACATGAAGAGAATTTAGAGACGTCACGGAGAAAGACGTGTTCAGCGTCAAGGACGCTCTGGCAAACCGTTAAATACCTTAGAGTAAAAAAGATAGGCTGTGTAAATGGTAAGTGTCTGCATTTGTAGCTTCTCTAGTTTTACACCACAAGTTATATTCACTCATTCACACACACTCACACAGCTACACAGCTCAATGTGTCGCCCAAGGACACTTCGACATATGCAGGGTAGATGCTGAAATCGAACCACCAATCAGACTGTTAGGTAATTATTCTTCCCACTGAGCCACTAAACCCCCCCTTCACACACACACTCACACACACACCCAAGTTTGTTTTGTTATCCTTATGGGGACCGTCCATTGACTTCCATTGATTTTAGTAACTGGATTTATACCTAACCAAAACCTTTTTCCTAACCTTAACCATTACTGATCTATAACAAACCCTAAAAAGGGGGGTCCCCCGTATGGGGCCCAAGCTTCGGTCCCCAGAAGGATAGTAAATATCTCAAAACTGGTCCTCAGTAGGGTAGAAAAACAAGAACACACACACACATGCACACTTTTACCAGGTTGTTTTTGCTGCTGGCCCAAATCAGAGATATCATAGCATTTCTTTCTAAAGGTGTGTGGCATCACAGATAGCATGAGGTGTCCTATGCCGCTTTTCCACCGACAGAACACGGTGCGGCTCGGTTCACTTTAGCCCCCTGCGGACCCTTTTCCACCGCCTTTCTCGGGTCTTAACCGCGTCATTCCGCGCCAACCCGGCTTCTTTTTTCAAACCACCTCACCGTCCGAAGCGGCCCAAAACGGCTCACACGCCCACCTGTCTACTGATTGGTCCAGTAAACTGCTGCCAGTGACACGACTACCTACGTAGCGGTAGCCCCTGATTGGCCCGGCTGTGTGTGGTGTTCAGTGGTGTGATTCAGAAGCGCTCCCGCAAAAGACTTTAAAAAAAACTCCCCTCAACCATACAAATATTTTGTTTTAAAATACTACTGACTTTGGACAATGGCGACTTCCTCCACAAGAACCAAAAATCAAACCAACCAAAATGAACCACAGACAGAGTGCAAAGTACAAAAACACACGTATATCCGCCATTGTTGTTGTTTCATGCGCTGTGACGTCGCGGACAAAGACTTTTGCGCGCCACTTTTCATAGCCAGATGGGCACGCCCATATCCCCACTTACGTCCGCTTTATGTTTCCACCACCTCAAGCGAGTTGATTCGCACTATACTGCACCGCTCTCAAGCGCGCCGTGCTGATTTGTCGGTGGAAAAGGGGCACTCAGGGCTCTGACAGGAGCTGCATTAAAGGTCCTATATCATGCAAAATCAACTTTTTGGAGCTTTCAAAGTTACAGTATGTAAGAATTAGACCTTGTTGTCAAATCCAAGTCTTGCAGTTCATGTAGGAAAAAAAACGTTTGCTCTCATCCACTCACCCCCCCCCCCCCCCCTGATTTTTCTGTTGGGTTGCCAGTTCTGATGTTGATCCTTATTTAGTTTCTCTTGTATTTGTTCAATTTTTGGGAATGGCTGAAGGTCTATTTGTTCAGCGTTGAGTTTTCCTAAGTGCGTTTGAACGCGCCATCACGTGCAGCTCAGTTGGAAGGATGTGGTGGTTTATTACTTTTTGCTGCAGCTCGTTGTGGAATTACAGCTGCTTGTGTTGAAGACTTGGCAGCCTTGCAGACTCACATGTGATTCATTATTGAACCAGGAAGTCTGGATGTGTAAATAATGATTCTGGTCTGGGCTAGCTTTCCTCCTGGACCTGCTGCTTCTTCAACTCACCCTCATATACATGGTTCAACGTGTTGTTCTCAAATTGTAGTAAGACTAGGGCTGGCGATATGACTTAAAAATAAAATCTCACATTTATCTATTTTTTATTCGATTTCCTGTTTTTTCCTATTTTCTTCTACTTTTTAAAGGTGGTATATGGAACTTGGAACAGAATAACACGGCACAAAGCCTTCAGCCATCTGGGTGCCAAGCTCGTTAACCCCCCCGCATGCGCTCCGATGCTGAGATCGACCAATATTCCTCACCAAACCCACACTGATCCCCGATCCAAGCAGGACAATAAAATATCATGAGTTCAGTTCACTAATCATTCTCTCCAGTCCCGCTGATCACACACTAGCTACGTTTACATGGGCACATTTAATCGGAATAAACGCCCAATCGGATAAAAAAGACGTCATGTAAACATGTCAATCAGAATGTTTTGATCCGATGCAGCCTGATCCGAAAGAAATTTACTTCCGATCGAGAGGGGTGGTTTTGTCCGATCTTCATTCGGATAGACGTGCATGTACACACCCATTCGGAAAGAAAGGGTGAAAAAAGCCCACTGCGCATGCGTACAACTTCAGCGTGACGTCTTTCCGCTTTCGCAGACTCAAGTAGAAAACATAGCGGGAAGTAAACAGAAGTGGTCTGCTGGTGCAGTCATCCTGTCATCCTGCTCTCCTCTCCTGTGGCGGAGGAGCAGTAGTAATATGTATTCAGCCTCTAGCTTGGTTAATGCGACCAGTAAAAACCCAAACATAAAGGTAATCACCCGCAGAAGGTAACGTGAGTCAGCTCGAGCACACGATGGGGCGGGAAAGACGTGCAGAAAGGACGGAGTTTGTTTACTTTTTTTTCTTGCCCCGGAAAGACAACTCGCTGTGCGCATGCTCAACTCATTTAACCTGATTGAGTGCTTGGTGCATGTGTACTCATGGCATGATCAGATCATTTCAGTTAGTGTCCATGTAAACAGGGATTTGGGAATTCCGATCGACCAAGATTTTAATCAGATTGGGGATATTTGGCGCATGTAAACGTAGCCACTGACTATGATAAAAGCAGCTCCGACCTGTTTGAAGCTCAGTCATCGATTCAGTCTGTGGCAAAGAGTTCTGTTCAAAACTTTCTGCAGCCCCTCTTAAGATCCTCTGTTCTCCTCTCACACACCATCCTGCACGCCCCACTTATCCAATAAAATAAAAAAGGCAATAAAATCCTCCGTGGCGTGTCTTCCAGTCAAACAAGTGGCCTGAAGCACTCCTCCACTTCACCAACATGTAGCTCCGCGTTAGCTTAACAGCTAATGAAAAACGTTTCCACACAGAACTTGCTTGTTACATGAAAACCCCAGAGGAATCCCTCTATGACAAGCAAATAAGGTATATAATCACCACATATCCCCGGTGCTTCCAGCTGCTTGACCTGCAGACTCCACAGTACCAGCCTCACTGTGCTGGAGTATTGAAGGTATTGAACAACCCAAAATGGCGCCCGCTGCTCTGCCAGCTATTGGCTGGTAGATGCCAACGTCGTGCCCGTCACAATTAATATTGTATAATATTTTACTTCAAATATAATTTTTAAAGGAAATGCTATATTTTCATTCTACAACTCTCTAAAGACCCAGTGGCGGCATTATTTTGATAGAAATATTGCTTTTTATGAAAATATTGGTAAGCAACAAGTACAAACAACGGACAACGTTGAGCGACCGCTTCAGTGAATGTTCTCCACTGTATCCCTTTCCTGTCATATGCGGTGCCTCTTACAAACGATTCGGCTACAGTTAGCTGTTTTTAGTTAAGGCTTCTTGGTCACTGCGGTGTTCGTCTCAGAGAGACTGGAGTTTTTCATGTTCGGCTGGATGTCTCTGTTTCAGGTGTTAGAATGAGTTTGTGGTGCTGCTGCCTGTCACTGTGATGGGCTTTAGGCAAATGTTGCAGCGTGGGGTCTCCTGCTGCACGTCTGTCGCAGCAAACCAAGTGAAACTAACTCTACGGAAACTCCAGGGAGCCAAAAAGCGCCACTACGCAAAATCTCGATTTATTTATTTTTTAAATCATCCACAACAAAAAATTCAGATTAATTAATTGATTTAATTCATTTAATCGATGTATCACCCAGGCCTAAGTAAGACTCAGCAAAAATGTGAAATAGTGAAGTTTTGTGGACTGAGTGAGGAAGCCAGTGAAAATCCACACATGGGAAGAACCTGGACTCTGCACAGATTTAAACCAGAGTCTGTCTTACTACAAGGCAACAGTGCTAACCACAACACCACCAAGTACTACGAACTTCTTTCTGATCACTTAGTTGAATTATAGTCAAAATAAATGTGTTTTGCACTTTATCTCAAAATGTCGGCATTATGAAAGACAAGTAATCACAAAAATCCCTCTCTGGGCGCCGTGAACGTCTGAACCAAACTTCATACCAACAGATCCAAACCATTGCTGTACCACAAGAAAACTCTGCATCCATAAAGTAATCACTTTATATCAAAATCTTTCAGAGCAGGAAAAGCTGTTGTTTAGCTCTCTAGTCAAAATCAGTTTAAGATAAAAAAACCTTTAATAACTTTTGACAATTCATTTAGAGGTACATAATACAAATGTGACACATGGCTGCATATTTATTAAACATTACATGTGTTTGGGGAGTTTTGTGGTTTAAAGAGGTCAAAAAGTCGCCCCCTATGCGACAAGCATCAAGTTAGAGCAACATCCGGGAAAAATATATTTCCGTTCTTTACCATATATATAAAATATCCCTTCGGTGAGTGTAATACAAACTCGTGCCTGACACAATGTCCTGAAACAGCTATAGGGAGCCTATTAATCAACATTATCTTTAAAAATCTAACAAGTAATATTGTTCTTTGCCTCTCTGGAAAAGATGTAATTTAATTTCCAGCCGGGCCCCAGTCCACAGAGGTACACTGAGCTTCGAGTGGATTCACCACAATCCCCTGTCCGAAAGAAAAAAAATCACATACAGGTTTTTAAAAGCTAATTGTGAAGCCTTGGCCCCCGGATATGTTCCCTGAGGACCCTCTAAACTTGTACTTTGTCCCAAACTGATTTAATAATACAGACTAATATGCAAGATAAACATTCTGCATGTATGTCTTAATAAGTCAATGGGGATATGTGGAAGGATATTGTGATTTTTGCTATTTCTTTATCCGTTGCAGGGATTCCTGGGAATGAGGTAAGAAAATGACACCCGTGAGGAACAAAACAGTCGTATTTGTTAGCGGTTTTAAAAAGGATTATTATAAATGATGTTAAACTTCAGCTTGATAAAGTAAGTTGTTCTGTTTCTGTGCGTCTGGAGAAAATTTCTTTGAAAACACAAACATGAGTGATAAACAATGCTCTCATCGGACAGCTTCGGGGGTGTTTTGATTTGATTGGCAGCCAGGGAAATTGCCGTCTGGCAGAGGTCCCAGTGAGACCTTCAGAGACCTCTTGAAGTCCCTGCATGCTCAGGTTTGAGGTCGTCTCTGTCTTCAGCAGAGTTGGTCCCCACATTGACCACTTTCTGTTGAACTCTCCTGTAAATGATGTAGAAATGTTTGTCGGTTAGATAACATGGTGGGGCTGAATGTTACCAAACACACGGCAGAAGAAGCAGATGTTTTCCATCATGGCTCATTTTCACAAACACAGCTCACGAGGACAGGTCAGATCATTTCAGAGTTTACTGGATTGATTTGAATTGGAGAGAAACACGCCTGCCATAAATGACTTTATAAGAGAGATTAAAGAGTGATCGGTTTCGTGTTCGATTCCATGGAGACCAACAATTAACTCTTTCTAGCATTAAGAAATTGGATGTTTTTCACTTGCATGTAAGGAACACATTGGAGAAACGATGGAACAATGATATAACAAATGTTTTAAACAACTCTTTATAAGTATCTGGCAACTAAAGAAAGAGTCATCCCCCACCACCCTCCTTATTTTTGCTCTATAAAATATTTCAGCTGTAGTAGTTCAGGTCCTGCTTTGATGTTTTAGTTTTTCATAATGCACCAAATGGTTTCAATGGGTGATAGGTCTGATCTCCAGGCGGGCCATAGGCGCTTGGTCTCTTTCCCCACAGAGTCATGCTGTTATAATACTGGTAGAATTTGGTTTGTCAGCTGACATGAATTAGACTGTCCCTGAAACAAAGTACTATACCATAAAGGATCCTGGCTTTTGAACTGTGCACTGAAAACAACCCAGATGGTCCCTGTTTTGTTTTTTAGCTCAGATCGGGTGGTGACCATGATTTCTATAAAGAATGTTAGTTTCTGATTCTTCAGGACAGTTTCCCACTTTGCTTCAGTTCAGTATTAGATGAGTTCTAGTCCAGGGATTATAAGTTAGTCAAAAGTTCCTGGATCTTCTTTATATTTCGTATGTTTTTTATGTTCTTGTCAGAATTATAATTGGAATTAAAGATGTAAAACATGATCTATGATACAATTTTCCTTATAATTTATAATTCTTCCATATTTTTTCATAATTGTGGACTTTAAAGAGGCCATTTCACATAAATTTCATGACTTGTTATTTCTTAAGTATTAACCTGTAATATGAAACATTTTATATCTAAAAAACGTCAGGAAACACTGATTAACAGACCTTTCAATCTGTATGCGTGAAGATTCATCAGGCTTTGGGCTACAACTCATTAATATTCATTATTCGGATTTGCTGGACTCAGATTGGCTAACAAACTAGCCTATGAGAGCAAGGTATACTGTTTCCTGTGGCTGCGCATGGCAACAGCGCACCGAGTATCTTCTGGTTTGATACGTGTTAATGTAACAGCTTTTAGCCAGCAGCATGCTAGGTGTGGTTTCAACTGCAGTAACTGCTGAATACTAACGAACAAAGGAGTTGTGATGAAACAAGTACCAGCCATTTGAACTCAGGTTTTATCGCCACCTGCGTAGTTCGAGATATTAAAACTGAAAGAGAAGTTGTTGACCTTTTTTCACACCCACTATAAAGGTAAGAACACCTGTGGAGCTAAAATATTCAACAGAAACCTCAGAAAAACCGTTTTTAACAGAAGGGCCTCTTTAACAATAAAGACATTTTGTCTTATTAATGCAAGAGGATTATTTAGCACCTGAAAAAGCAACAACTGACATGTTTGAAGGTTGGAGGGTTTGGTGGCAGCGCTACACACAGTCCTGTAATTTGAGACAATCAGCCAGAATGTGGATGGTCACTATGTGTAATAAGAACACGGTACACTTCTCATTACACGTGATGAAACCAGTGATGTTCCAAACGTACCTTAAAACATCAGCGTTGGTTTCAGTTTCTTTTCTACTTTAAGTTTAAAATAAATACTCATTTCTTTGTTCCAGTATTTTGTGTATCTGTGCTGTTTCCAGTCTAATATTTCAACAATGTATGAGCTGAATCAGAGCTGCTCACATCTTGTTGATGAAGAATCAGAAGCTTCAGGTTGAACAGATCTTCCTTCAGAAGGATTTAAAGAGACTTCTTCAGTGTGCAGCTGACACTGTGTGTGTCCTCACAGACTGCTGTCTGCGGTCCAGGTTCCAACAGCGGCGTTCGCAGTCCAGCATAAACGTTTAAGGTGATTTTCTAGATCATCACTACAGACTGTCTTCATTGCCTATTGTGTTAAATACTCAGTATATCTGTTTCACATTAAACTACGCCTCCCAAGGTTTACCCCCGACTCATTCAGTACAGAGTTTCAATAATCAGAGCCACATTTCTGCTTCAGGGAGGGAGATTTTGGGGATATTGCACAGAGACGTCTGAAGTCCAGGCAGCCATACATTGTTGTATTAAAACAGACAAATTCTAACAGAAATGATAAGAAGCAGGTCTATCATAAAATGTATTCAAGCGTCTGTTAGGCTTAAAAGAAAGAAATAAGAGTTAAAACTCCAAACAGTTATCATGTGATTTTATTATAGTTATATTAAAAGTGCCCTGTTACACAAATTTCATGACTTTGTGGTTATTTCTGAAGTATTAACCTGTAATATGACACATTTTATATCTAAAAAACATTAGGAAACACTGATTAACAGCTGTTCAAACTCAGAGTAATCTGGCTAATAGACCTCGATTCATGTCTGTACTAATTAATATTCATTATGCTAACTGACTAGATTCAGATTGGCTAACAGCTAGCCTGTGAGAGCACGGATTCCCGTATCCTCCCATGCTGCGTAACATTGCTACAACTGTCTGAGTAACATACCTAATAACATATATAAATATTTGAAGATAAATCATTAGACAGAATATGAAGATGTCATGATCAGAGAGAGGAGAGGAAGGATCAGGTGCTGCGAGTGTGAAACAGACATTCCTCTTGAAATCCTTCAGGATCCAGGTAGGACAGATTGTGGAGTTGTTGAGACTTTTTGCACCATTTCTAAATTGGTGAAAGTGATTTCAATCATCTGGTATATAAGTACCTATTTATTTGTGGTAGTAAAATTAGAAAATCTGCCTTAAATACACTAATTTTAAAATGTAATTTTCCAAACAGAACATAACAAAGTATCGGTATCGGATCGGTATCGCCGATACTGGTCTGAAATTTACTTGGTATCGGATCGGAAAGAAAATGAGTGGTATCACCCATCGCTACTACAAAGACAGAAGGAATAGATTCACGTGTGCAGAATGTTTTATTCTTTACTCTAACCAGGTTTTTCCATAACTTGTTTTTCTGTCTTAGTTGGTGTCTTACCTGCAGTAAACAGCAATTTAGGGTGAAATCAATTGAAATAATCTTGCAGCTTCTCAAATCTTGGCCCAATAATCAGGTAAATTTTCACAAATTAAAACAACAATTTAGTGTGAATAAGCTGTTTAAACAGTCTATTTCTATACTGAACAATGTCTAAGCTGCTAAACAGACTTACATGATCTGCTTCGTGTATCCTGCTGCTGATGCTTTGCAGTCCTTCAGTCTGAGCCCCAAATACAGACAGTTAGATTAAGAGCTTGTGTCTTTTCCTTAGGAGATGAGATGATATCTGTATGAACCAGATTGTTGTGGCGGACTCTGCTCATAGGTGGTTGGAAGTTTTCAGCAGTTACATTGTGTGTAATTAGCCCTGATACACAAACGCTGACCTGTTGAAAAGAAAAGGACAGTATAAATAACCGTCTCATGTCGTCGCAGCGAGGTGTAAAAAACTGCTTTCAGTAGCTTTGAGTTGTTTATAGGGTTAAATCACCAGGGGTCTCATTTATAAAACCGGGTCGGAAAACTGCGAAAGCAACTTTTCACGCAAACTTTGAGATTTATAAAAAAAACGTAGCGGAAAAATGTGTGCAACTTTAAGTTGACTAAGGACCTGACTTACGCACATTTTGGACATGGAGGGCACCTGCAGTGCTGCTGCTGAGAAGGATAAAATTATTAATTCCAGCAGCATTATTGATTGTACCGTTTCGTGTGCACACAGAACAACAAACAACAACCCCCCCCCCCTGACACAAACACACACTGCCCCCCCGACTGAAATGTATTAAAGAATCACTGTATGGCGTTACATAATTGCCCTTATTGGTGTATCCATTTTGACAGGCCTGAAGCAATTAGTGTGATTACTGAGTATTACTTCCTTGATCTGCGGTTGCCATCGTTCTTGGTGGAATGCTGCAACGAGCCGGCTTGTGTATATGCATGACATCCACAAGGCACTTTGCATTGACCATTTACGGCAGAAAGTGGGTGTGTTGAGGGCAGGATGTGATCCAGAAACACCTGAACACGTTTCTAGGTAGAGTGTGATTAATAAAGCGGAGATTGCGTGCAGCTGTGCGTACGCTATGTTTTATAGGTCCCAAACTTACTTGGCGTAAGTAGATTTTTTTTGCTGAGCTTAAGTACGGTTTTAGTAAAGATTCTACGCAAAGTTTTATAAATGAGACCCCTGAACTCTAAAGAGGCCATTTCATACAAATTTCAGGACTTTGTGGTTATTTCTTAAGTATTAACCAGTAATATGAAACATTTTATATCTAAAAAACATTAGGAAACACACAGCTCATTCATATTCATTATTTGAATCTGCTGGACTAACAAACTAGCCTATGTTCCTGCTCCGCTGCCATGGCAACAGCAGACGTTCTCTCTTCCTGTTTGCTACATCTTATGCTAACAGCTTTTAGCTAGCAGCATGCTAGGCGGGGTTTCAACTGCGGGAGCTGATGAATACTAACGGACAAAGGAGTTGTGATGAAACAGATACAGGCTGTTTGAACTCGGGAGAACTCGGGTTTTATCGCCACCTGCGTAGTTTGAGAGATTAAAACTGAAAGAGAAGTTGTTGACCTGTTTTCACACCCACCATGAAGGTAAGAACACCTGTGGAGCTAAAATATTCAAGAGAAACCTCAGAAAAAACATTTTTAATGAAAGGGCCTCTTAAAGACTATATTTGCTAAAGAAAATATTCAGACTGTTTCAGAAAGAGGAGAAGACAAGCTGTACTGTGATATTTGGTTTATCACAGTATCAAAACATTTACAGGCTCTGAAAAGTTTAGCTCTGATTAGATTTTACCAGGTGAGTTTCACCCTCCACATTTAAAAGATGAGAAGAAAAGCTTTACGAATATACTTAATATACTTCATGGGTCATCCTTTTTGACACACAGCAGAATATTTAGGATTTTAAAATATTTTTCCTCTGATACCACTAAAGCACAGTGTTTAAAAAGTTCAGTTAGGTGTGTGTTTATGTTAAATTATCCTTTTTTCTTTTTTATTTAGCATAGATGTCTGCTGTTGCCACGTTCTCTCTGTTCTTGTTTTTGTGTCTCTGCAGGTGTTGAAGCAGATATTTTGTGTTTTCTCTCTATATTTAATCATATTTTTACTCTAACTTAAGAGGAAATATGAATGAAATCATGAAAACAGGCCTGTAGGATATTTTTTGTTAAAAGATTAGATTTATTCTAAAGTAGGCCCGTTCTGATTAACAGTCAGCTTGACATCATGATTAAGTTACTTTTATTATAGGTAAAATATTCATTTCTCATCCACGTCACGTCTCTTCAAAAAGATAAAGCAAAATTTGGCTTCGTATTAAACTTTCCTCTGCTTCTGATCGAATAGTTGCAGGATTTCTAAGAACATAACCACAAACAAATCCCCCTGTAAACAAGTCTGTATGAGACCGGCTGGGGGCAAAGAGCTGAACCCTCTGTGGTCCCTGAGCCTTGCACGAACTGGGGGGGGGAGCTGGGGCCCATTGTGAGCCTGTAGCGTAACACATGGATGGGGGTTGTCCCACTGGGGCCCAACAGAGCTCATATTGTGAGGCCACACATGGGCCCCACTCTGACAGTGAGGTGCACAGTAGTGGTCCTGAAAGCAGGCCCCATCATAAGACCCCCAAATCAAGCAGAATATGCTTATAGTTAATCTTCCTTTTACATTTTCAGATTATTTCTTCTTCTGTGGCCCGTTTGACCAAACTGTGACAGATTAATCCTTTTTTCATAAGAACAATTTTTAAAAAATTGGTTGTAACTGATTTTATCAATAAACTCACTCATATAAATGTGAAGGACAAGCACTGAACGTGCACCTATAGTAAGAGTAACAAAAGTAAATTGTTTCAGCTGTATCATTTCCATGATGGATACTTGCTCAAGGGTTGGTATTTAGCTCAAGAGCGTTGTTTGTATTTTATATATTTATCAGTTAAGTATCAATGCTTTTAGTATCAGTGTGTTAGAACACCGCGTTCAAAACACTTTGTGTAAAATCCAACTCTTCCTCTTGTTTCCTGGATGAATTTGGACCAGTTTTCCTGAGGGATCACTTTAATAGCCCAGATTTTATATGGACATACACATTAAACGTTTTATTACTTGAGAGTGAAAAGATCAGCCTAAAAACGCAGATGGACTGCGTTCCATCTTTCCACCAGCTGTGGGTTCAAAAATCCATAAAAAAACACATAAAACACATGTATGGTACATGAGGGTCCTGGGTCTTTGATGCTTTTGTGTTGTTTTTTTTATTTCTTGAAGAAGCAAATGGTGACAAGAGGGCTTCATCATATATAAAGAAATCAGCTGTGAGTATTTGTGTTTGTTCTCCTGATACGTTTTCTTGCTGCTCACGATCATCTTTAATCCTTTTCTTTTCTCTCCGCCATGAAGGTCCCTTGTCAGCTGTGGTTGGTTGGGATTGTTGCGCTCTCCCCAACAAAGAGAAAATATCCCACATCTTTAAATGGGCTCTTGCCAGTTGGACAGATTTTCTTAAAACAAGCTGGAAAAAGGATGTTGGCTCAGTTGAATCTCAGTAGCCAACAGACGAGAGCAAAATTTGGGATCCACTGCATCATCATTAAGTATATACTGCATAGAACCCTTAATTGCTCTGATTTGAATCATCTGCATCTACTTCCATGTCTTAATATCAGTTTTTATCTATTTATTTATTTATTATTGTTATGAGCGTGATTCCTCTACACTCCAAAAGATTTTTTTTTTACTATAACGCTGGCTTGATTCCATTTCCAAGCACTTCCTTTGGACAGGAGCCTATTTTTCTGATTTTTTTTCTGTTTGTTATGGGAATTGTCTTTTCTTCTTTTTCTAAGTCAGACAGATGTTTGAGATTTGAGCTTTGTTGTGGGACCAAATAATTCAAACTAGAACGAAAAAATTATAGGGTAAGAAAAACAACAACAAGAAAAGCAGAATATGTATGTAATTCATTGGCTTTCACCTCTTTTTGCCCATCAAGCGAGAATCAATAATCAATCATATGATGCATATAAAGTGGAAGAACAATCAGAATAATGTTTGACATGTTTGTTGTGTCTCAGAGGGATTAAAGACGGAGAAAAAATATAATGTGTCAAAGTAAATATGTTGAGGTGAATTTTGTTTTTAGGAAACGAACCAAAAGGTAAAAACATGATGAAAAAATAGTCAGAACAATCTAATAAATTCAAACCATCTGGATGAGAGTTTGGAAACTCCTTATGAGGAGACCCAAAGCTCATCCATAACAATGGTGAACGCTATAAATAAAAGTGAAAAATTAGCGAGCTAAGCTGGAGTTAGCATCAGAACAAACCCCTAAAGATCATCATTTAAACGCATTACAAGGTTTAACTCCAATTTGGAGCCAATTATTGTGTAACATGACTTTACAGCGTAGAGTCATAACAGAACGTTCCGGTGGGGAACATTTGTGACGACATATCAGCAAAATAAAAATATAATTTTCATACATCTTTATTAGCATGGAATTGTTTTAACATACAAACTAAAACCTGGAATGATGCTAGTTTTTACATTATGTTACAACACTATCCTCGAAAAACTAAAAAAAGATATATATATAATTATAATGCGAGAGAAAAGGGAAAAAAATGCAGCTTTCGTGGAAACCATAGTTTTCACAGCTAGCCTGTAAATTGAGATTAGTTGAAAAATCTCCCACTGTGCTGCATCTTTTTACCCATCTAAATTTATTTTTCACAGCCTTAGACATGACCTAAAATTAAGGCTTTACACATTACATGATTTGTCTGACTTTAAAGTCTTCAACAGGCCGCCTGTTGTGCTTCAAGCATTTAACTTCTTCCAAAAATCAGTGTGTGGTTGGAGCCATAAATCAGATGTCTATGAGTCGTCAGCAGCTGCGCCACATTTTGATTTCCCCTCTAAACTAATCACATTGTTTCATGTTAAGAAACGTCCAGATGTTCCAGAAAATCAAGGATTACAGAAAAAAAAAAATCCAAAAACTGAAAACAGATTTGTGCATGTGAAGTTTGATGTTTCTTCTTTTCTCTCCCATTTATCATCTCACATCCCTGCGTCTCATCTACTGTTCCAACAAGTGCTTCCACTTTACTGCTATTGCCTATACATTTTTATTTAAGTGGAGTTTTTTTTTCATGGAGACAAACTTGTAACAGACATGGCTGTCAAGACTTGCTGTTCATGCCTGATACATTCCTCGGAGCGTAATGTTATTTTATCAAAGTCTTCCTGCCCTTAAGGATAAAATATGTAACGCATCAACTAAAAAATAATAGTATGTTATTGTTTATTTAAAATATATGTAAAGTTTGCTTGTTGGCTATTTGAAAGACCTTAGTTGGGTGAAATAGAGTTTAATCACAGATAGGACACTTATGGCGCTATTGCTGGGTTTCACTCACGTGACTTGGAAGCCGCGCGAAACTCAAATGGGGGTCAGGAAGTGTTTCACTTGGCCACAACAACACAGCGCGATGTCGGAAAGCGACTATAGTAAGGCTTTAAATGGACTACCACAGACGCGATATCGCAAAAAAATATATCTTCATTTAGGTTATGACTCGTATAGTTATAAAAGATCGGACTTTAAATACAGTCTGGAGGATTTACCCTGTATTGAAGCTATCGACATAACAAACTCTCGTCCTGCATACCTCTTTTTACACAGCAAATCAAATGAAAGCCTTCAAAAGCCTGGAAGTCTACAACTATTTTGTATCAGTTTGGGTCAACGATTTAGGATCCAGAGAAGCTTTAAATGGCTGTCGTCTTGTTTTTGCACGGGTAAGTCGTGAGTTGTGCTACTTTTAATTCGTGATAATAATACTATTGCTAATGCTAATAACGAGTGTGTTTATGTGCTAGGATCTACATGTAAATACCTTATTATGCCTTTTTAAATCCAAATTTCTATTAGATTTTGTAATGTAGTTCAATCATTCACAGAGATCCACAGAACCCCCCATAAAAACGTGGTTTGTGGCCAGAGAAAAACTTGTTTATCTGCAATTTTTGTAGATGTGTTTCTAAGTAAATGTTCACTAAAACACTAGAACATTTATTAAACCCTTTTATTAAACCTTTTAGAAAGTGATCGCTGCAAACTCTAGCATTGTCCGTCTCTGCGCGTCGAGATAAGTGATCCATTTCTGCCGTCTTCTTTCGGTAAGTTTTTTAAAATTAAGACCTTTGTGGCACACGACTTTCGAGACACGAAAAAAACGTTTGTCTTTCTCCCGATTAGAGCGGTTGCAACAACCGTAGACCGCACAGATTTTGGGCATTTTTAAGCCGAATCAGCAGAGTTCAGCAGGGTTCTGTGCAGCGGCTGTTACTTCCTGACCCCCATCTGCATTTGGTGACGTCAACGCAACGTCATGTGAAACCCAGCAATAGGTATCTGGGTCACACAATGCATTGTGGTTGATTTTGTGTCATGTGATCGTCTGACAATAGTTGCTAAATTTGTTGGGGCGGCTGTGGCTCAGTGGTTAGAGCGGTTGTCCTCCAACTTGATGGTTGGTGGATCGATCCCGGCTTCCACTGTCACATGTCGAAGTGTCCTTGGGCAAGACACTGAACCCCATGTTGTCCCCCGATCTGCGTATCGGGTTGTGTGAGTGTTAGCCCCTACCCTCTCCCCCCGGTTTACATATCGGGTTGTGTGAATGGGTGAATGCAAAACCTTGTAGTGTGAAAGTGCTCTGAGTGGTCTGAATGACTAGAAAAGCGCTATACAAATACAGGACATTTACCATTTAAATATGCGCTTTACATTGCAAAACTTGACCGATGGGCATCTTTCCATGCCTCGGACTAGACGCGCATCTGGCGCTCGGTTGAAAAGTACCTCTGCACTGCAGGTTTGCCTCTGGTGGCCCGGCACAGGCATTTGCCCTGGGCTCCGAACCATAGGTAACGAGACCGATGTGCCCCATCTGTCCCAACCGACCAAACCAGCAGAGCACTGACCCTCCGCCCACAACCCGGTGGGGGAAACGGTTCCCTTCCGCTGGGGTCCTTCTGGAGATCCCAATGTTTCTCACGTCCTGCGGACCAACAAGTCCGGCTGCAGAGGTGGGAGCAGCAGCAGCAGTTGCACTGAGAGCATGAGGGGCAGAAGTGTGGCTGGCCAGCAGGCCGGGCCAGCCTGCACCTGCCTGGTCTCCCGAGACATGGAGCGCTACCTGGTTGATCCTGCCAGTAGCATATGCTTGTCTCAAAGATTAAGCCATGCAAATCCAAGTACACATGGTACAGTGAAACTGCAAATGGCTCATTAAATCAGTTATGTTCCTTTGATCTCTAAACCGTTACTTTGATAACTGCAGCATTTCCAGAGCTAAAACATGCAAACGAGCGCTGACCTCCGGTGATGTGGCATTTATCAGACCCAAAACTTAGCCACTGTAGGGCCACCTTGGTTATCGGTTACATGCAGCCGAAGCTCAGGTGCTGATCCCAAACAAACACTGGATCTCTGGCGGTATATTTTAAAGGTCCTATATCATGCAAAAACACCTTTTGGAGCCTTTAACCATGTTGTGATGCTATTTCCTTATTATCCACTTTCTCCTGGAAAATGACTGACTATAACATAGTGATGTAACAATGTTACACCGCTGCCCCTGCAGATTAAACACACCCACCCCGAGCTGCGATAGTCTGAAGCAAGACACTAAGCACCACCGTTTGTAGTATTTAAAAAATGTTTTGGTGAAAGTGTCTATTTGCTGCAAGAGTTACAGGAATTTACTCACCATTTTATTCAGGCAGCTCGAGGGGCAGCAATCACAAGGGGGGTCCTGGAGGAGAGCTGGGATTTTAGGTAAACCAAGTGTTTTACTTCCTGGTCGAAAAAATAACTCTAGAATGTAAGTCATATTTCAGGACATATGAAGACTATATAACACCAAAGATTTTATCGTGTGTGTCTATCTCAGATGTTGAAAACTGTAAAATAGCAGGATTTAGGACCTTTAAGGAACCAGGTGGGCCGTTGATAATTAGTGTCATTAACCCCCAGAAGAAGGGTCAGCCATCGGATCCACACAAGGCGCCCGCTAGTGTGGAAGACTTAGCCTTAGACAAAAAGTTACCCACGATGCATTGCACCAGGTTAGTTACTATTGTTTTTAATTAGATTGTCCTGTCTGTGTAACTTATTCTGTGGTTTAATCATGACGAAATTGATAATCTAACAGCAAGACCAAAGTAGATTGTTGCTAAACAATATAATTTTATGGTTATTTACACAGAATTGATGGTTATTTGAGTCTTTTACATCAGAAGAGAAGGAAAAAAATCAGATAAAGTGCTCATGAGCTTGAACATCAGAATTTTAGGACAAATAAAGAAGAAAAAGAGTCTCTGACACACGAAAACTGTTTTGGTTTTTATGCTTTAGGCTTGTGCTGCTGCCTGATACGACCAGAACTAAACACAAAGTTAGAAAAAGACATTTAAAAGGAAAAAACGGAAACACAGATTCACACAATGACGCTTCAGTTAACTATTACGACTGATGTTAGTTAACGCTTTCATTTATCTGACATAACTGAGACTTGGTGACTCTTCCCTGCATCTGTTTTTGTTACATGACACTTTAGCACTAATCTGATAAATATGCTGGGTTTTATCACAAGACTAAAACAAGAAGTAAAACACGACATGCCCCACAGGGCGATCTTTATCATCTTGTTTCATCGGGATGAGTGTCAGCTAGTGTTACCAAGGACCAAACAATCACACAAAGACTCCAGTTTTATCACATTTCAAGGGAGACAATCACATGTTTAAAAGGCCGACTGTGAATAACCCAAAATATGTCAGTGAGATATTGTACTCATGGATTGGTAATCTCACTTTGTGACGATGGCTGGACTCCAGCTAAAAACTAACAAGAATCTGGAACAATCTGATCTGAGAAACGAGGCATCGTTTCAGATTGAATCTAAACCATCTCACCTGCCGTGTTATGAAAATGTTTATTACGCCAGGACTGCAGTGAAATAACACTCGGGGTTTTCCTTGAAAAAAATCTGATCATTTAATGTAAACAGAAAGAATTAAACTCAAGTGTCTCTCCACTTGATGACAAAGCAGCACTAGTGGTTCCTCTCTGACTGCTCTTGTGTTTGCCAGCACTGGAATTTTACTAGAGAGTTCGCCTTGTGTTTGACTGCCCAGTCTTTAGACATGAGGGTGAATGGAAGAGGGAAGGACTTCCAAATTTGCCTCTTTTCAGTATCCACTCTTTTGTTGTATCATGTCACTTTGTCTGACTGAATATCTCCTCATTAAGCTTGATGCATAAAGACCAGGGGAAGTCGTGACTGATTGCGGTTCACTGTATGACTTCTCACCAGGGCAAACACACACATACATAAAGAGAATGGTTTTTATATTCAGTGAATAAGATGTATTGGTCATGGTGTTAAAAAAAACTGTAAAAAGATTTTCAAAAGCCTGTCTCAAGTTGTTTTAATGAATGACCCCCAACTGGGACAAATGGGAACCCATATAACACGAAAAACCCATTAAGTGTCTCATTTATAACAGCTAATATTCTCTAATCTTGCTCATATGAGCCGACTAGACCTGTAAGTGTCCGGGCCCACTAGATAGCAGCGACTGTTCTATTATTTTATCTCCAAGGTCTCAGTGACTGGCTGGTAGCTGGAGGGCAGCAGATTGAGAAAAGGGAGGAGAGGCAGACAAACAGCAGAATAAAGCTTCACCTGATGATCACCAGTGCCCCCTGCTGGGTCCCCCCGTCTGCAATCCATCCTGTTTTAATGTGCTTACTCAGAGAAAGAGACAGACTAACGAGGGTGAAGAAAAGGCTGCAGAGACCCAAAGTCACGGTGACTTCACATAAACAGTGGGGGGGGGGGGGGGGGTGTCAGGGTTTGACTGTAGGTAACAGAGTGAAAATCAGTTGAAATCTTTTCGTTTGGTTCTGGTGTGTGATGCTGGGCATGCTCGCTGATAAGCAACTTGTTACTGTCTGATTTCCCAATGGAGTTTGACCTGATTTTCTCACCCATGCAAAAGAATGAAAGATTGGTACATGTTGAGTCCACGCTGAGATAAGAACCACTGTGATGAAATGTGCTGGTGGTGAAACAGAGAGGAAACTTTGCAGACCAGACTTTGCAGAGGACTGTTTTGCAAAGTCTGACAAGGAATTTTCAACAACCCGCATGTAGATTGGTTGACTGGTCAGACGTGGGAAGGGTCAAATTCAACCAAGAAGCCTAGAAAGTTTGTATTCAGAGGCACTGTGTAAACACGGCCCATAAAAGGAAGAAGCCAGTACTGCCTAAAGTATTGGAGGTTTACAAATCGGAGTCTAGAGTGCGTTCACATCTTTGAGGTAATTCTCAAGCCGTGTTAATATTTTGCTCATCCTGACAGCTCTCATCGGTTCTGCTTCCAGATTAAACCCTCTTAGCTCCTGGATGATAAATCCTGCTATTTGTTATCTTTAAAAAAAAAGAGATATCTCTGAGCAAAAAAGTTCTGATGGTACTCTGAGGTACTTTTTGGATCTTTGAATAAGAATTAATGTATACAAAGGGCAATGACACTACTTAATGTAAAGAAGATTCCAGATATAAATGCAGGAGAAAATAAAAAACTCATTACATTGTATTTTCTAGCTTGGTGTCTTTGTTTGTATCCAGTGCAGTCATTGCTAGGACGGAGCGTCCAAGGTGTTACAGTTACAGTCAGATCGTGGCAGTATTGTTTCGTTGGAATAAGAAATACAGCGAGGGTGCTATCGAACTTCTCAATGGAATTAAAATATAATAATAATAAAGATAATATTTTTCTTTATTAATCTCTTTTGGGGAAATTTGGCTCTGCATTTCACCCATCCTCACCGTGAGGTGAGAAGCAGAGAGCAGCCATTTTTGTATGGCGCCCAGGGGGCAGTTGCGGTAACCAGGCTCCAAACTCCAAATCTTGCGAGAATCCATCTTGCAGCGCAAGGTTACAGTTGCGGGATTCAGTAGCTTGCCTAAGGATACTTTGACACGTAGCCTGATGGCACTGGGGATCAGACCCTGGTCCATTTACTTCCACGCTAGGCTACAGCCGCTCAAAAGAAAGGAAAAGGTTATTTTTCTCCATTATTACCTGAAAAAACTAAAAGTCAGTCAGATTAGCATCGTGACTGGTTTACACTGAAACAGGTCGTGTCATGTAGGTCACGGAGAGTGTGGAAAAGGCCGAAGTAGCTACAATTTCAGTTTAAGCGTCTCCCTTTTTGTTTGGCGTTGTAAAAAATTGTCATTTTCCAGCAATAACATCCCATGTTGAATATTTGCACACAAATCCACAGATAACCCTTTGAAGAATGCACTTCAAACTGCACTGCAATAACACCAATACCCAAAATAAGACTCAATTAGTAGGTTTTATTCTGATTTTGTCTCCATGTTTAACTTAAAAGCAGAGAAATATCTTGAGTTTGATTCAACAAAGCTGAGTAGAGCCGGAACAAACCCAGGGATGATGTGTAGATAACAGGAAGACCTAATTCAATTTAAAAAAAGACGTTTTCATAAATGAGGACGTGGGATGTGGAGAAGTTAAACCAAAGATTTGCCATTTTTGGCTCTCATTTAGTTTGAAAAGATACCCAGAGTGTCAAAATCTCACATGGAGGAGGCCTGAAGCAACGATACATGTTACACTTGGAGTCAAACCAAGTTCACAAGTTTATACAGAAAACACAAAACATATCCGAACAAATCGGGTATTTAGTCAAGATTAAATTAAGTGTAACGGAGAACAGTTGATGTTTTTACCAGTGAATACAGTCACATGACTGTGAATCTTGTGAACATTTTTTCTATATATTTATATGTATATAGCAGGTTTAGATGAGACGGATAAAAAGAGAAAAAGATTATGAATGTTTTAAGACACCGTGTGAGTGCTGGAGTCAAGGGCGTCAGTTTGTGGTGGGGACAATAACAATAAAACTTGAGTGTGGTTTGAAGACTGCTGGGGACATGTTATTAAATATTCATATACTGTATAAGTATTGATCCATTTAGCGGTTCCTGTATGCACTGTAGTGTATTAACAGGTGTTAAAAATCGCATGTTTATTCAGTCAATAAAACGTGAAAGTGTGTTTTGATCTGTTTTTAAAAACTGCCTCGAAACCCACCGTTAGGTTGATCGATAGGAAGAATCAGTCACATCCATATCATAACTAGCATAAAGAATAATGTTGGTTATATTTACAGTATTATTTGTGGCTGGTCAAATACGCAAATAAGAGGAAGATAATGCGCAGCGTAAACGAGTTAAAACTCACCACTCCAGGCTGATGACCTCTGAATGACCTGGTGACGTCATCGTAAATTAAATCGTTACCTCCGAAACTAAAACAGCACAAAAGTACAGAAACGACGCACTAACACTCACAGATTCAGTACATTGAAGTTTTCTGTTGGTAGAGAGCAGCTTTACTTAGCTACCGAAGCTAATTTTGCAGCAGACCGGAAGTAGAGGCTTTTTAAAACTTCCTTGAGAATACATGAAATGTTTTTATTTTATTTCATCTTTTTCTTTGTTTTCTCACCTTAAAAATATTTTCTCACCATGTCCCCTGCAGGGTTCAGTAGTACTCTGCCGGATTAGTAAAAAATGGTAAATGTAGCGCTTTTCTAGTCATTCAGACCACTCAAAGTGCTTTCACACTACAAGTTTTGCAGTCACCCATTCACACAGCCCGATATATAGATCAGGGGGAGAAGGGAGGGGCTAACATTCATACAACCCGATGCGCAGATCGGGGGGCTACATGGGGTTCAGTGTCTTGCCCAAGTACAGTAGCCAGTGATCCCTAGAAAGTGGTGGGGACAAACTGATCCATTGCAAAAAGGACTGGGGACATGTCCCCATTGTCCCCGGTCAAAATGGCGCCTATGGCTGGAGTTACAAGTGTTACATTAAGGGCGGGAAGTGTTTAATTCCAGGGAAATTAAAAAAGTAAATAAATACAGCACCTTTAATATCACCAGCTCTTTCATAAGTCAGGTGACCACCTGTAGTTGCCCCTACTTTTTTGTGTAAAAACAACCACAGATGAGTGGAAACCATCTGGTCTATGTCAGAATGCCGTTACAGGTGTCATGGCTACGTGCACTGGCAGGAAGTTCAGGAGTCGTGGTGGGAAACCAATCTGGGCAGCACAGCATTAAACTTTCCTGAATCCCATTAAAGGGTTCTTCAACACCTCAATCAATCACCAGTTTGTGTTGTGTACTTGTGATTTTGCATTGCTCCTGCAGAAGTAATGAGATTCTTTCATTTTATATGAATCAGAAAAGATCCAAAGAGTTTATTTTGGATGGAATCAAATCCATGATGTCATCCAAAGTTTGCAGGCTTGCTTTAAACAACCTCCATGTCGTTAGCTGCTTGGGGTGACCTGTTCAAATTAAAGGTTGAAAAAACACAAATCACCCAGTGGGGAATGAGAGACGCAGCAAAAGTTCTTAACTTAAAATAAAAAGTACAGAATACTTTAAAAAACATTTCAAAAATAACATTCATGAACTATTTTGCAATACAGCTTGTGTTGCAACTAAAAAGACTGTAGAAATAGACTGAATAAATACAAGAGAGTTGCGGAGGAGCATGTGATTGCGTGCGTGTGTGTATTCTTGTTTTTCTACCCTACTGAGGACCAGTTTTGAGATTTTTAGTATCCTTCTGGGGACCGGGGGTTCTTGTGGGGACCGAAGCCCAGGCCTCATACGGGGGACTCCCTTCTTTAGGGTTAGGGGGTCAGCTTTAGAGGTATGGTGTGAATTGAGTTTTAGTTAGGGTTAGGTATAGATCAGTAATGGCTAAGGTTAAGAAAAGGGTTTGGGTTAGGGATAAATCCAGTTACTAAAATCAATGGAAGTCAATGGACGGTCCCCATAAGGATAGCAAAACAACCCTGTGTGTGTGTGAAAGAGAGAGAGAGAAAGCAGATAGAAACCAGCATTCTCAGTGAGCCAAGAGGATGAAAAACAGGGATAAGAGTCTCTTCAAAGAGCAATGTATTTACGAAAGAAGCCAGTGCTGTTCAGCACGTACGCCCAAATAGGTAAGAGGAAGGTTGTGTGTGAGAAGGCTGAGAAGTTGCAAGAAGGGGGGGGTGAGGGCTTCTTGACACTTGGATGGATAAAGATTCCTGTCACTCGCATGAAAGCTTTACCTAACATTAGAGAAGAGAGTCCATCCGGACCTTGATCCCCACTCCGCGGTCCCTGAATTCCTGTTTCCACTTGTCTGCATTGACAAGTTCCTTTTTTTTTCTCTTCTACTTCTTTTTCTCGTCTCATTTTACTACAACTGAAGGCTTTGACCAAACTCGTTCCCCCCGAAATAGGCTAATTGTGTTCAGTTGACTTCCCTGGATGCAACAGGCCTTACAAGTTAATCACCCAGGAAAGCCTCTTAGTGACAGCTATGCCTTAATTGCATACCAGACTGTGCCCATCAATTTGGATGTAGCAAATCCAGATTCCTTCTGTTAAAAAAAACCCCAAACCTTTGTAGAAATCATTTAGAAATCCGCATCAAAGCCGTCACATTTGAATAATTCAGAATGTATTAGAAGTAATTCAGGAATTTTGACTAATTTTCTCTTTATTCGGATCCCACGGTGTTACCGCTCTGACCCTTCTTTGTTTAGACTCTTTACCAAAAATATTAAAAGCAAAACAACCAGTGTGGTGATAAAAGATGGATGCCGGGGGGTGGGGGGGTGGGTTAGGGTTGTTTTTTGTGTGATGTGACCATACCCCACTCATCTTCGCTCCGCTCTCATCTCACTCTGCTTGTTCCACGCTGCGTTTCAGCAGTTTGTCCAGGAAAGCAGGGGTGAAGACACTAACCTTTTCCACACAGTAATAACTTCCCACCATGACATCGAACCAACATTGCCTCAGGCTCCCTCAGTGCTCGCTGTGAAAATGTCAGACATGCTCTTTTCATCTGCGGGAAATCCTATCTGATTTACTCTACACCCTCTTCCTCAGCTGAGGCGCCTGTTTGTACAGGGCCATGTTTCATTTGAATATCAAAGCCTGTGAGGAGGTGGCCAGACACTTTAAATGACATTTTTTGGGCTCCTCTCGATAGGGACTGCTCGAGTGTCCTGGACGAAGGGACCCGATCGGTGCTACAAAGCAGCCTTTGTGGCGTCGGGGTGACCGTGATCTCTATTCACCCGCTTTCTGCTTCATGGATGGAATGAACACAGATGTCCATTTGCATCCCAGGGTGCAGCTTTCTGGTCTTCACAGTCTTCCATGGCACTTGAGAAATTGCTCACATTCTTGTGCCCGTGAAACCAAGGAGGCGTGATGATGAACATGCTTCTGACATACATGTAGCATGTCAAAACAAGCATGCCAGAGGTATATAAATCTGTCACGGGAACATGCAAGACATTCCATGAAATATTTGGCACTGAATTGGCCTTTGGGAGTCTTTCTTTTCTTCTAGCAAACAAAAGCCATGTTGATTTGAACCTTATCTACATGCAACATGTTTTTCCTTTAGGTTTATTGCTGAATATATTTGGTCTCCATGAAACACGGCAAGCCTTTTTGATGTTATGCCGTTATATGACTGTGTTACTTGGCAGCTTTAAGCAAACTGCACCTGCTAGCAATGTGTAAAGGAAAAGGAAGCAATTTTAAAACCCATTAACCTCCAAACATTTATTGGCTTGAGTGTATTTGTCTCAAATACTGGTCAAGAGAAAGTGCTGCCTCCTATTTTGAAAGGCTAAACTGGAATCATTTAAAATAGAAATACTCCAGATGCACCAAATGCACTTATTAGAAAATATA
>SSNP01000008.1:8612692-8672210 GCA_006937955.1 Pachypanchax playfairii
TATATAATCTATATAAACACATTTGTTTCCAGTCTTTTTTTTTATTAATACCAAAGTCAGTAGATATCTGGTATCCTGACTGGTTAAGCATGTTTAAGAGCTGCTTGAATGGAGAAGGACAGACTTTCTGCAGGAAGTTTAAAACAATAGTTACTAGTTTTCATTAAGTGATACCAGTGTGTCTAAACATGAGTTGAAACTCATGTGTAAATCCCATAAATGTCAAAGCTGGATCAGATAATTATCCGTTACTACGAAACAGCCATTTGACCTTCACAAATTCTGATTGAATCTGTTCCCTCTGCAGACAAAAACCAGACTTTAGTGGGTGTTGGTGGCTTGTTTGTCCACTATGAAAAGAGCTTGAACAAAAAGACTCCAAGCTTTTAGTTATTTTATTGTGGAGCCGTGAATTATTCACCGTCCCTTATAGCATCGTTTAATTCTGTCTGAAAAAAAGGGGGTTATAACCTAAAGCTGTGGAAATATATCTGTAGGATATATTGAAACATTTTAAAATTAACGATCACAGTTTGGTAAAATTACGATTCTATACGCAGTTTACAAAGCAGAGAACTCCAAATTCTTATGAACTACAGACAATGTGTGTCAGATGAAGGAAGAAACGTCTCCTAAGAACTCCCGAAGCAGCCGTTGGATTGGCTCCAATAAAAGAAAAAAAAATCAATCTAATGGAAAATAATGATTGCTGAGGTGGTAGTTAGTGACGATCTATAACCTGCAATTATTGGCTCAATGCAGGAGGAGTTCAGTGCAATAGTCCACAGATGTAGGGAGAATGTAATGGAGAATGCAGAACAACGAGGTGACAGGAGGAAAACCAGGAAGTAAAAAAAACACATTGAATTTTCAAAATGCAGGGAAGTACATAGATAGTTTGGAGTAGATGTACACGATGAGGGAATTAAAGCTGATATCCCTGATTTCAGATTACCTAGCTGAAGGTGCGTTCACACCGGCCCAACCATCAACTTCAGAAGCGGCAAGTTTACATGTAAAGTCTACGGTGGAGTGCGTCAGACAGACGTCAACGGCTCTGCGTCGCTTTGTGAGCGTTATGAGCGGCAACTTTTCAAGCTTTTCTAGCGTTTCAGGCGTTGATGCTTGAAACGCTTGAAAAGCTCAAAACGCAGAAAGTTCAGCTAGCTGAACTTTTGACGTTCATAACGCTCTTGAAGCGGCATGTCAACCAATCAGAGCGTCTCATCATAGTGACGTACCTGAATGAAGCAGGAAGTCTTCAAACAGGGCGTGGAACAGACAGAAGTAGCGCTGGAAGCAAACCTCATCCATATGTAGCTCCTGGAGCAAATGGTTTAACTCCTCAAACTCAAAACGCATCTGAAGAATGGGGTGTATCCACAAACGGAGTAAATAAAGCCAAGCCACTCTCTCTATATGATCCGCCATAGCTCAGAACATCCGATAACAAAGGAAGCCCCGCCTTCGCGCTCTTTTTAACGGTCCAGCGTTACGAGCTTTAACGCCTACACGCTATGACTGGCAGGCGTTAGGAGCTTCAACTTTCAAACGTCAAACTTGGAGCGTTATGAGCGTTGCTTGACGTTGACAAAGTGGCCGGTGTGAACGCACCATTAGACTGTCAACAAAGTCACAGAACTCTCAGCCCCTCCCGTCAGATAGAATTCCTAAGCCATGCCCCCCCCTAGGTTTGGAAACACGCGTAGCCCCAGAAGACGACCGAGTGCAAGACACTGGTCCACAGTTCATTCAAGTACCATAACATGGCGGAATCACCGGTAAGTGAAAACAATATAACAACGAACAACTGACATTAATTGTTACTTTGTCCTGAACCTGACGCGAAACCAGCCGGCGGCTGTTTCTCCTGCTGTGACATGGTAGAGCGGCGGACACTCCCAGCAGTGGTGTGCTGCGGTAATATGTCTCAGTTTTTTAGGAGCACAGAAGCTAAATTTGTATGACTGGAGAGACTGTCCAATCATTCCTTTTGGACCAAACCATTTGATTGGTTGATGTTTTTAGACAAATACAGGAGAACCACTTAATTATTTTTTTTTAATCTTCATGCTGTGTTAAAACATTTTTAATGGGTATGAAAAAAAATACATGTATGTTAAGCTATGTTATGTTGTTATGCTGTATGTTATGCAAATTAAGTATAGCAGCTTTAATTAAAATAAGCTGCAGGTGTGCTGATTAGAAACTGATTCCAGGTGTTAGAAACAGGAAGTAAATGAAACCAAATGAACTGGAGGTGAAACAGCATAAAAGCATAAGTATTGGTTCAAAAATCAAATCATTAGAACTAAAGATGTTCAAGAAGATCAACTATAACAAGACAAGAGAAAAAAGAACTACAGACCACGACTACTTATGTCACATCTTCACTAGGGCTTATCAAAAGCATTCTTTGCTACTTCATCATATTTCTTCCAAGGAATTCCAAACATGGTTCATGAATGATTGCAAAATTTTTGACATGTAAGCATTTGCATACTGAAGTCAGCTGATGTTATTTTAATTTTTAAATGTGGGCTTCAGTTACAGTAGAAACAAACAGACTCCTATTTAAATTAGTCTGTCCTGGACAATGTTCTGATGCTAACAGGAAATAGAAATTGAGTTTTGAGCTGAAATATTTTAATTGAAGTTGTGTGATAAGTACTGGTTTTATAATGTACATAATTTGTTTCTATATTTTTACTTTAAACCATTTTGATCAGTAAAGAAATAATATGTCATTAACCTTCACCAGCCGCAGTGCGCGGTCAGCCATTTACGTGCCTGGTCAGCTATTAATTATTGCTGAGGATGCAGTTTTATCTGGTGATCCGTCACTGTGGTCTGGGATAGATTTAATTTCAAGATTCTGCCAAAACAATGCAGCCAATATGTGCGGTTTCTAAGCATCCTCGTTGTGCACAGAGTGCCTGCACAGCTGCACATGGAGAATAAATAATTAAACCTCGGTTCTAAAATTATGTGTTCACTTTTATTATTGCGTTTTCCCTCTAACTTTATCGGATGTTACACTCAACACAATCTAAAATTGTTCCATCATCATTCTCAGCTAAAGTTTTATGGCTTCATTGTTGCTTCATTTTTAAATCACCTTCATCTCCACTTTTACCTGATAATCCTGTTCAGGTTCTGAAGTCATTATCATGTATTTTAGGAAAAACCTCTGCAAGCAGATCTTCAGCTGCATGCCAGCTTTCCTAAAGCCTCCCTTATGCACACAGATAGGAACATGTGATAAATGCTGAAATACAGCAAATAAAAACACCACAAATAGCATTGTTTTCTCGAGATAACAGCATCAAACATCAGACATTTTATCTGCCACTTTATCTGTGCATTAAAACGTTTACCTGCTTTTTGAACTTTCTGTTAAAAAGCCTCTGCATGTTCTGACAAAGGCCCCAGAGTTTCCTCTCATCCTTTCATCGGATCAGTCTGGTATGAAGAGAAGTTTGGACTGTGAGCTTATCGCTGAGCATCTGAAGAAAAGCAACAAGATAATGAAGCTATCTAAGAATTGTTAGATACTTGGATTGTTTCTAAGTATCTGTGAATATTTACTTCTGTTGTATTTTGTAGACTTAATAGAAAATGTAATTTTTAAAGACATCACAACTACTTGAGTGTCAGTTTAGACTCACTGATCTTATGGATAACCTAAAATTCCCAACATAAAAATGTGCCATAATTTAATTTCTCTAATATTTGACATATGATCGTTGTAATCAAAGACTTTAGCTTGATAAATTTTAAATATATTATGAGGTTACAATTGAAGGAAGACTCCATGGATTTACTTTTTTCAGAAAAATTGAAGTCGAAAACGAACAGAGATTAATTCCTTTCAAAGTAAAATCTCCCTTTAAAAGAACACCAGTATTTGAACGTGAAATTATATTATAATATCAGATTTTTCTTAATTTTGAATAATAGATTGTTTCAAATGTTTTTCTTTTTTGCATTGAAATAAAGAAAGATTGTCCTCTTGTTCTTGGTTCAGCCCAAACTTTTATTTTTTGGGGGTGTCGCTCCTCTTAATGTCGCGAGATTTCAACACCGGAAGAAACAGAGGGAGAAGGTCAGGGACCAAACATGGCGGCTCGCTGTGTATTGAGGTCTGTTTGGTCCTCATTTACGGGTTTAAAACTGGGTGCAGCTGACACCAGCACAAATCTCCTGCTAAGGATTAATATTCCACAGCTATCCGCTTTAACTATCCAGAGCAGAGGAGTCCGTCACGGTGAGAATTACATAATAACGGGACGATATTTCCAGCTAGTCGTGTTAGCAATATGTAAGCTTTGTTCAATAGGTTCTAGTTTTGATTGTAAGCTTCAAGAGGAAAGGGACTGTTGGGAATATCAAATTTATAGACCCATGAGTTGTCTAATTAATCAGTTTGCTGCTGTTAAATACAGAATAAATGTTAATTGTTAAGGAGTTTATTCCTGATCCGCAATAAATTTTTCCTATGAAAGCATCACATCCGCAATCATATTTGTTTTGTAAGCACTTTAAAGTCTGTAAATATGTTGTGATTAATAACACATAATTCATGCTTTCATTATTAAACTTTCATATATTATTCTGCAATGACCTTTTCACAGTGGTGGAGAAGAAAGAAGGCAAAACGACGACTGTAAGCACAACAACCAGATGTTTTGGGTTTTCCAAATATGTAACACCACACATTTATTTATTCATCACAATACGAACATATGAAGTCAATAACACTGTTAAAACCCATCATTAAGTTAAGAAACTGTTCATAAGATTAACTGTAGTAACGGGTATCTTCTGTTAGATTGAGGGGAAAACCCTGGAGATCCCAGCAGGACCACAACCTCCAAATCCTGCAGCCAAGTGTCCCATCTACAGATGGAACCTGCAGCACAAATACAACTACACTGTAAGTGCCACACGTGTCCATATTGTCAAGTTCTTTTCAGGGGATTTTTAACTTAATTTTCCTCCCTCGCAGGATGTGTTGCTGCTCAGGCAGTTCATCAGGTCTGATGGAGGGATGCTGCCCAAGCGAATCACCGGACTTTGTCCAGAGGAGCATCACAAGATTGCCATCTGTGTGCAGATGGCTCACAGAGCAGGTTAGTATTGAGCTGCACTTTTAGTTCTTGTGAACCAGTGTTTCTCAACTCCAGTCCTCATGGCCCACTGTCCTGCATGTAGTAGATGGTTCCCTGCCTCAACGCACCTGATTGCAGTTGATGGCTGATTTACAGGCTGTTTAAATGCAGTCATGTGAATCTGGAATCTTCAACCAGGGAAAGTTTCTGATCCAACCAGGACAAATTTCCGATCCAGAGTTATGTCTACAAGGTCTACTGGAACAACACCACCGGGCTAGGTGGTCACCTGTTCCCCAGATGAAGAGAGATGACATGACAGGTAGCAGGTTAGCATTAAGCAGCACTGAACTTTTCCCCACAACATGTCCACGGAGTGGAAATATGTTACGGTTGAAACGCAGCAAAGCAAGACAGTAACTTGCAGCATTTGCAAAGCTGTTGTCCCGAGAGGTGGAACCTCCGTTGGAACGTACAACACTACAAATTTAATCAAACATCTGAAAAAGCACCACCCAAAAGAGCACAAGGACTTCTTAACCAGAGGGGAGAAAGAAGAAAAGAGCCGCCAAGAATCCCTTCTGGAGTCATTCAAAAAGCAAAGTAAACTTTCACCAGACAACGTAAAAGCCAGAGGTATTACAGAGAAGTTTCATCGTTCTCGATGACCAACCATTAATGGTGACAGAACACGAGGGGTCTCGCAGCCTGATTTAACCCTTACAGTTGCATATTTGTTTTCAGGATTGGATTTTGGCTGTTTGCTGACGTCATACTTACCCCAGTTTACTTTTTGGGACATACATACAGATGTGTTTATTACAGCCTCATAAAATAACAATAATGTTAATCATAATAATATGAAAGCAAATAGAGCTCTGGTATTGGAATAGTATTGGTATCGGCAGATATCCAAAACCAGGTATCAGAATTGGATCGGAAGTAAGAAATGTGGATCGGTGCTTCCCTAAAATCATGCAGGACGTTGAGTCCTGGAGTTAAGGAACACTGCTGTAAGGGGTCATAAGGTTGCCCCTCAGGTCTCTGAGTGCTTTCAGATCGATTAGTGTAGAGATGGATTTGTTAGTAAGTAAGTGCACCCTCTTTCAAATTGGAATTCTGTAACCTAACAGCCTCGAGTGATAAAACTTTAGCTGTCACACCACCTTTATGTATTTTATTGAGATGGGAGAAAAGTCTGGACCCTAACAGCTCAGCTCACCCAAGCTTACCTTTGAACTGTCTGTCTAAAATATGTAATAATAGAACATTAATAAGCTGTAAAGACAGTCAGGAACTCAGTAACCCATGAGCTGATTTTTTTTATGTCCAGCTTCTTGGCTCACAGTGCAGCTTCTTTGATATCTACTGTAACATTCCTAAATCTGGATCAGAAGAAGGAATGAAGTGAGAATATCCATCAGGTCTCCCCTCTCCTGCTGCCAGTCTCCATCATTACTTCTACTGACTCAGTATCAGTTTGTGAAAGACCAGATTCATACAAGCTTTACACAGATGCATATATTGGCCTTTAAATAGGTGTAATATTGAGTTGCTCTATGACCTTTAACCCCTTTAACATATTTTGTTTCTGTAGTGCAGTAAAAAGAAAACATTTCCCTCTCACGTTTATTTCCATAGCACATTAAAAACAACTAAAGTTGACCAAAAAGCTTCATAACAGACCAAAAACACAATGTGCATTTAAATGGCTGTTTTAAGTTGAAGATAGACACGCTGAACAGCATCAAGCAGGTCAGAAAAGGGATGGTTAAAGGACTTGATCAAACAATCGATTTTTTTTTTTGACTCGCTCAGGTCTCAGTAAAACATTTAGAAGCATTATAACTTTGTTTAATGAATCATGGAGCAGATTTTTGTTGTTTGACACTTATAAGACAAGTATGAATGTTTTCAGGAGCTTCAGGCGAGTTTCAATTTGAAACTGGAAGTAATAAAATGCAGCTCTTTGTTTACATCTTGAGTTCAGTTCATTTGTAAACTTGTGTTTTCATTGATAAAATGGTAAAACGGTGTATATCCAGTGGTTGTAGCAACACTGCTTCATTAACATGTCTCCCTAAATCGGACCCAGAGAATGATGAAAGACTTCATGACGACCAAGTTCGGACTCAGTGGGATGGATTTTGATCCGTTGAAAAAACTCATCTGCTCCTATTTTCTGAATGTCACACTGTCAATGTGCAACTTCTGAGGATTTGAATGTTATAAATGAAAAGCAACTGGAGTTTGAAATGAGCTGCAGCTGTCTGTACATTCTGAAACGAGCTGCTGTCATGACACATCACCACTCAAACGCACTCACACGCACCTACAGTTGGATTTAGTCATATTATTTACACCTTGTAAATACACAGATAATCAGCGTTCCACTGGAGTCACTCACATCAGGAGCCGTCATTAATAACACCATAACAGATTTCTCTGCCAGTTTTGTTCTTTTCTTTCTCTCCTCCTCCTGTTCTGATCTGGCTGTTTATCCTTAATGTTTGTTTGGATTAAAGATGATACTGAGACTGTTTCATCAGCAGAACTAGAAGCAGTGGAACCGATTTCAGCTCAAACACACAGCTGAACATCTCTTCATATTAACTCTACTGAGTCGATCATTTCTCATTCAGAAAGAGACAAACTTTCAGAAACGACAATTATTTTTCTGATCCTTTATTTTCTGCTATAGTAAATCTCTTTGTTTACATCTCCTGTTCTAGTTTTTAATTTCTTCTGGTAAATGCTTGTTTGTCTAAATCGTATATTGAGACTCTGTAAAATTTGCATGCTGGAAATCTGTGCATCACGAATTATGTGGAAAATTGTCCACAGAGTGTAAATATAATATTGATATTAAGTAGTAAACTAACAAAAATTGCATGTCAAAGACAATTTAAAGAATTGTGTTTTAAAAATAGCTTCTGTTTAAGGTCTGCTTCCGGACCACAAACCCAAACTGCCAGAGGGTCATGTTCCGAAGAGGCCCAAGCCCAAACTTAACAGGTGCTACTCTTCCTCTGCTTGTGCTTCACTCCAGTATCTGCATTAATGAAGACCAAAGAAGTAAAAAAAAAAAAAAAAACAGACATTTTTTAACATGCTGTTTGTTTTACAGGTACTTGACCCGCTGGTCCATCGACACGGTGAAACCCATTTATAAAACCGGGCTGAAGTGGTGTAAGAAGCGCATGGTTGTAGGTCACCCTGCACTTACAAACAATGTGCGTTATGGTGTAAAGCCCCTGTACATGAAACACTGAAGGCCAGAAAGAATGAAAACATCAGCACAACAGCTGGTGGAGGAGGAGAACGGACCCATCACTCAGCAGTGCTGTGGAAAGTTCCATGTTTCTCATGTTTTTTATGGCCAGTGGATCTTCTGGATTCATGTCACAGTGGCAGGCAAGAAGACCCCAGACCTGCACCCACCTGCCTTTATTGAAACTTTTATTAATCTGTGTCAGACATTTAATAAATTATCAGCCACACCCAGAACAATCTATTTATCCTGAAAGTTTACGTGAGCCACAGCTGGCGTCAACGTTAGTCTGCTTACTTTGTAAACTCAAGATGAGACACATGTTCAAATAAAACATCTGTGTTTATCCCGCCACTCCACATGTTTACTGCGTAACAATAACTTATGAAAGAGAACTAAAAACTACAAAAGACTTGTGGACTCAGCCATTAATGTAGTCATTTAAAGACTAAGAACACAAACTCATCAGAGAAACGATGACTTATTTAAAGCATAAACTGAAGGTAAATATTTTTCAGCCCATCACCGACATAGATGTATCCGTGCTGTGAGGTCATCGGCACGTGGTAGAAGGTCAATCCGAGCCATAGCAGGCTGCGCAGCACGCACACTTTACCGGCAGATTCAAACTGAAGGCTCCACGATCCTAAACACAAGCACAGGAGACTCATAAACAGCTGATGTTAAAAGCAGGAAGCTGCTAAATCCTGTTATCTGTGTTAAAACGACAGCTACAATAGTCTTATGAAACATTACAGACTTCACATGCTGGAAAACGCCAAAGGACATTAATAAATCATCCCCCAGTGCTTTTGATGTCTATCGTCCAACTTGTTTCTCACAATATTTTTGGGTGCGACTGACCACAAGACGACCATGGGAATTCAGCGAGAACTGGATTTGCATCTATGAAAACATTTGATAACACAAACGAGCCCATTGGGGATGATAGAACAGCTGTTCCAACACTTGTTTTTGGATTAGTCTCAGAATATGATGCAACTCCATGTAAAAGTGCCACAGGCGTCTGTTATGTAAGACAACATGTAACGTGTGGTTACAGGACAAACAAAGGTGGAAATTAGGAGCTGGGAACTGTTAACAGGATTATTTTGGAGAAACAAAAAGAAGGGAGCCCAGTTTGGTATATAAGAAGAAAAGTGGCTGTATTTGGGGGCCGCATTGTTCCCAGCCATATTCAGTGAAAACATGTGACCTGCCTCTGCAGTGAGTGCAGCACTGAAGCAGCTGTGCGCTATCCTCTGCAGTGACGACACCACTGACATCTGCGTCGACTCAAGAAGAGCCCGCGTAAACAAATACACATGTGGAAGCTCTCTTAAATCAGACATCTGCTACATGTTTGCTTGTGGCTGCTAAACTTTTTTTCCTTTTCTTACCACTGAGACACTCACATGCATTTTTACACTCAAGACCTCGCTGTGTACGTTCACTCGGGCCTGGACTGGATCCAGCTACTAACCATGCTGTCTTGTTGACATGACTGCGCATAAATAAATTCGCATGACTGGTTTTATAGTATTTATGGTTTAACGTTTGCCTCCTGAGTTAGATTTTTTTTTTTCCATTACATGTAACGCTGTCAGTGTCGGAACTTGTCACTAGCATTTGAACTCTGGACTCTAAAGTTTACTAAACAATAATGGCTGACAGAAAATATTAATTAATAAAGAAAATACAATTTTCTACAGTGAGGAATTAACTGACAGACTGCAGTTACATTTTTCAGACATCAGAGAGTAATAAATAGTCTTGGGTTTATCTTTTGAGATTGTACTCAGATTAGATCTGGAGCCCGGATGATAAGAATTCAATGTGAATGATCTGGTTTAAGATATGATCAAATGTTTGCTGCATATTCCCAGAAATTCTCTCATCTGCCTTGTGTATTACCATCAAACAGCTTTAGGATTATCAGTTTAACCTTTAATATTTACTGGTAAAATAAATCTTTTCTTTTTAATCACTTGGATATAAACTCCACCTTGGCTTTCAGCCAGGTGAATCATTAAGACACCACCCTAAAATCTGCTTTTGGACATCTGGAACTCATGAATTCTGAAAAAAAAATTCTGATAATTTGACCTTTTCTTGTATATTTTTTGTTGTGTGTGATACGGTAACAGGTGGTGTAGCGCCAAGGCCTCACCTTTTGGGATGTCGTCACTAAGCACATCCAGGAAGTCGATGGCGGGAGTCCATTCAGCTATCTCCTGGATAGATTTATCCTCTGAAATATTCCGATCTCTGAAGTGCATGAAATTCTGAAGCTTCTTTGCCTCTGATTCAGACAGACCTGATGGGAGAAAGGAAGCTGAATCACAAAGTGTAGATAGAGGAAAGCAGCAGACTGCTGCCCCACACGAGGATGAAATGTCTCATATAAAGACACCTAAAACTAAAATGACTCATGCAGCAGCAAATCTCAATGATCCAACGGGAGACTGGCATGTGTTCTACAGGATAGACTGCAAATTTACCAGCAAAGCTGCGGTTGGTCTGGACAGAGCCGTTTGGACTCCTGATGTAGGCGCCTCGAGGGACCACAGACACTTCTTTATCAATGTGGTAAACCGTCACTGCCAGCCTCGTCTCCTCATTCACTTGGGTCTGTAACCAGGAAACAGCGATGTTCCTAAGATGGAATTCCAAGACTGTATAATAAGAACATCTGGCCAATATACAGTATGATGGAAAAGTATTTTCTCGTTTCTAGTCTTTTTATATAATTTGCTTTCAGAAGCCTGATATTCATAGAATCTTTATAACTAGTCTGGATCTATGGTTCTCTAGTTTTCCTTCAGACTTCAGCTGCTTTTTAAATCAATTTTAATCCAAAACTGAACCATACATAGATTTAGTTATTAACTCTGACTTAATGAATCATCCAGTTACAATGAGGGTCCTAAACTCAACGGATCAAACAGTGTTGGGTCGACACGACTTCAAAACCAATCAGCATGTCACAAAATGTCTTAAAGATGGTGCTTCAGCTGCTGTTCTTCTGTTGATTGTTTTTAGACCTGACACACAACATGCTGCCATCATGAACTGTGTGAGGACTGGACTGAAAATGAGCTAAAAAAAGATGCAAAAAACTCAGAAAACTTCAAGATGATGATTAGAAGAAAGTCTTATAAAGACAATCTGTCAGTAGATGGATTTGAATCTATTTTATCAAGTTGATGTTTGTAAAAGAAGTTTCAGTTTGTACCTTGGAATGTCCAAACATACTCACCACACCTTCCTCTCCAGCATCCTCCTCCTCTCCTGACCGGGTCTGATACAAGAAAGAAGGTTCACCTATGAAACGACCCTTTGCAGCTATTGCTACTTGTTCAGTCATGGAGTCTGTGACAGTGGGGAGGAGGAACCAGTCCATGCAGTTGAAACTGAAGACGAGAGGCAACGTGTCAGTGCTCTGTGGACAATACAATAGAAACATGTGCCTCACCTGTACAGGTACTTCCGGTCTTTCATCTCGTCCTCGCCTCGCCCCTGAGCTATGAAGTAGTGCCTCTTCAACCCCAGGATTTTGCCCCAGAGGAAAACTTTCTCGAACTTGTAGTTTTTCTTTACAAGGACTAAAGAAGTTTGCAGCGCGGTTTTACGCTCAACACTAAAAACATGTCCACTACACGCAACGTAGTCTAGAGCGTACAGAGAGTTCGAGTCCATAGTTGTACTAACTAACTAACTAACCACCAATTAAAGTAATTATCGAAAGTTTATCGAGCGTTTTAAGCGAATTGCAAACTTGTTAGCTAAACCAAAACTAGTTTCTAACGTTTCTTGGTTGCTATGACAACTAGAAGCTCGCCGTTTGGTTTACGTACGCGCGTGCCAGTTGCAGACCGCCGGAGTGCGTTACGTACATCGACACGTACGTCGTGTTTGTGCGTAGACATCCGGTAACTGCACGTAAAGTAAAGTGATTCAGTCTGAATCATTTCAGAAAAAAATTACACACGAACAGCAAAAGCTGAGAAGTAAAAACATGAACAGTTATTTTTACATTACTGAAAAAAAAAACATTTATGATTCTTTTATTACATTTCTAAAGAACTGAGGCAGTTTATGTGAATAACAATATTACAGGGCAGCTGTATTCTCCAGCAGCAGGACGAGACACACTGTAGAAGCTTCTCAAAAACATCTCAGAAACATGAAAAAGGAGCCTATAGATCTCAAACTGATCGCACATCTGCAGAGCAGGAACAAGCCTGATTCATGGAGGCCCCATGCTGAATCCCAAAAGACCCAAAGTATAGACCAAAAACGTGCCAGACACCACAGGACACCCCCTTTGATCCTGACAGGTTAGAGCTGTTTTGTTGTAGGAAAAAGGGGATTTATGTGACAAAAACGTGCAAATTTAACATTACAGGTGATTTACATATGTGAAACATGTTTTTTTTTTTTTGTATTCCAAACTACAGACACAAATGAGTATTAATCAATGTAAGTGTTTCTACACATGTAGAAAACATCTGTATGTGGAATTCCCAGAACTTCTTATAGTACATCTGAGAAAAACAAACAACAGATCTGTTACATTGTTCTTATATGTCTTTAAACCTAATACAGTTTCTGGAATTACACTGGGATTTCTCTTTTTTAAAAGGAAACATGGTGAACTTGTTTAGGGGAATAGCAAAATGTGGATCCTGTGCTGAACTCAGACACTCCCTTTCTTTCAACAGTAACTCTCTTTAAGCTGTAGGAACATATGGCTTGATGCATGTGCATGGTGTGACTGCATGACACATGGATGAACAGTTGAATCAGCCTTGGGTGTGTTTTTGTTTATTCTGAGTGTTTTTTACATGTGAGAATTGTTACTTTTTTATAAATTTATTTGTTTTTCTGGCAAAAAATATCCACTGTGGGCGCATTTGAGATCATTTTTAGAGTGATTGGGATTTTGGCATTCGAATATTTGCCGCCACTTATATCCTCCCGTAAAGCAGCAAATAGTTTTAAGATTTTGTAATGGTAAATTACAGTTTTCTTTTGAACCTCTAAGCGTACGTGACTTAGAGGTAGTAGGAGTTTGAAGGTCAGGGTTCTGTGTGGAAGGTGTGACCAAACTTTGGAAATTTCCAGTGGTCATCTCATCACTCTGCTTTGGTTGTTCCAAAGTTGCTGAGAGACGAGACAATTATTGTGACCCGCTTGTAAAAATAATTTACTTGCTTCCAGTAAAATATGTATTTTATTTGAAATGTAACTGAGATGCGACACCTTTAACCATATAAGACTAAATGTATGATTGTAATATTTCTTGGAGCTCTACCTCTTTAACAGGAATGGTACATTCCTTAAAGAGGCCCTCCCATTAAAAACAGGTTTTCTGAGGTTTCTGTTGAATATTTTAGCTCCACAGGTGTTCTTACCTTCATAGTGGGTGTGAAAAGAGGTCAACAACTTCTCTTTCAGTTTTCTCTCTCAAACTACGCAGGTGGCGATAAAACCCGAGTTCTAACGACCTGTATCTGTTTGATTACAACTCCTTTGTTCGTTAGTATTCATCAGCTCCCACAGTTAAAACCACGCCTAGCATGCTGCTAGCTAAAAGCTGTTAGCGTAAGACGTATCAAACCGGAAGACACGACGTCTGCTGTTGCCATGCGCAGCGGGGAAGGAAACAGTATACCTTGCTCTCATAGGCTAGTTTGTTAGCCAATTTGAGTCCAGCAAATTTGAATAGTGAATATTAATAAGTTGCTGCCCAAAGCCTGACAGAACCAGCTGAATTTTGACACAGACAGATTAAAAGGTCTGTTAATCAGTGTTTCCTGACGTTTTTTAGATATTAAATGTTTCATATTACTGGTTAATACTTAAGAAATAACCACAAAGTCCTGAAATTTGTATGAAATGGCCTCTTTAAAAAGTTGCAGTATATAATTATATGCATATCTTCTGCCCTCTGGTGGAAGATCTAAGTACTACAGGCAAAAAGTGCCAATTAATTTATTGGTATTATAATAAATTATGTAGTTATAAAGTAATATTTAATTATTTATAATTAAATAAGCAGTTAATTTAATAAAAATATACATTTCTGACTATAATTTCACATGTCAGCCTTTAGAGAGTTAATTAAATACATGCAAAAAGCTATAGGAACTATCCAGGGACATGCACGCTGTCCTGATATCTTGCTCCTCTGAGCAGTTTATGGAGCTGTTTAAGAGATCCTAAATGAACAACAGTTGTTGGGTTTATCATGGCTCCCATCGAATAGCCTCAGCCAGCAGACACAGCATGATGTTGGCTTCAGTTACATTCAGAACACGATTGGCTGTTTTCCAACTAATGATTTAGGACAGTCTACACATTTATTGGACTAATCTTGTCCATGATGATCCCATTATGCTTTGCCTGACAGTGGAGCTTTGGACTATTTTAATGTCTGCCATATGACTTACATGCTTGTGAAATCCAAAGTTTTTTAGATGGGAACGGCTGTTACATACATGAAAAACCAAAGAAAGAAAGAAAAACTTTTCTATTGTCAACAAGTAGAAAAATTAGCCACTTTTGAAATATTTTTCAAATACTAACCTGGTCTCTGAGGACAGAAAGATGAGAAATGGAATTTATTTTGGTTTAATTCTAAGTTGAAATAAAACCAAGTGAAATGAGTTTTATATTTCAGCAGAAAGCAGTTATCTCTCTGCTTCATGGAGAACAGTAGCAGGTGACGATAACATGAACTACAACATAAAACTTCCATTTGTGTAAGATTCCTTATGATTCCTTGGTGGGGAAAGTTTCAGCATTTTGGGATTCAGCTGTTCGGTTCTTACATGCATTCACAACCCGCAACAGATGGAACAAACTGCAATGATGCAACATTCCCAGAATTCCAAAATGTAAATATTTAGGATCCACTGAGCAGGTGTGAAGGACAATAATCTAAATGAATGTTAATCCCTTCCTGATGGAGAAAAACACACTGTCACTAGCTTATCAGGGGCTTTCGATGGGGCTTGGTACATCCTGTCTCTAGTCCTGGTGCAGGATCTTTGTGGGTCTGAACCAGATTCTTATTCAGACTGGAGGCTGGGTTTCAAAGTGCTGTTCCAGGAGTTCTAAGTTCTCTTCCTGAGTCCATTAATATTTTACACTAGTAAATCATTTCTTATCAGAATGCCAAAGTCAAACATCTGATGTGGACTTTGTTGATCCAGGTGAGGTCTGAGCTGGCAGGGCATCCTCCAGCTCATCCCACCAGAGGCCTGGGAACTCAAGGGTCCTACATAGTGTCTTACATGCAGGGGTGTGTCCAGAAGGGTGGCCTGGGGGGGCACGGGCCACCCTTCCAATTAGATGTGCCCAAACTGAGACAATCAAATTTAATCCAAGATAATGAATAATGAACGTGCACCATTGGCTTTGTTATATGACAGATTTAGATTTCTGGCCACATAAATAATAATAAATAGTCAAAAATTTAGTAAAAACTAGAAGTGTTTTAGGGTTATGGACCATTTACATGTGCCACCTATTTCAAAACCTACCCCCCAACCCCCGACAAAGATTTTCTAGACACACCCCTGCTTACATCATAAAGAGGCCATTTCATACACATTTCAGGACTTTGTGGTTATTTCTTAAGTATTAACCAGTAATATGAAACATTTTATATCTAAAAAATGTCAGGAAACACTAACTAACAGACCTTTCAATCTGTCTGCATTAAAATTTGGGTGGTTCCGGCTCCTTCCGTCAGGCTGCTTCGTTAGCAGCTCGTTCATGTTCATTGTTTGAATTTGCTGGACTCTGATTGGCTAACAAACTAGCCTATGAAAGCAAAGCATACTGTTTCCTGCCCCGCTTCGCATGGCAACGTCAGACGTCGTGTCTTCCTGTTTGCTACGTCTTATGCTAACAGCTTTTAGCCAGCAGCATGCTAGGTGTGGTTTCAACTGCGGGAGCTGCCGAATACTAACGAACAAAGGAGTTGTGATGAAACAGATACAGGCCGTTCGGACTCGGGAGAACTCGGCTGTTATCACCACCTGCGTAATTTGAGAGATTAAAACTGAAAGAGAAGTTGTTGACCTGATTTTTACACCCACTATGAAGGTAAGAACACTGTGGAGCTAAAATATTCAACAGAAACTTCAGAAAAAATGTTTTTAATGGATGGGCCTCTTTAAGACTGCACCCATATGAACAGAGATATCTGGGGTTGTTCGTGGGATCTGTTGGAGCCACTTTCTCCCTCTGGGGGTCACAGACCAGAGTAGTCCAGTAACCTCCATCTAGACCTTGACCTTCCACATCAGTCTTTTGATTTCTCTCATTTCTTCAACTGTATTTTTTTTCTTTATTGTTGCCTCCATGTTTAGTTTGTGAAACACTCCAGTGTTCTGTTTCATAGTTTGTACTCCGGTAGGGAGTTTCTCTTTTCAATTCAGCATGTATTCAAGCACCAAACTGCAGCTTCACATTTCTCTCACCAAAACTCACATTATTACGACATACGCAATCTTTAACTGGTTTAATGTGGAACAGCAGCTGTGGATTAAGCTGGTGATCATTTGTTATGAATCCCTTGTTTACTAAAGAGAAACGCCAATAGCGGAAATCTGCCGATAATACTTCAACCGTATCAAAAATGGATTAAAAATCTTAAGGTATTTAACTTTCAGGACGCTTTGCAGAAGTAAAAACTGTGACACATTGAAGTATTATTTATTCTGCAGATCCGTTCATTCTCCTGCTTCTCTTCCGCCGTGTCACGCGACATTTCCAGGGTTCTGTGTGTTAGCTGCAATTGTCCAAACAAAGGGGCCTCGGTCCGAAGTCACATGCTCCATCAGCAGCGGTGAGTTCAGCTGCCTGGCCCTCTGCCCTTCTGGCTAATGTAGTCCATTGAGGAAAAAAAGGGAGGGAGAGTGGTGTGACTTCTCTACAGAATAGCTCATACAGAAGAGAACACACAAGGACAGCCCCTCACCAACCCACCTACTCACCCACACAGACAAACACACTCTGAGCTTGTGCCTCAGGATGGCACCTCATTAGAGTTGGCACACTTGGTGGAAGTTTTGGACTTAAAAGCTAACACACACACACACACACACACACACACACACATGCACAGCGCTNCGGTCCTGTCCTCTGATTGGCCCAGGAAGGAAGGAAGGCTTGGACTGAGGCGGTCTGTTTCTGTCCTTGTCCTGCAGCTCTGGGAAACTCACCTCCCAGGCGACCAGCGTTGCCATGGCACTAATCCTGACGGACAAAAGATGGGAGTGCCACAGAGCATGATACTGCCAGAGTGCTGCTCATTGGTTGGCACTGTCCCACGCGATGCCGCCATTGGCCGGCGCCGTGTTTATAAACAGATTGAAGCGACTTGGTCAGAGGTCACATCCATCGATCTCAGTGCTGACAAGAAGGAAATCTGACCCCAAAAGCTCAGAACTTTAAATGGGTTTAATCCTTGTTAGATACACACACACACACACACACACACACACACACACACTCACGAGGCTCGGAGCTCAGAATGAAGTGAACATACTGAATAAGGGAGTAAGGTGACTAAATAATAGCGTCTTTAGAGAACAAAAACTCAGATTAGAACAGCAACACAAATGCATTTGGGTCACAGAGTTCACAGGGTGTCACACCTACACACAAGTTTGGGATTAACACTTCTATAATATTTGGACCTAGAAATATATAGAATGCAAACGCTTACCAAAACTTTACAGCTAAGTTTCAATTCATTCAATCCAAACATTCTCCTTTCACTCTGTTGTGTTTTCTTAGATATATTTTTCATTTTAATTCTTGTTTCTGACTTTGCAACAAATACATTTCAAGACAGACAGTAAAGAATATCGTTAAAATGCTGTTTTCTGTAGAAATGTACCTTTCATGAACACTGAATCCAAGCTGTGAAGGTTTAGAGAACCTGGTGAATTTAATGGAGATTATAAAGATGATGTTGTGAAATCGCTAGTAATGTAGTTTCATTCCAGCTCTTATTGTCATATTAAAGAGGCCATTTCATACACATTTCAGGACTTTGTGGTTATTTCTTAAGTATTATCCAGTAATATGAAACATTTTATATCTAAAAAACGTCAGGAAACACTGATTAACAGACCTTTCAATCTGTCTGCGTTAAAATTCGGGTGGTTCCGTCAGGCCTCGAGCAGCAGCTCATTCATATTCATTATTCGAATTTGCTGGACTCTGATTGGCTAACAAACTAGCCTATGAGAGCAAGGTATACTGTTTCCTTCCCCGCTGTGCATGGTAACATCAGACGTTCTCTCTTCCTGTTTGTTATGTCTTATGCTACAGCTTTTAGCCAGCAGCATGCTAGGCGTGGTTTCAACTGCGGGAGCTGATGAATACTAACGAACAAAGGAGTTGTGATGAAACAGATACAGGTCGTTTGAACTCGGCAGAAATCGAGTGTTATCTCCACCTGCGTAGTTTGAGAGATAAAAACTGAAAGAAGGTAAGAACACCTGTGGAGCTAAAATATTCAACAGAAACCTCAGAAAAAATGTTTTTAATGGAAGGGCCTCTTTAAATGATGCTGTTATATATACAGTTAAAACAGCGATGTGGCCGACAGAGTTTCCTGCACAGAAAGTCTGAATAATCAATGGATGACAGAGAACAACTTCTGAAAAACAAACAAAACAATGAAAGTGATGCTCCCATAAGAGAATCCCCCCAGTTTAAGTTCAGTGCTTGTTTTTGTCCATTCTAGGCTACTGTACAAACCTGATGGTGCTACATAACGACCCAGACTATCCCAGACAGCAAACAGTTATTTTCACATGAATGAAAAACATATTTATGAATATGAATAAAGTGTTTATGTGAATAACTGTATTACAGTGCAGCTGTAGCCTCCTGCAGCAGGACGAGACACACTGCAAAAACTCCTCAAAAACATGAAAAAGGAGCCTGTAGATCTCAAACTGATCGCACATCTGCAGAGCAGGAACAAGCTTGATTCATGGAGGCCCCATGCTGAATCCCAAAATGGTCCCTAATTGCTCCTATTTTACAAATGAGACATGTTCTTACAGTATAACCACTTTTCCGAGAAAGTTTTTAACTAAAAAAAAAAACCCACAAAAATAAATAAACTGGGTGTTAGTAAAGGTGTGGTACGGTAAAGTTTACAGAGAGGTGAGTACACACGCAGATGTCCCACCCTGTTTAAATGAATATTGTTGCTTGTTTGTCTCATTATGTGCCGTGTGTTTGAGCAGGTGACAGGTCTGAACTGCAGGCGGGTCCGTTTAGCTCCTTTACGTTGATATAATCTGCAGTTTTCTGCAAGTCTTTCCTCATTTCAAGTGATTTTAAAATAATTTATATACAGTGACATAAAAAAATGCAACCAAGAATCATTTTTACATTTAATTTTATGTGCAGATCAAGTTAAGACCCTTAACATGGTTTTTTCATGACCTGCAGTAATTTTTAATTTGGAATCTCCTGATCTGGATCAAAATCCTGCACATTTGCTTCTGTATTGATTCTCCTTGTGTAGATATAAGAGTTACTCGTGCACTGACACACCTTCAAATCACTCTGCAGAGATAATCTGGTTTATTTCTTCTTTAGCTCTGATGATGGGTCCAAAAAGGAATTTGAACATTTTGATTTATCGCACCACACAACAGTTTTTCTCTTCAACCATCTTAATTAAATCAGGTCCAGACAGGCTGGTGGCATTTCTAGATTTTGAAACGTGTTGTTCCTTCTCCGTGGCATGACGGTGTTTTAATGAAATTTGCTGAAGCGAAGGCGAAGGTTTTCAGCAGTGATATCCACAACACGGTCGTGTCCTCGTTTAGCTCAAACTCTTCAACTCAGTCTGTCTTAATTAAGCTCAGGCCCGGACAGGTCGGTGGCATTTCAGAATCTTGTTTGCAGATTTTTTTTTTTTTTCTTGTTTCTTACATGATGTTGTTTCTGTGTTATCCTAAATTTCTGTCTAAAGACACTTTTTTTCATGAAATTTTAAAGGAAAAAAAAAAAAAGAATTTCTTTTTTTCTTACTATTTTAATTATTGATAATAAAAGAGGAGTTAAGATGAGGAAATGAGAAAAAGGTATTTTTGTAGAAAGCCACAAAAAACACGAGACGACGCAAAAACCACTCCCAGCTTTCATGTAACAGGATCAAACTTTCACACACTCCTGAGGAGGAGCTGAAAACGCTGCAGGCTCCAGCAGGAACAGTGAATCTGTGCTGTGCGTGTGGTTCTGCTGGACATGGCTGTCTTCCAGACTCCTGCAGCCTCTACATCTTTATTACTTCTCCACACAGGAAGTTTCTCTAACAGTGACTAAGCATTAACAGCTTCAAAGCTCAGATAAAGTATCTGGTGTCCAAATCTCATCCTCCTTTGCAGGTTATTAGTGATCACTGCACAACAACCAGATATGATTTAAATAAAAATATTGCATATTATGGTGTATTATCACTTCACAAATATGAGTAGAATCAAACAGTGGTCTTATTGAATTTAGATATTTACCAGAATAATGATAAAAATAGTTAAATATGCAGTTTTATGAAGAGTGAAGGCCTTTATGTTCTGAAGTTCTCTGAGCATGTTAGTGGTTCCTTTAAAGAAACAATAAACTCCTTCAGCTGCTCCAGCCCCTGAACTGATCACTAGTCAGAGCTCTTCCACTGCTGCTGTGATCCCCAGTCTGATAGTGTGCTAATAACAACAGCACTCTAAAAACCTTTTGTTTGACAACAGTGATGATTCCCTGCTGAGGTGGATCCCGTGGTGAGAAAGGATCAGGTGAGGAGGCGGAGCTGCTGCAAGTGTCACACAGAGTAAATAGATCTTATCCTTCTTAGTACAAGTCAGAAACCCTGAATCAAACCTCAGTTACAAATTCATCAAAGTCTCATCAAGTACCTGACTGCAGCTCAACAGCGCCCCCCAAAGTCAAGACAAACACTTGGAGATTCATTTTGTTCCTTTATTTGCATGAAAAATTGCAACAGGATTAACACTGTAATAATGCCTTCTATAGAAACATAAAACTTATTTACACACCCTTAGAATTAATACATGTTCCTTTAAGCTTCATGTTTAGATAAAGCTGTTACAAAAAACCTTAATCACATACAAAGCAAGTAAACATTGACTTGGGATAAAAAGTCATTCGTCCATGACAAGAATATGATTAACGGACCCTAAAACAATGAAAAATATCCAACTTTCAGTTTCAATCCATCTGCCAGACTTCTTACTTCCATTTCTGTTCCCGACTTTTAAACAGGAACATTCTTATTAGTAAATACATAAAATCTACACAAAGTGCATCAAACAGTTTCCTTCCTTTTGACTGGATTTTATGGCATCAAGAGATAAATAACTAACGTGTGCTCGTTCAGCTCTTTGGTTTCCAGGCTGAATTGTTCTTTTAAAACATCACAGATTGTTCTGATTGGCAGTTTGGTTTTTGGGGGTTAAAATGTTAACCTGTGACTTGGTCCTTATCAAACAAGTCTCGAGTTAATCAAGTACGAAATGATGATTAAAATGAAATAAGCAAATAAAACATACAATAATATTGTTTCTGTGTAAAACCTTTAAACGACTGTTACGTCAGGAGGAAACGCAGAGTGACGCTTCACGGGGAAAGTCTGGAGTCAGACAGATTCATGTTGGCGTTGGCTCAGGGGAGAAATCCACTAATCCAGACTCTGGAGCCATGTTGGTCTCTGGTTTGATGCTGTGGGTGGGGCTTCTCTCTGTGGCGCCGTAACTCTGCGGTTGTTTTGGCCCCGCTGAGGTACTGGCAGGTGATTTGGTATTAAGCACTCTTGGCAGGTAAACCTGTAATAACAGAGCAAATAGAATCGAGATAAGCTCAAATTATTTTATTTGTCTCCTCATAAAGACATTATGTCCTCAAAAAGCTCCTGATAAATTTGCATTCAAGCATTAACTAAATTTCCTAAACAGAGACTTCATTTTAGGCCCTAACTTGTTGTGTTGTTTTACAATAGTCGCCTTCTCTTTGGCAGCGAGAGCAGAAATAATCAATCACAATGAAAGATTTCTTTGTTAATAAATAACAGCAGAAACACAACCAACAGGGCCAATAAACACACAGAGAAGTTAACTTCAGGTCAATCTCAAGTATGTTTGAAACATTGTTGATCTTTATGGATGTTGTGGAATTTGTTACAGAACAGTCACGAGAACACCACCTGGTTGTTTTCTTCCACTCCCTCGTCCTTCTCCGTGACCTGAAACAGAAAAGGAGCGAAACGTTGGCTCAGCGTGACGAATGAAGACGACGACGACGTCTTCAGGTATGAAGAAACGCTCACCTGGTAGTTAGAAGGGCTGAGGTACTTAAAATGCCCGAAACATGTGACGCTGAGGGAGATGAAGACGGTGATACAAAGGACCACTAGAGTGAACAGAGAGGTAGAAGTCTTGAAACCTGAAAACAGCAAACGGAGAAACAGAGTTTTAAATAAAAAAATACGTCTGCAGGCAAATACTCACACGTTAGAATCCGCTAAAATAAAGACTTTTTATCTCATACACGACACGAGTCATGTAAGGTCCCATCAGATAACCTTCTGTTAGTGTGTGTCCCGGGGCAGCTGTATGTAGTTTATCACCACCCACTGTGTGTGTGTGTATGACAGAACTGTAGTATGAAGAGCTTTGAGAGTTATTCAAGTACACGCCATTCACCGGTTACCATCACAGGAACAAAATGTCAGAGGGAGTAAAATAAACACTGATATGATTCAGACTCAATAAAATCCAGAACTCCAGAGCAGGTGGGAGGATTTCTGACTTGTTTCTGTAGCAAATAGGACTTTCTGATTTTTGAATCAGGCCTTTTTTCAACACCAGCCAAAAAAAATAAACTCCTCAAATTGCTAAAATGTAGACTCACATATACAGTAAGTTCAATTAAAAGATCAAAAATATCTCAAAAGACGGTTTAAATGACTAGATACTAACATTTAGGGTGCATTCACACCAGCCCTGTTTAGTCCGCTTGAATCAAACTCTAGTCCACCTAAAAACGAGGGTCTTGGTTCAATTGAAAAGAACTCTGGTGCACTTCGATTGCATGTGTGAACGCAACCAGTACCAAGAGTGCGCCAAAGCAGGAAGTGGACTATATTGTGTAGCCGTCTCAGCCACCTCGTCTAGTCCTCTGTCCTGTTATCTACTCATCCTGAACCCGTTGCTGCAGAATGTTGATCTGGTACATTCACCAAACATAAAAGATCCCAAAACCACCAGAATCTGCTGCTAGTCCATGTTTGTTTACGTCAGCACCAGGAAGTTCAGTAACAATAAAAAAGTAGTGTAGTAACTCCACAGCGCCACCACAGGCGGGGGTGTAACATGATCCAAAGGTTATTTGGTTCATTTAATAAGGTGCAGTGTGAATCCAAACCGCACCAACTAAAAACAGCAACAATGTTGCAGTTTTGGTCCCCGATCGAACCGAGTCCACCGGACTATCAGGTGTAAATACAGCCTTAATTATATGTACTTGAACTTTTAAACCCTGAAGGTTTTTAATATATAATCCAGAACTAAACAGAGTGTCATTCTACTGATTCATTTCTGTTTCATCTGGACAGATACTGTAATGTGTGGATGTGTGTGTCTGTCACAAGCACACACACAGACACACAGACACACTTGATAAATGAGTGAATAGTTTACAGATCTTTACAAATCTATAACTCAGGTTAAAACCTCATGTTGAGGAATCATTACAGGAGGTTTTTCTTGCATATGAATTATGTAAGTTTTTCATTCTCTCTGAAAGTTTGATGATTTCAATAAAAAACATGTTATTGTTTGAATAACATTAGAAAGTTTTTCAATGCTAGCATGCAGTACAAACTGCACTTTTTCTCAAATGTTAGAATTTACAAACACGTTAAAGTTCAATTATTAAATAATAAGCTGCATATTGGTCCAAGAAAACTTATGGGACTGTTAGTGAATCAAAGTTAACACAAGCTGTTTTCTCACCTGATCTGAGGACAGAGAAGAAGTAAAGCCATATCAGGCAGATGATTGGTGCAGCCATAGCTTGCCTGACAGCTCCCTGGTGAACCTGGTGGTCAAGGCGGGTGGGCAGGTAAGCAAAGTACAAGTTGTGTTTATCCACCAGGTATTTGAGAAACATGTAAAGGAAACCTGATGGAGTCAAACACAAAGTCATTAAAAACAACAACATCAAGACAATAAAATGTAGTTGTCTCATGTCGTAGATCAAACATGAAGCTGGTCATGTGACCAACGACTCACCAAAAGGTACGATAATCGGACAAATGATGCTGTAAGCCATGATGACAGTGAACACACACAGAGTCCAGCCATACATGGCTCCATATTCAAACTCAAAGGCCTGATGCTGAGAACACAACAAAGTAAAACAGGTTTGTTAGAAACACACAAATCAAACCTCAGAGTCTTTCACCGAGGTTACGTTCCAACATGGCTCCTGCTTTTCATGACTGAAATTATCTACGACTAAGTGGGATCAGGTAAGTAACACTATTACAAACCTGCTTGACGTATTTTCTTTCAGCAGCAGAACGAGCAAGCATCATACGTATGATGTAAAGTAGTAACCCTGGCAACCGCAGCAACTCCATCCCGGAGCCCACGAAGGCGGCAGCGATCACATAGTTGACAAAAAACGCACCTTGATCGGGTAAAAACACACACCTGGTGCGTTGAAAGAAAAGAGACGGTCAGATGTAACAAAGACATTCAGGATCGTCCACACTTAGAGATAAAATACAACATTTTCAAAGACTGTTGCTAATTCCCAAAAATATCTAGATGTTTTTCTACAAAATAGACAACCAAGCGTCGGGAAGAATAAATAATAATGAGTTACTTACTCAAACCTCGTCTTTCCACCATCGAGAAACTTTTTATCAAACAGCCAGCGGAAAAACCACGCGAGGCTACGAGACACAAACATACACACGGTTTGAGTGTTTCTCTCTAAGTAACTAGTTTTACCACCAGGTGTGTGTCATGAGTAGAACATTGTTATGTTACAACATCTGCATGTTTTCTTCTTTTGACATACAGTGGGGCAAAAAAGTATTTAGTCAGCCACCAATTGTGTAAGTTCTCCCACTTAAAAAGATCAGAGAGACCTGTAATTTTCATCATAGGTATACCTCAACTATGAGAGACAAAATGAGGAAAAAAAATCCAGAAAATCACATGGTCTGATTTTTAAAGAATTTATTTGCAAATTATGGTGGAAAATAAGTATTTGGTCACCTACAAACAAGTAAGATTTCTGGCTTTCACAGACCTGTAACTTCTTTAAGAGGCTCCTCGGTCCTCCACTCGTTACCTGTATTAATGGCACCTGTGTGAACTCGTTATCAGTATAAAAGACACCTGTCCACAACCTCAAACAGTCACGCTCCAAACTCCACTATGGCCAAGACCAAAGAGCTGTCAAAGGACACCAGAAACAAAATTGTAGACCTTCACCAGGCTGGGAAGACTGAATCTGCAATAGGTAAGCAGCTTGGTGTGAAGAAATCAACTGTGGGAGCAATTATTAGAAAATGGAAGACATACAATCCTGGAGTGGCCTAGCCAGTCTCCAGATCTCAACCCCATAGAAAATCTCTGGAGGGAGTTGAAAGTCCGTGTTGCCCAGCGTCAGCCCCAAAACATCACTGCTCTAGAGGAGATCTGCATGGAGGAATGGGCCAAAATACCAGCAACAGTGTGTGAAAACCTTGTGAAGACTTACAGAAAACGTTTGACCTCTGTCATTGCCAACAAAGGCTATATAACAAAGTATTGAGATTAACTTTTGTTATTGACCAAATACTTATTTTCCACCATAATTTGCAAATAAATTCTTTAAAAATCAGACAATGTGATTTTCTGGATTTTTTTTCCTCATTTTGTCTCTCATAGTTGAGGTATACCTATGATGAAAATTACAGGCCTCTCTGATCTTTTTAAGTGGGATAACTTACACAATTGGTGGCTGACTAAATACTTTTTTGCCCCACTGTATGTGATGTTAAACAGTTTCTTACTAAAGCAAATGTTTAATAATTGTTTGCTGAAACATTAAATCCAGAACAAGCAGTAACAATGGAGAAAAAAGTCATAAATATATCTCCATGTAGCTTTTAAGATCCTTTTTTTCACAAGCCAACAAGTCAAACAAAAAAACTACTTGCTTCACAAACAGTCCAAAGTTAACCAAGAAAAAAAATCTTCCAAGCGTAGTTTGTAATTTACTTTCTGAAGCAGATACTTGGCATCTTCTCTTATTCAAGCTCATCAAAGTCTCAGGTCAGGCTCTGAGCTGAGGGTGTTTCATCAGTCAGACGACTCCTCTGTGGTGTTTTGTTTATCTTCATTAAAGAGAAAAGTTGTTCACATAAATACGTGCTGCCTAACAGAGCAGTTGAGCGGCGTGTCAGGAAGGAACTGTGCCGCACCGACAGAGTCATACTTTGACTTGAGCGTGTCATTGAGAGCTTGTCACGTCAACTGCAAACAGATTGCTGAGTAGTTCAAATCTGCATTTCTGGGATACAAAGTCAGCAAATACTTCCCCCCTTTTAATGCACAAGTATTACATACATCATGGCCTCCGCGGTTCCACGCCGACTGCCCTGGCATGGTTGTGACTAGCCTCGGTTGGTGAGGGGCCGTGTAGGGACCTGGCTGCTGTTGTGATGCTCTGGGCTCCTGGCTAGCAGCTTGGGTTATCGGAGGGTCCGGGTTGTCTGTGGCCCTGGGGGTTAGTCTGTGGGCAAATGGGGCCCCCTGATCTGCCCACCACCCTCTGGCCTGGGGTGGTGGGCAGTAAAACCACATTCTAGATACATTGTAACCTTTCTGTGCAGTCATTCCACATGATAAATATACATAAACACAAAACACAAACGCACCACGCATGCACGCACACAAACACTCATGTGTATATATACAAGTAAACATGTGCTCGTCAGAGGTAGCCTGACTGCCATTAGGTACCAAGATGAGATCCTCAGACCCCCTGTGAGACAAAGAAATCGATGCTATGGACTGGCCCCGCCCCTTCCCCAGACCTGAATTCAGTTGAGCACATCTGGGGCATCAGCAGCTGCCCAGGTGTTATAGGGAGGTCATACAGGCAAGTAGAGGCCACACCCACTACTGAGCCTAATGTTGACTTGTTTAAAGGTCCAGCCTGGAGTTTTTCCACTTTAATTTTATTGTCAGTACATTCAACTTTGTAAAGTATTTAATAATAATATTTCATTCATTCAGATCTAGGATGTCTTATTTTTTGTGTTCCCTTTATTTTGAGCAGTGTATATTTTCAAGGTACAAATTCCCTGTTTGAACAGATTAAACTAGTTTTCAGAGGGTTGACTGTACAACTAGTTCACCTCCATAAGAATTTAGAGGATTTTGTTATCAAAGTTGCATCAGAACAATTAAAACATTTTTGGAAAAATGTTGCTTGAATGAACAAAACTGAGGGTGTGATGTCTTGATGTAACGCCAAACCTAAACAGTTCATACTCATCACTAACCACCATGACGGAGTGGTGATGAGCTGAGCAAACATCAGGCCCTGTGTTCAACAGCTGAACTGATTCTATAAAACAACAGCTAATCTACCACACAGGTGTGTCACCTGGCATAAAGTCTGGACTCTAAGCTATCGCTTTCTAAGAATTACCTGGTGAGTCCTAGAGAGGGAAGAATCAACACCATGAAGAGCAGGAAGAAGTACAACTTGCGCATCATGCTCAGCTGCTCAGTGGACCTAAGAAACAGAAAACAGTGAAGCAGAACAACAAAAACCAACCAGTGCTTTCACTACCACCATGTTGGTTTCATACCTGCTCCAGTGTGCTTCTCCTAGAGTGGAATAATACACTACTGTAGGCAGCAATGCAGAGAAGGTCCACAGCAGAAGAGTTGGAAAGAACTGAGAAATGATGGGGCTCTAGAAAGAAAAACAAAACACAGTGAAGATCCTGAAACTCTCAAAACGTTTGACAATTAAATTTAGATGTTTTCCACTCACATTAAGGTAGTAGATAGGTTTAGTCACGTTGAATTTGTCTATGGTGTTGATGATGATGGTGGGAGTCGTCAGGAAGGTAAGCACGATGAAAAGGAGGAGGTTTATTGCCATGCAACGGACAACCCAGCAGAAGCCTCCCACTGACAGGTTCTCCCTGTCAGGTGTGGAAACAGCAAAACAGAGATGAAGAAATCAGAGGCAAAATAATCTGAAAGTATTTTTTTTTTTTAACTATTTGCAACTCAGTCATTTTTTCTCCTCTCCTCACCTTGGGCTGAAGATGAATGTTATGACTGATCCTTTTGAAAAAAGAAAACTATTATAAGTAGAGATGTCCAGATCCGATCACGTAATCGGACATCGAGTTTCAGACTCGATCAGAATCGGACATATATGTATATATATTTTCATTAGTTTTTAACACATCTATACAGCTTTTTGTGTGATGTCAATATCTGGGACAGTTTCCCTCGCAACCTGCAGCCGCCATTTTAAGAGGGGACGTGTTTCCATGACAACCAACCACAACGTGTGTGAAAATGTGAATGTGAATATTTTATCAACAGTCCTGTAGTCTACACAACAGTGGAGAAGATGAGGACTTATAAAAGCCTCGATGTGTATATTTACGTCGAGGTAAACTTTTTTAATCCGCTCGGTGGATGATGTGTTGAGAATGTTGCCACGTTAGCTCCACTAGCTTCGTTAGCATGAGTCCCAGTGTTAGTTTATACTCGTTCATGGAGTGGAGGTGGTCACTTACTGCATGCAGAAGACAGCCCATGATCATGTCACTCTTTCTTCAGTATCTGCCGTTCTGATCAACTTATTTAATTACAGAACGTTTTATTTAATAACATATTGTCCGTCCACCGGTTTGTGTGCGTTCGGACTGTTTGCATGCTCACAGAACAGAATGCGCTCTCGTCATGTTCGTTTTTACACACAAGTAACAACTTCATGACTCCCCACCATGAAGAAGCCCAGGGGAAACCCCAGGACGCGCTGGAGTGGCCGCAACCGGCTGTCCTGGTCCCTGGACTGCTCCCTGTCCTGTCCCCACAGCTAAATATTACAGTGACTCTAAGCAGGTTTAACCACAAATAAATGTATAGAACTGTACAATTTCTTCCTCATACATGCTCCAACAATGTCCTGGTTACTAGAAAGAGACCAGGCATTTTAACTGTAGTTGTCTCTATATGCATGTAAAATCATTTTATTAGTTATTAATAGAGCTTGTTCGGGTCAAACACACACACCGTACTTTCCAGAGGCACCTGAATGCATCATGGAGTCATGCGCGTCCACGTTTAGGCGTAGCGTTTACTATCACTAGCTAAAAGCTGCAGAGAGAGCAGTGTTTGAAGCATGAATTCTACCGAGAACAAGAGAGCTCACTCCAGCTCAGAACCCCAACCAAGAAAAAGAAACCAAGAGTTTTTCCAGCGTGACAAAAAGGCTGAAACTTGAGTCGGATCGACGGAGGTAAAGATCGGTTCGGCATTTGAGAAGTGGAAAATGCTGAGAGAATCTCGGTATGAGAAAAGACCCGCAGTCGGCGTCATTTTTGCTTGAAAGGTAAAAAATTATGACTAAATATGTGGGGAAAAGAGTTGTGTCAGGTTCTGTGAGCGATTGTACTGAGTGAGTCATCTTCTCAGGAAGAAGATCTTTAGTTGGAACTGGAACACCTGCTCGTTAAGCTGCGTGGGCGGAGAAGCGGACGCTTATTCCTTGCTGGATTACACATCATGTCTCCTCTGACTCTCCCGAGCTCTGTGAAACCCGGAGTCATCCGAACCTGTCTCTCTGCCCGCCCACAGCCCTGAGTTTGATCATTGTTGAAAATAAAGTCAGTTTTAACAACTTTGAAATCTGAGTCCAGCCTGAGTTCTACATGTGAGTCAAACGTTTATCTGACTCCATGAAAAGTTGATGCTTTCAGGAGTTTCCACATTTCCCGTAGTAGAAACATTTTTAAGCTGCCTGACGTGCTCACAGATGATTTGGTTTAAATATCATAACATCACATTTATTATCTCAGTCGAAGTCATGCCTGCATATCTGTAAATAGTCAAATACAGGACTGACTCAGCTGCGTGCACGTAAAGCATGCACGCACGCCTCATGCACGAAGTTAATGCTGCAGTTACACATTTGGCCTGACGGGGCAATCGCGAGCCCAAAAATTTCAAACTTTATTACAGTTGCTTTAAAATAGGATGAATTAAATACAAAATAAGGAACATCCTGGATCTGCTCTTTTTTATTCTTATTTTAATGTATTATAAATCGGATCGGGACTTGGTATCGGCAGGTACTCAAAATCAAATGACTCAGACTCGGACTCGAGGGCAAAAAAACTTGATCCGGACATCCCTAATTATAATGAATGTTTGTTTAAGGTCATATGAGGTGGGTCAGTGGGAGGGGGGGGTTTAAACTTACCAATACAGACTTGCAGGATGGGGAGCGAAGCTGACCTGCCACCTATTCACTTTCAGAATTTTGCTTAGGGATGAAGGCTGCGGCTCTCTGCCACAGCAGCACTTCGGCCCTCCACACTCAATCGCGTTGAAGTCTTTCAATATGCTGCAGCAAGTAAACAGTCACAATTAGAAATATCCAAAAACTTCTGAAACCTCAGCTTTCTCAAAAGCCTCTTCTCAGTAAAAACACATGACATTAATTTATACAATGGGGCAAAAAAGTATTTAGTCAGCCACCAATTGTGTAAGTTCTCCCACTTAAAAAGATCAGAGAGGCCTGTAATTTTCATCATAGGTATACCTCAACTATGAGAGACAAAATGAGGAAAAAAAATCCAGAAAATCACATTGTCTGATTTTTAAAGAATTTATTTGCAAATTATGGTGGAAAATAAGTATTTGGTCAATAACAAAAGTTAATCTCAATACTTTGTTATATAGCCTTTGTTGGCAATGACAGAGGTCAAACGTTTTCTGTAAGTCTTCACAAGGTTTTCACACACTGTTGCTGGTATTTTGGCCCATTCCTCCATGCAGATCTCCTCTAGAGCAGTGATGTTTTGGGGCTGACGCTGGGCAACACGACTTTCAACTCCCTCCAGAGATTTTCTATGGGGTTGAGATCTGGAGACTGGCTAGGCCACTCCAGGACCTTGAAATGCTTCTTACGAAGCCACTCCTTCGTTGCCCGGGCGGTGTGTTTGGGATCATTGTCATGCTGAAAGACCCAGCCACGTCTCATTTTCAATGCCCTTGCTGATGGAAGGAGGTTTTCACTCAAAATCTTACGATACATGGCCCCATTCATTCTTTCCTTTACACGGATCAGTCGTCCTGGTCCCCTTGCAGAAAAACAGCCCCAAAGCATGATGTTTCCACCCCCATGCTTTACAGTAGGTATGGTGTTCTTTGGATCCAACTCAGCATTCTTTCCCCTCCAAACACGACAAGTTGAGTTTCTACCAAAAAGTTCTATTTTGGTTTCATCTGACCATATGATGTTCTCCCAATCCTCTTCTGGATCATCCAAATGCTCTCTAGCAAACCGCAGACGGGCCTGGACGTGTCCTGGCTTCAGCAGGGGGACACGTCTGGCACTGCAGGATTTGAGTCCCTGGCGGCGTAGTGTGTTACTGATGGTAGCCTTTGTTACTTTGGTCCCAGCTCTCTGCAGGTCATTCACTAGGTCCCTCCGTGTGGTTCTGGGATTTTTGCTCACCGTTCTTGTGATCATTTTGACCCCACGGGGTGAGATCTTGCGTGGAGCCCCAGATCGAGGGAGATTATCAGTGGTCTTGTATGTCTTCCATTTTCTAATAATTGCTCCCACAGTTGATTTCTTCACACCAAGCTGCTTACCTATTGCAGATTCAGTCTTCCCAGCCTGGTGAAGGTCTACAATTTTGTTTCTGGTGTCCTTTGACAGCTCTTTGGTCTTGGCCATAGTGGAGTTTGGAGCGTGACTGTTTGAGGTTGTGGACAGGTGTCTTTTATACTGATAACGAGTTCACACAGGTGCCATTAATACAGGTAACGAGTGGAGGACCGAGGAGCCTCTTAAAGAAGTTACAGGTCTGTGAAAGCCAGAAATCTTACTTGTTTGTAGGTGACCAAATACTTATTTTCCACCATAATTTGCAAATAAATTCTTTAAAAATCAGACCATGTGATTTTCTGGATTTTTTTTTCCTCATTTTGTCTCTCATAGTTGAGGTATACCTATGATGAAAATTACAGGTCTCTCTGATCTTTTTAAGTGGGAGAACTTACACAATTGGTGGCTGACTAAATACTTTTTTGCCCCACNATTTTTGTTACAGTTAAGGTTAAATCCACAAAACAGAACTGTAATTACATGGCCACTCTGAAACTGATACTCACTACTTCGCCATAGCTTCAGACTTTAGAGTGACAAAAGCGATTCCCAGTGGTCGCTGTGGCACGGTTTCTGCCTCTTGTCTTACGTCTTCCAGCAGCTGATTTTCTTTAGTGCTGTAATATTGTATGGCGTCAACCTGAGGGAGAACATACACATTGTTAAACAGAAAGAATCTGGCTTGCAGAACCTCATATGTGCTCTGCACCTTTCACAACAACATTAATATGGATAATCTGTTATAAAATACAAGATAAAACTGTGGGATTACATGATTACATCTCACCCTCTCACAGCTGGAGCAGCAACAGATGTGGCCACATAAACGGGGGTTGATCAAATCCCGTTTTCCTGTTTTTTCTTGGATATGCTCATAGTACCGCAGGTTTTGTCCAGCTTCAACTCTGGGTTGAAAATAAATAATTAAAAATGATGAACTAACTCAGGAGACACAAACTAAATCTAAAATAGACATTTAAAAGGGTTTCATATAATATACAGTACATATCAACTGTACTTGTTCTCTGGGGTCAACCTCGGAACAGACTGTGGCCTTCCCAGGCCAAAGAGGATAAATCAGCAAGTTTTGGGTCTGCCTGTTGGATTCCTCTCAATGGGATGTGCTGTGAAAACCGCTAGAGGGAGGCTATCCTATTCTGATATTCAAACCACATCAGCTGACTCCTTTTCCAGATAATAGAACTCCTCACCCTACAAATAAAGCTAAGCTCATTACCCAACAGATGTAGTTCATTTCACCAGTTATATCTGGGATCTCGTTCTCTCGGTGGGTGTGTCTTCCTCCCAGGATTAAGATACTTTAACTCTTCTGCTTGAGGCAAAGACTCACCCTCAACCCCCGAGGAAGCATTTCACCATTTTCCAGTTGAGAACCATGAGCTCAGTGATGAGACACTGAGGTTCCCGAACCAGGAATCACCTTCTCCATGACTATGCCCTAAATCCAGTTCATGAACACCACAAACCACGAGCTCAGAATGAACCGGGAACAAACTCAATAGTCCTTCACTGTATGTTTTTTCTTTTGGTGCTGACGCATGTGTTTGTTAACATGCAGAAAAATAGTCCCATGTTTACTTATGAGGCTTTGCTGTCTTACCTTTCCTTATCAAGTTGCATCAGTTTGGCTACATCAAAGGCCAAAGTTACAGCACACACATGGCAAGAGGGATATGCCTCCCTAAGAACAAACACAGCTGAGAAATGAATTGGTTCACAACTGGTAACAGCTGCTTAAACAAACATGGATGCATTAAGACAAAAAGTTAACTTAAAAAGAATACAAACAAATAAACATCCAACTTATTGAAGTTTACTCACCTGAAATGGAACAGCACGTCTTCCTCTGTTGCCGTTTTAGGGATTGAACACACAAACAAGGTGTTTTTGGCCTACAGAAAAAAATCAAAACCAGATATTTAAAAATGTCACACCTCGTCAGTCAGTATTTTCATTTGAGCAGTGAGGAGACTCACTGTTTCGCTGCGCAAACCGTTCATCTGTGATGTGTGTCGTCGCAGAAACACAACCGTCAGGAACAAGTATAAAACTGCAAACACCGTATGCAGCCATAACAAATTGCTCCTGAAGACAACAAAAAAGGCAAGTCCAGTAAAGAAATGTTGTCATGGCCAATCAACAATTTATTTCAGACAAACACCTTAACTGCATGTCATGTGTTGCTGTGGTAGTTACCCGATGCTAAGATTAGCAATAGTTGTCCTTCCAAAACTCAGAGGATCATTTTCTGATAGAGAGAAACTTGTGTAAGATGTTTTTGTTCAGTAACTGATACAATTAGAAAGAACATTTAAATGAAAGGCTAAATCTAAAAGCATCAGATAATAAAGTAAAAACATTAAAAGACTCTGTGGACAGAACAAATTAGTTTAATCATGTCAGACATGTGATCAGCACACAAGCTAATGCTAATGAACACAAGCTAATGCTAATATAATGAATTATTTCTACGTTTGTTCAGAGGCGAAAGGAACATGTTAGAAAATACTTTGACAATCGCATTTATCTATGGTTTTTTGATTAATTATCTTAAAAGAGAAGAAGAAGAGTGTGACATTAAACCTACTCAGCAGTTTTCCCGTCATATTCACAGGCAATAGGATTCCAAGAGAGGTGAGACTCATAACCACAAGCAGGATCATCAAGTTACGCTGGAAGGACAGGTAATGCAAAGCATCCACGCCACATCTCTCCCTAATCTTTTCTTCACTGAAACACAAACACACATTCAGCTGGAGGGAAGTCTGACATCCCAAACGGAGAAATTCTACTTTCCATGCAGTGTTAAAATTAATAAAAGAAACACTTACTCCATTCTGACAGTGTAAGGCAGCCAAGAGCAGAATTTCTGAGGATAAAGGCAGATACTATATGAGACAGAACAATAAAAATTAGACAGAAATGATAAGTGACATCTAAAGGCTTTGCTAAATCTGAGAAACCAGCAAAGGAATTAGAATTATTACATTTATTGATGTGTAGATTAAAATAACAGTGTAAGCCAATATTATATTTAAATAGCAAACTAATTCTTCATGAGCTTTGGTTAATGAAAAAATAAACCAGTTAAAGTTTAAATACTTTTTTTTCCGTACCGTTTCATACTCAAGGTTTTCTGCGTTGGATGAAGTAGAAGTCAAACGCCCAAAGCGACGGTGTGATGAGTTGTTGAACCTGATACACAAAGATCTCTTTAAACTAAGTGATCCAATTTAGCATCTGTACTAGCTTTTATATTATAGTCAGTATGCTGCTTTCACAAACATTCCAGTTCTAATTGTTAAAAAGATCTACCAATGAGACCCTTAAACTGACCCTTCATTGTCTGCAACCAGAGCTAATCGACCGTAGTCCCAGAACTTCTTCCTGATGATTGAAAAAATGAACAGAAGCACCTGGTAATATCAAGAATAAAAGGCAATTTAGAACTAGTATGTCATTGCTCCTGCAAATCAACAATATTAAGCTAAATTACATGGATTAATTTAAAACAACCCCAAAAATCTGGGAATTATAAATTCAGTGCGAGCCAGGATGAACGTTTGAAAACTCTAATCACAAGGTTTGTAATCTATAGATTGATCTGAATTTCATAAGAGGCAGAAAGACAGAATCATACAATGAAAACTATAAAGTCCAGCAGCAGGACGACTGGCACGCCTCCAAAGTTGAGTCCTGTCAGGACAGTGCTTTGGTTGGAGTTGTAGCAGCTAAGAGGAGCGGTACCATTCGGGTCCAGCAGAGGCCACCAGAAGGAAGACATCACTGAAATGAAACCAGCAGTTTTCCTGTGGAGAATCACAGTGATGTGTCTTTAATAAAAACCTGCCAGGAGTACAGCTCTGACTCTGATTATTAAAAATATATAAATAAATAAACCTAAGTTAAACTAATAAATAAACAGTTAAGTCGCAAGACTTTAACTTAAATTTAGGAATTACACTTAATCTGGTTTTATTATCTCAAATATTCTGACTTTGTTTGACACTCATTTCCTGTCTTCACTACTCAGACCTACAATTATATAAAGTAACACAATACATTAGATGAAGTAGCTGCAGTTTATCAATGAACAACAGTAGCAACTTTCCACTTTTTAAACAGATTCATTTCCTGTATTTAAAATACTTTTTGTGAGAATATTTTAATATGACTGTGACTATCAGGTAGTCAGGGGTGCATGTTGATATCTTTTAAAAAGCAATAGGAAAAATGCATTAAGCAAGTTAATATATTCAATATAGTAACGTTATTATATATGGATATGTGTCTAAAATATAAATATACTGTTCATATATTATATATATATATATATTATACGGTTCATATGAAGTAGGGAACAGCTTCTAAGTACATGAAATATATTCTGAAAAGTTTTATAATCAACACAACTATTATTACATATAATACATTTAAATTGATTACTAGTGGCAGAAAGATTCAAAAATCGTGCACATGATTTCCTGTTGTTAAGTTTAGTGAATTCGTTCTGATTATTTAAACAGATATAAAGTGTAGAATCAATTAGGTCTGGGGGGTTGGTTTATTTAAGGATTCAAACTGAGTAATGACTTTTCTGATGAAGATAAAGTTAGGAGACGATCAAAATGACAGAGTGGTTTTTGTACTGAAATCTATGTTAATTCCTGTTTGTCACACTAATATTCCACGCTGAACACACACCCAGCCTTTCCGGAAATAGACCGAGTCACGCGAAAACACTTAACAACAACTGATCATCTGTATTTATTTATTCTTAATAACTGCTGACGATAAAATATTAAAGTTATTCAACTTTACCGCATGGAAGAGGGAATACGTAATGTTCAAATTTTAGCTGAAGGAAAACAGGAACAGGAAGTTTCTTTCTCAACCAGCTGTTACTGTTCGATGGGATTTAATTTCGATAGGCTGTGACTGAACACAACAAAACAAGAGGCTGTCTAAACAATTAATAAATACTAATAAATACTTTGTAGTTCCGCTGAATACAAGGTTTAGGGAAAAAAAGTTAATGGAATGAGAACTAGGTTTGTTACGCCAGTTAAGTTGTACTTACCTACACAAAACTGCTTCGAGGGTAAAGTCCTCAGGCTGGTAAAACCTGACTTACTTGTCCGGGAAAAGAAAATACTTCATTGACACAGTCGTCGTGCTTCTGTTCGCTGTTCTTAATTTAAAAAGAATTCATTTTCCTTGTACTGTAAACATTTACAATGTACACACTCATTCCCGTTCGCCTTTCCGCACATGCGCAGATGCAGGAACTCATTAACGGTTCTCTCGCGCACGTTCAGGAGTTGTTTTTTTTAAATGTGATTTCTAAACTAACTGCTAAAGAAAGTAAATATAAAGGATGAACACTACTATTCTCGTTTTAAGGGGTGAAATAATTTTTACATCCATAGATTAGTGCCTTAAACGTAGTACGGCGTAAATAAACTAGTTTTAAGATTGTCAGAAACTTATAATCAATCCATACCTTTGCTTCTTATTGATTGTTCGTTTAAAATGTTCAATTTGTTTTTTTCTTCTGCTGTAAGTCCTGAAAAAAGGTATTGTGAAGCAACACTTCAACCTCACTCAGACGCAGCAGAAAAATTATTAGCTTGAAACAGGTGTACAGAAGTGCTGTTCTTACGACCCCCTTCAAAATAAAATACTTTCTCAAAGTCTACATGGTAAATCGAGATACTTAATTTGAGAGAGCACAAGATAAAGACAATAGGGGCATTAACTAACTACTGCACTACTCAAAGAAAGTTAATGATATTAGGCTTTCAGGTGAAATCCATGGAAAACATAAAACGTGCACACCACAGTGATATTAAATTATGTAGAACTAAGCAATGCTGATTTCCTCATCTCAAAGATTTTATAGAAACAAAATCCAACAACAGTGGTGACAATTAAAAACTGTCAGTCTCAATAACATTTCAATTATAACTTAACAATGACGTGTTTACAATTTAATTTATGGTTTGCTGAGGTATCCCACTCTTCTGAAGGCCCTCAGTCTTGGGTTCCGAGTTAAGAGCCTCAAGGTACCCCAGTCTCCAGCAGCTGTTCCCTAATGATGTGACCTCGTTGAGCTGGATGTCATCTATGAAGCTGAAATGAGGCCTGTGTTGTTCATGTAGGGGAACAATGACTAGATTAATTATGTTACTCAGATAGTTTGCTACCATTCCCAAAGTGTAGAACAGTTTTGTATTGACTACACCTGTTGACATTTTGACTCCACCACCAAGGGCTTTTCTGGTGACAATGATGGCTGATGCATAACGCTCTCCTTGAAGTTTTCAGCATCCTTGGCAGCCATCATTTGTGCTCAATGTTAATCAACTCTGATCAGAGAACAGCTCTGAGATCCACTGGTAAATGCTCCCTGGCCTGAGGATGCCTGTACCTGATGATGGGGTCTGGTACCCTTGCAGGTTGCCTAGCACACAGACCACTCTGATATAAACTGTTTCAAATGGTCTGATGTGACATTTAGGTGCCTCTCAGCTCCCTTTAATGTGTCTGGAGCTAAGTGAGTTAAGAGTGACCTGAGGTAAGTATGAATATACCCGGGATGTGTCTTGAGTTACAGAATGTAAGTTGTGAAAGTTTTAGTTAGGTACAATACAGGACAATAATTACACATTATGTAGAGATAAATACAAAATTATCTTAAAAAAAAAAAAAAGAAATTCTTGCACATTATATGAAACAACTGTTTATATACAGAAAATCAGTACACTACATGTTTAGGTAACTTAATTTGATGATCAGAGCCCAGCTATGGAAAAACATTGAAAAAAAATGCAAAAAGTACATTTAATTTAGTTTTAAAGAGTCCATTTCATACACATTTCAGGACTTTATGGTTATTTCTTAAGTATTAACCTGTAATATGAAACATTTTATATCTAAAAATTGTCAGGAAACACTTATTAACAAACCTTTCAATCTGTCTGTGTTAAAATTCAGGTGGTTCCCGCTCCTTCCGTCAGGCTGCTTTGTCAGCAGCTCGTTCATATTCATTATTCAAATTTGCTGGACTCTGATTGGCTAACAAACTAGCCTATGAAAGCAAAGAATACTGTTTCCTGCCCCGCTGCGCATGGCAACGTCAGACATCGTGTCTTCCTGTTTGCTACGTCCTATGCTTGGGCAGCATTTATAAGCATCATGTTCAGGCAGGAACCAATTACTGGACCCAATCTTCCCTCCAAAATCATTGATCATGTGGTGCAGGTGTGGCAAGCTGTCCAAAGATCCTCAGGAGGTCTCACTCTGTAAAAGAAAAGAGCAAAATAAAAAGACAAACGGCAGAGCCGTAACAAATGTTTAATGACAAAACACACATAATAAACAACTGTTCATCCCTTTTACCATAATACATGATGTCTGTGTTCAGCTAAAATCTACCCAGAAGAGAAGAATGGATGTTTTGAGTGCAGTTTTAAAGTGAGCCTAACTTTTTCATCTGACTATCGCATTTTTGAACTCAAAGTTTATAGGGCTTTGCCATAGGCGGAGTTTGATTTTTGCGTCGGGGGGGCAAAAATTGTCACACGCTCTGACACGAACGAGTGCGCGCTCGCACACAATGCAAACCCACAAAGCGCACTGCACATGATGGCACGCAAGTGACATTCACGACCAGCAACCATAAAGTTAAACTTTAATCATCATCACCATTTGATGATTTTCAAAACCAGCTGTTAAAACACTTTATACAGTACACACAGTAGCTGCTAAGCTTATAACTATTCATTTAAAGAAAGTGTCTTACCTAGTGCAAAAGTAATCGTCTTTTTTTGTGCCCTGCGTAAACACCCACAATCGTCTCGGGTGACAGCTGGGCAGTTATGTCCCCCTCGATGTGAAGCACAGCTAGGGCTGAAAACCTTGCTGCTCCCATTGTTAACCGTAGCCAGTTCCGAATCCTTCTCATTGTAGAAAAACTTCTCTCTGATGTGAAAAAACTGAATTCCTTGACATAATGTCATTACATATTTCAGCCACCAGGGGGGGGCACTGCTTCCCCTGCCCCCCCATAAACTCCGCCCATGGGCTTTGCCAGTTCAATTTTTGTTTCCATTTGCCAGGGCTTTTTTTTTTTTTTTATTACAGCAATCCTTCATTTATCATGGCTGTTTTACATTCCAGGACCAACTGCAATAGGTGAAAATCTGCAAAGTGATAGCACCATATTTCTTTTATTATTTTACGTGTATTTCTCCCTTTATAAACCCTCACTGCACTGTTACAAAGTCACCCTTTACTTTATTAATAACAGAATGCAAGTGTAAAGCTGTATGAGCATGACAGGTAAGTTTACCAAAAACGAAGAAAAACAAAAAACACAAGCTTAGCCTTTCTTTCATATCTAGAGTAAGAACGCTGCTGTTTTCCCAGTGACAGCTAGAGAAAATGATGTATGAATGGATTTAGAATACAGTAGTCAGTCGCTCTACCGCGGTTCATCTGTTACAGATTTAGTGCATCGTGGGTTTTTATGGGGAGTATATGTATTTTATGTGGGCAAGGGGATCTAGTACTAGTAGGGTTTAGTGGAGTGGGGGGAGTGAGTGGAGCATGAGCAGGAACGATCAACCATCGGCGCTCCCGTCTCCCAAACCCGTTCCAATACCACCTAATCTGATTGCAGCTTGATTCTTCCACTATCTTCTCTTGTCTTCCCTCACCCATTCAGTTAGTACATGGGAGTCAAACATACACATAAAAAAATCTTTACTGTTCACAAAACTGCACTCTACTGGACTGAGATGTTGGATGATTTTCTTGGAGTCTGCTGGGGGGGGATTTAGCCAGACAGAATAGGATGGTGGTGTAGGATAATCCTGGTGGTGAAGAAGATAAAAAGGACAAAGGCAGAGCAGAGGATGAAGTGGTGGAAGAGTGTTGTGTGTCTTTCATAGTGGAGTTGAGACAGACTATGTGAACAGGAGGTGCTTCCAGATGAATGGAAAACTAAAGCTAGTGTGATCAGGGAGATGGGTAGGACAGGCCTTGGTGTGTCATCTGGAAGGAAAGTAGACAAGGACACTTAGTGGTGGAATAAGGAAATGCAAGAGTGCATAGAGAAAGAAGTTAGCTAAGAAGAAGTGGGACACTGAGGGGAAAGAAGACAGGAGTTCAGGGAAATGCAGCATAAGGGGAAGGTAGAGGTGGCAAAGGCCACACAAGGGGCATGTTATGAGTTGTATACCAGATTGGACAATCAGAAGTGTGATAGTAAGATGGAACGAGTTTGAAGAGTTGATGAATAAGGAAAATGAGAGAGAATGAAGAGTAGAAGACGTGATTATTGTGGACCATGAATTACCAAAGATTAGTAAAGATGAAGTTAGGAGGACAGTGAAGAGTGGAAAGGCAGTTTGGTAATGATGAAACATGTGTGGGGGTATGGAAGTGTCTGGGAGAAATGGCACTAGAGTTTTTGACTTTATTTAACAAAAGAGAGTGAGAGGATTCCTGAGGAATGGAGGCAACGTGTGAAGGTGTCAATCTTTTAAGAGGCCATTTTATACAAATTTCAGGACTTTGTGGTAATTTTTTTAAGTATTAACCTGTAATATGAAACATTTTATATCTAAAAAACATCACTTATTAACAGACTTTTCAATCTGTCTGTGTCAAAATTCACCTGGTTCTGTCACGTTCCATCAGGCTTCGGCAGCAGCTCATTCATATTCATTATTTGAATTTGCTGGACTCAGATTGGCTAACAAACTAGCCTATCAGAGCAAGATAAACTGCTTCCTACCCCACTGCACATGGCAACACTGGACGTTCTCTCTTCCTGTTTGCTACGTCTTATACTACAGCTTTTCGTTCATCTGGAAGCACCTCCTGTTCAGCTTTTTGTTGTGCTTCTGTATAACGACAATAAACCTCCTTGTATTTTAGACAGCAGCATGCTAGGCGTAGTTTCAACTGCGGGAGCTGATGAATACTAACGAACAAAGGAGTTGTGATGAAACAGATACAGGCTGTTCGAACTCGGGTTTTATCGCCACCTGCGTAGTTTGAGCAATAAAAACTGAAAGAGAAGTTGTTGACCTGTTTTCACACCCATTATGAAGGTAAGAACACCTGTGGAGCTAAAATATTCAACAGAATCCTCAGAAAAACCGTTTTTAATGGAAGGGCCTCTTTAAGCTTACATATAGTTTTTCACAAGATTAATTAGGTGCTTTCACACAGAAGCAAGCAAGGCAGGAGAGGATCTTATCCCAATGCTGACACAGAGTTTAAGAACAATGGTTTTGGGTCCTTATCAGGATAGCTCCGGCAACCAGCCAGCTTCAGTTCCTGTCTTCTGCTTCCTGTTGTTGAAGTCTAAGTTTGCAACTTAGGACAAACATATAAATGCTGACCAGCAGTTATCCATTATTAAATATGTAGGAGGGGATGGAAACAAAAGCCGTTATCAACTAGTGTAGCCAGTGAGGGTATGACTTTTTGACAGAAGCCTGTTTCTGATTTGCTGTTATGTGCATCCTGTATGGTATAACCACTTGAACTTCCTTGAATAAAACTACTACTACTACTACTGTCATTTAGCAGACGCTTTTATCCAAAGCGACTTACATTGAGAGAACATACAAGCAAGAAATCAAAGAGAAGGAAACAATATAAGGAGGCGGACTGTTTGGAGTCCAGTTTAATTCCGACGCTGATACATCAAGTGTATCAAATTTTTATTTTTTTTTTATAGAGATAAACTCCCAAATCGCTATCATAAATCATAAATCAATCCCACATTAAGACTGAAAGTGTTCTTTAAAGAGGTGAGTCTTAAGTCTGCTCTTAAAAGTAGCTGCCGACTCTGAGGATCGGACCGAGTTTGGTAGGTCATTCCACCATCGGGGGACAACAGAGGAGAAGAGTTTGGAACATGATCTCATGCCACGTTGTGGTGGAAGCGCTAGGCGTCTTTCAGCGGCTGAGCGTAGCTGACGCGTGGGAATGTAGGTTTGAATGAAGGAGTGAAGGTAAGTAGGAGCTGTGTGTGTTAGAGTCTGGTAAGCCAGAAGCAGAGCCTTGTATTTGATGCGTGCTGCAACTGGAAGCCAGTGCAGAGAAATGAGCAATGGAGTGACATGAGCCCTCTTGGGCTGGTTGATAAATAAAAGGCATGTTCAACCCAAAAAATCTTTGGACAAGGCGAGGCACCTTGTTCCCGGCATGCCGAAATTACATTTGTGTTCGTGTGAAATTATTTGTCGACTAACTGCTTGCAAAAAAGAACACGCAGTGCTGGAGTTTAGTGACCAGGGGTCACAGTGGTTTGGGACCACAGCAAGGTTTGGTACCTTGGAGAGTCTGGGACTCTAAAGAAAAACTCAGCACAACACATTGCACCGTTTTGTATTGTTTGAACATGGCACCTACTATTACAGTATATGTCACCACCAAACCTGAACAGGAACAATTCAATTCAACTTATTTATTTTATAATTGTTATTTGTGGTTTTATACTCTTTTTCTATGTATTTCTTTGTGTGTGAATTAAACAATTAAACCTGTTAGGTTTTTCATATGACCAATGTCATGTGTTGGGTGTGTGCGTGTGTGGATGCCATCTGGCACCAAAAGTGCTAGAGCCAGCTCTGCCTGTTCTCCTGTGGAAGTTATCTCATATAACCCCATTAGAACCAGGAAGGAATGCTGGCCTTTTTAAATTCCTCATGTTCATGCAAATCTGCAGAACCATGTAAACATCGATAAAATGGAAAAAGGGGGTTGTATTTTAAGTTTGGGAAGTTTGGCAGCTCTTTCTTTCACACGCAAGAAAAGAAAACGAAGAGACATTTCAGAGTTGTCTAGTTGGGCAGCAAAAGTAAACCAGCTAAACAAAAAGATGAAACATTTTTTCAGTTTTTGCTTTTTTTTTACTAATTTGTCACCCAATTTTTTGTGCTCCGAACACCTAAATGAAGCCAGAGCTCCAGGTGACATTATTATCGGAGGATTGTTCCCAATACATGAAAGTGTGGAACCTGGAACTGACAGAAATACTTATATCTGCAACAGGTAATTCATTGAAATTCAAATGAGTGTTGTTAAATGATTGCTCTGCATGTGCGTGTTCGCAAACATTAAGGTGGATTTCATTATTTAGGTTCAGCAAAGCGCGGCTGGCTCAGTCTCTGATGATGGTTCATGCAATCGAGGAGGTAAATCAGAGTGGTGAGCTGGGGAACATCACTCTAGGATATCGTATACGGGACTCCTGTGGTGATGTTACCACTGCACTGAAAAACACACTGTCCTTCATGAGAGGAAATGGTGAGCATTCTTAAAAGCATTATGGGCATGGACGAAATTTTGATTTCAGAGGTGGGGGGGACAGAAGTTTTTTTCATAAAACTAATCTTTCAGTTTACTGTGTCTTCCATTGTTTCTTTTAGTTTTCTATTGCTACTTTTAAGCCCAATTTTCCTTGGTTTGACTGGTTGTAAAGCATGTAGGCAAACATTATCACCCAATTCTGTGTTTTACCTGAGTCAACATCACACCAACGACCCGGTGAAGGTGTTGAAGGATGGCTGGAACACATTTCTTTGAGTAACTTACAGTTTGACTTCTAAAAAAGTCTCTTATGTCGCCTTTTTTTCTCTTTGACATCATAAACCCAAACGCCGGCCAAACGACAGTTGCACAGCACTCCTGACCGCAGGTTAGCTTGCCACCACACCGGTCTGTCTGTCTGCAGTGTGCAAACAGGCAAAAGGGAGTGACAGCAGAAACAGCCAATCATACAAGAGGAACTGGTAGGCGGGCTAAACTAGGGGAGACGGGCTTCAGCTTGAGCGGCCGTTTTCTGCTTGATCCTAGTGCTCAACCCATCTCTGTTTAATGTAGCGAAACATTGTTTTTGGACAGTTGCAGAGTACAGGGGACCAAAACGGCCTTTTGAAAAAGTGCAGGGGACATGTCCCCTGTGTCCCCCCCTAAAACTACGTCCATGATTATGGGTATGGACATAAATTATTTAGAAATCCATCTAAATATGTTGCCTTTAAATGGATTTCCACTGATTTTCTTTCATACTTCATCTAAATTTCACATGGCACTTTAAAACGTTTCTCTTTCACAATATAGATTATATAGTAGTGCTCCAAATTTTCTGCAATGTTATTTTCAGTATGTAAGAATTTTAGAGTGAAATAATCACACAACCGTTTAATGTTCCACTGATGTGGAAAATAAAGTCACATTAGCTACGTTTACATGGGCACATTTAATCGGAATAAACACCCAATCGGAACAAAAATACAACATGTAAACATGTCAATCAGAATGTTTTGATCCGATGCAGCCTGATCAGAATTAAATTTACTTCCGATCGAGAGGGGTGGTTTTGTCCGATCTTCATTCAGATAGACGTGCATGTACACACCCATTCAGAATGAAGGGGTGAAAAAAGCCCACTGCGCATGCGTACAACTTCAGCGTGACGTCTTTCCGCTTTCGCAGACCCAAGTAGAAAACATGGCGGGAGGTAAACAGAAGTGGTCTGCTGGTGCAGTCATCCTGTCATCCTGCTCTCCTCTCCTGTGGTGGAGGAGCAGTAACAATATGTATTCATCCTCTAGCTTGGTTAATGCAACCAGTAAAAACCCAAACATAAAGGTAATCACCTGCAGAAGGTCCATATTGGGGATAACGTGAGTCAGCTCGAGCACACGATGGGGCGGAAAAGTTGCGCAGAAAGGACGGAGTTTGTTTTTTTGTCTTCCCCCGGAAAGACAACTTGCTGTGCGCATGCTCAACTCATTTAATCTGATCGAGTGCTTGGTGCATGTGTACTCATGGCATGATCAGATCATTTCAGTTAGTGTCCATGTAAACAGGGATTTGGGAATTCCGATCGACCAAGATTTTAATCAGATTGGGGGAAATTTGGCGCATGTAAACGTAGCTACTGAAACAGATCTCGAGCTCAGTCGGCTGGGTGGTCGCTAGTTCTGCCCGGACCGGAACCATTATTTACACGTACAGACTTCCTGGTTCCATAACGAATCACATGTGATTCTGCAAGGTCGCCAAGTCTTCAACACAAGCAGCTATAATTCTACAACGAAACCACCACATCCTTCCAACTGAGCAGCTGAGCTGCACGTGATGGGGCGTTCGAACGCACTTAGGAAAACTCAGTGCTGAACAAATAGACCTTCAGACAGTCCCAAAAATTTAACAAATACAAGAGGATCAACATCAGAACTGGCAACTCAACAGAAAAATCAGGAAGGGCAGGGGGTGAGTGGCTGAGAACAGACATTTTTTTTTTCTGCGGGATTCTGATGTGCTGACAAGGTCTAATTTTTACATACTGTACCTTTAATTTCCCAAAGGGAACCTTCTCAAGGGATTAATATTAAGTATATCTTATCTTGTAATATTTTTTTTTTGCTGCAGTAAGGTGATTGTCAAAGAGCTATTCACTGAAAACATGACATGTAGTAGAGGATGTTTTTTAAAAGAAATGATTATTTATCAGATGTAAATAGCCAAAGTCCAAAGAGAAGGTCTGATCAAGACCCCCTTAAAAGATTAAAAGGAAGATCAGCTTCTTGGAAGCAAAAGAGAAGCAATTTAGTGATTGATCAAAACTTGTCTTGCTGCATTATATGCTTCGTTTTTGGACCATATACTGATTCATGGGTAATGGAAATGCAAACCAGAAAATATCTAAATATTAATATGTACATCTTTATGGGGACTTTGAATGAAGATACAGTAATTGCATCCCTAATTTTCTGGTTTTGAAGATGGTGAGCAGTCCTCCCCGCCTGTGATGGCTGTTGTAGGTGATTACTACTCTGAGGTCTGCGGCGGCGGTGGGGGAACGTTACGACAGTGAGCTTTCACAGGGGACCAGTAGGGGGAGAGCGAGAGCAAAACTTACTTAGTTCTGCTTTAACAGGCTGAACAGTGGTTACCGAATACGAATTATAGATAACCTCACTGTGTTTCTGTAATTGAATTGTAAATTGGCACTAATAACACAACCACTAATTTCAGTTTCTAGATGCCTTACAGAAGACCACGTTCTCCATGGATGGAAGAACATTTTCATTTGATAAGCACGGTGATGTCAACTCAGGTTATGATGTCGTCCTGTGGAAGAACGTTTCACCTGATGTTCTGGACTTAAACTATATTGTTGGTCATTATGACATAGGAAGCCATAAACTGAATTTCACCTCAAAAAGCAAGGATTTAAATAGTCAGACTGTAAGTATTTGCCTTCATATGGTATTACTTTGTTATCAGTTTAGACTATTTCACAATAATCCACAAGGCATGGTTTTATGGATTATTACAACTAATCAGTGCTTCAGTCTTAGATTAACATACTGGAATCTGAACATAAAAAATGTAAATAAACCAACTTCCTTAATGTAAATCTTGTGACTGATCCAAGCAGCGATAATATACCGTTTTGGACGGGAATTAGTACAACAAAAAAAAGGATGTTTTACATTTAAAACATCCTTTTTTTGTTGTACTAATTCCAAAGGTTTCAAATAGTTGTGGCTGAACCTCAACAAATCTTTCAGATTACAGATATTCAATTTATTAATAAATACATTGATGATCCAAATTTCTCCTAACAGAAAATTGTGAGTTCCAGATGTTCACGATATTGTGATCCAGGTGAACGGAAGGCGTCAAATAAGGGCCAACCTGTTTGCTGCTATGAATGCAAAAAGTGTCCCAAAAATCAGTTTTCCAACACCACTGGTGAGTATTAAAACAAACAGCCATAATGTTTCCCTGGTAAATTCAATGTTAAAGAGGCCATGCCATAAAAAACTGTTTTGCTGAGGTTTCCGTTGAATATTTTAGGTCCACAGGTGTTTTTGGCTTTGTGGTGGGTGTGAAAATGGCACAAAAACTTCTCTTTCACTTTTTATCACTTAAACGACGTAGCTCACGGAAAGACTCAAGTCTGAAAATCCTATCATTGTGAGGTCACATTGATTTTGCTCATGAGTATTGATCAACTTGTGCAGTTGAAACCAAGCCTGCAAAATTAGCTTAGCTGTTCAGTAGCAAACATAGCAGACAGTCAGTGTCATTGGGCTACTGCTCCAGCAGGACTTCCAGAACGCACATATTGCAATGTTACAGTAACCCATAATAAAATCAATGTCCGTAAACAATGATGACTTTGCATGTCCTAAAACATTTAAAAGTCTTCCGGATTCATGCTTGTGATCCTCTGGTGGAGCGTGATGCTGGGTGGCTAAAAGCTGTTAGCATAAACATGAGTTCTGTGCCTGGGCATTGGCTCAGGCTGGCTTCCCTTCCAAGCTCCGTATCAAACAGGAAAAACTTGGAGCGCTGTTGTGCATGCGTAGCTGGGCAGGAAACAGTATACCTTGCTCTCATAGCCTAGTTTGTTAGCCAATCTGAGTCCAGCGAATTAGCATCATGAATATTAATAAGTAGAAGCCTGAATCCAGGCGAACTTTTAAGGAGTCCCCTCTGAGCTTGAAAATCTGAAAATTATTGTTTCTTAAAGAGGCCCTTCCATTAAAAACAGTTTTTCTGAGGTTTCTGTTGAATATTTTAGCTCCACAGTGTTCTTACCTTCATAGTGGGTGTGAAAACAGGTCAACAACTTCTCTTTCAGATGGTGATAAAACCTGAGTTCTCCCAAGTCTGAACGGCCTGTATCTGTTTCGTCACAACTCCTTTGTTTGCTAGTATTCGGCAGCTCCCGCAGTTGAAACCACACCTAGCATGCTGCTGGCTAAAAGCTGTAGCATAAGACTTATCAAACCGGAAGACACTAATTTGCTGTTGCCATGCACAGTGGGGCAGGAAACAGTATACCTTGCTCTCATATACTAGTTCGTTAGCCAATCAGAGTCCAGCAAATTCAAATAATAAATATTAATGAGTTGCAGCCTGAAGCCTGATCTTCACGCAGACAGATTGAAAGGTCTGTTAATCAGTGATTCCTGACGTTTTTTTAGATATAAAATGTTTCATATTACAGGTTAATACTTAAGAAATAACCACAAAGTCCTGAAATTTGTATGAAATGTCCTCTTTCAGCAAATAAAATGCTGCTTCTGTTGGATCTCTAGTGTTAACTTGAACGTTTCTCCTCTTCCAGATTCGACTGAATGTTTTAAATGTAATACTGAGATACAATACTCCAATGAAGGTAGTTCCAAATGCTACAGAAAATCTGATGACTTCATGAAATGGGAAGATCCATATCATGATGTCTTGCTGGCCTTCACCAGTCTTGGAGTTTTGTTTACCCTCACTGTTGGGATCATCTTCGTAGCCCGCTGGAATACACCAGTTGTTCGTTCATCTGTGGGCCCCATCAGCATCATCCTCCTCGTCTCTCTGTTGATCACATTTGGGAGTGTGGTCTTATTTGGTGCTGAACCCAAAGACTGGAAATGCAAAGCCCGGCAAGTGGTTTTTGGACTGAGTTTCACCCTGTCTGTCTCCTGCATCTTGGTCAAGTCATTTAAAATAATTTTGGCCTTTGAATTTGATCCCAAACTACAAAATGTTCTGAAGAAGCTTTACAAGCCTTACGTCATCATTGCTTTGTCCATGGTGGGTCAAGTGGTGATCTGCACTGTCTGGCTTGTAATTGAACCGCCAAAGGAATATTGGAAGTCACTAGAAAAACATCGTCTTTGGTATTGTGACGAGAAGCTTCCCGCAGCATTTGGAGCCATGTTGGCTTACATTGGCTTTTTAGCAATAATCTGCTTTGTTATTGCTTTCAAAGGAAGAAAACTGCCTAAATGTTACAATGATGCAAAATTCATCACCTTCTCAATGCTGATTTACTTCATTGCCTGGATCATCTTTGGCCCAGTTTACATCACAGTCACAGGCAAGTACCTTCCAGCTGTTGAGATGGTCGTCATCCTCTTCTCAGCCTACGGCATCCTGTTTTGTCAGTTCTTCACAAAATGTTACATTATACTGTTCAAGCAGGAAGAAAACACAAAGGTTGCTTTTTCCAAGGATATCAGGAATTACACAACAGGAAAAGACCAAGATGAAGATGGAACATCTCATGGAATCTAAAACCCAGTTATAGCCATGGAGTCACTATCAGATCCATTGACTGATCAACAGTTTTACATTCAATCTACTGTGACACCATTGTCTCCTGTCTCAGCTTCAAACCCTCAACCTGCCATGCTGCACAATATCTTTAAAAATAAACAGTTACAGAGATATTCAAGTATGCCAGCATGGCTTCCAAAATAAAAGAGCAGTTAAATTATGGCAAACTATTGTTATTGTTATTTTTTTTACTTATCCAGATATAATCTTAAATTATATAGAAAATAAAATATATTTGCAGGTTTTCTGTTGTATGACATTACTAATTAAAAAAACTATCTTGCAATTTGTTTTGTGTAACAACTGCTTATTGCTGAAATTTATAGAAATTGATTGCAATTTTTGCAAATTCTGTTTGTAAAATGTGTTTTCTGTTTTGTTGTTTTTTTGTCACGGTTCTGGGGTTTGGGTTTTTCTTTCTGGTCTGTGAGGTTTTTCTCTGTAGTGTTTTCACTGGTGGGATTGCTGCAGCTGCTGTGTGGTGTGTGCTGTCTCCACTAATTATCTCTGCAGGGTGTGACAGCTCTCATCAGTGGCTGCAGGTGTGGATCATTACCCAGCTCAGGAGAGCTGGGTATTTAAGCAGAGGAGCAAGACGAGACAGACGCCAGTTCGTCCCACTCATAATGTGGTACAGATCGGCCAGAGACATTTGAATGACAGTTTCATGTTAGTTTCTACTAACCTGCCTTCTCTCCCGCTTCTCTCAGTTTCGCGTCCAGGAGCTTCATCCGGATCCGACGCCTTTCCGAGGATCCGTACCTCCTGTCCTGGAGAGCAGCCGCTTCCACAGGCTCTCACGCTGGTTTGGTTTTCCCCGGACCTGCTCTCCGCCCGTCTCTTCCTCACCGGGGCTTTCTAACGTCGCGCGCTTTGCGGCGTTCTCTCTCCCCGGTGCGCTGTCTGTCTCTGGTCTCCTCCGGATCCACACCTCCCCGGTCAGCACGCGGCTGTCACCCCTGCCACAGTCTCATCTGTGGAGACAGCACCACGTCCCGGGCTTCCTCGCTTTCCCTCGACTCCTGGGGCTCCACCCCCGCTGCAGTGTCTTCGGATCCCACCTTCCGCAACTACAGCTCACCTCACAGTAAGTGTAGTTGCACTTTTCCCGCGCACTGCAGCGGGCTGTGTTGTGTTATAACGAGTCTCTTCCCCCCAGGATCGAGTCTCCTCCCTGCCTCAGTTCCAGTCCTGTTTTTCGTCGAGCACATTACACTGTTTTGTTCTGTTGTCTCGTGCACTTTTTATAATAAATTCACTTCCCCTGATTTACGTTTCCCTGTATGTGTTTGGAGTTGGGTCGCTCTTGGGGTTCGAACTAACACCCCTTGGTGGGAATCATGACATTTTTACTCAGAATGTGGTTTTGTTTTCTTGAGTGACATTGTATTCTGACATGTTTTTTTTGTAAAGTTTTCACATCTATCAAAGTTAATTTCTTTGTCTGTTGGGAAGTTCTCTGCTACATTGTTGTGGTTCAGTGTGTTCTGACAGTTTCTGACGTGTTTCTAGAGTATCTATATTCATGATTGTTTTTTTTCTGTGTTGTAGTTCATTTAAAGGTGCAGTATGTAAGAATTTTACAGTGAACTACTCACACAACAGTCTAATGTCCCACTGATGTTGAAAATAAAGTCACATTGTAACAGATCTCGATCTCAGCCGGCTGGGTGGTCGCTAGTTTCTGTCACTTTAAAAACGCTGGTCCGCAACGTAATCATTATTTTACATGTCCAGACTTCCTGGTTCCATAATGAATCACATGTGAATGTGCCAGTCTGCCAAGTCTTCAGAGAAACTAAACGAGGATCAGCATCTAACTGGCAACCCAACAGACTCGGATTTGACGACAAGGTCCAATTCTTACATTTAATATGTGACTTTTGTGATTTTTTTCAAATGCTCTTGCACTTGCTAGTTTTTTTAAACAACAATGCCTCAAAAGGAGGTGTTGATCGGAGGGCCAGTGCACACGCGTCATAGAATGGAGCACATCTCTTAGCTGAACATTGATGTTTGCCAGAGTTACAGGTTAATTTAGATTAGCTCAAGTAAAACCGTGTGACTCTGCCTGTGGCTGCTGCATGTCATTGTCAGCAACAGAAAACGTGTGTTGTAGATAGGTGTCCAAGGTTTAAATCAAAGTATCCCAGCATGAAGACAAAATCATTCAGTGATGTGCAAAAACATTTTTTTTTCACACAAACATTAAACTAAAATGAACTCTGATAAATGCCATAAACACTTGCTATTGAAACGCCACCTTGCTGTGGAGGTGTGGCCGAGACCAGTGTTAATTTTGGCAAGAAATTTTAATTTAGTTTTAGTCATAGTCTTTTGACTAAAATTCTTTTTAATTTTAGTTACAATTTCAGTCACTAAACTAGTTTTAATTGTAGTCTAATTTTAGTCGACAAAAATAAGTATATTTTCTTAAGTATTAGCAACTGCAATATAGTTTGGATATTTTCTTACCATTCCACACTTCATCAGGCGCTTTCCTGGGAGCATCTCAAACCACTACGGAAGCCTCTGCTCACCGCTCAATAAGCTGAGCTCTGATTGGTTCTTTTCAAAGTAGCCCCAGCCGTTACCTTTTTGACTGATTCCTCTCTGCATCTTTCTTTTCCTCTGATTGGATTTCGTCGCTGTCTATTTTCGTCTCGTCTTTTATTTGTCAACGAAAATCAACATAATTTTAGTCATAATAATCGTCTCAAATAGTGCCGTCTATTTTAGTTTTCGTTTCATTTTTGTCCGCAAAAATATATTCGCGACTAAAATTATGACGAAATATTTCAGTCAACAAAATTAACGCTGGCCGAGACAGTTTTTTTTATACCCCACAGCAGCAGAATGGTGACATCACAGCATACTGTCCTTTTTCTTATCCTTTTTGTTTTTTCCTCCATACGTTGCTCTAAGGGTGTTTTTAACATATGGGGTTAGATTAGGGGGAGTATTGGTTTATGGGGGTGGGGAGGTTGAAATTCTGTTTTTTTCCTGTAAAGCACTTTGAATTGCTTTATTGCATAAAAACCGTTTTATAAATAAAGATTTGATTGATTGATTGATTGATTGATTGATCACGTATAGTGAAAATAAGGTCTCAGCCAATAGCAATGTCTGGTTCAAATTTCAGTGCAGTGTATCTTTTTAACCTGAAGAGGGCTCTTCAATAGCAGTTTTTGGTAGAAAATTTATAGTTTTATTAAAATGTGCTAAAATACCAAAAACAAGACTCAGAAATGTAGACAGCACTATTAAACACTCATTTATAGAGCAATGATGCTGCCTTACAGCGAGAAGGTCCTGGGTTCGAATCTGGGCTGAGGCCTTTCTGAATGGAGTTTGCATGTTCTCCCTGTGCTTGTGTGGGTTTTCCCTGAGATGGACTGACAACTTGTCCAGGCCCCGCCTCTCCCCCAAAGACTGCTGGAGATCAACACCAGTTCCCTGTGACCCTGAAAAGGAAGAAGCAGATTTAGAAGATGGATGGAAGGAAGAAAGTAATGCAAGTAAAATTCCAAGTATAAATATTCATGAAACTATTATTTTTCTCACCTGGCTGCCAAATCATCCTCCATCATTATTCTCAGTTTCACAGATATCTTTAACAATGAAATATACGTCCATCATCTCTTCAACATCAGAAAAATCACAAAATCTCAATTAGTGTCTGTGAATTAAATGTAGAGTCTCATTTAATCTTGTATGTCCAATTCCTAGCCTTGTCTGAAACTTTTCCCCATTAATGATTGCCATGCGCTCAACTGCAGGACTGTTGAAGGACAGTGGCTGTTGCATTTTGTCTTCTGATCACTCAGTTTCAGGTGTGAACTTCACAATTCAAGTGAAAACAGAAACTTCCTGGTCACTTCTAATAACTATAGTCTCAACATCATTAATGTCTAACTTGATCTCAGTTATATAAGAGATGGACAGACACAAACAATGACGACAATGAGGTCAAGCAGTAGGAGAACCTATACATCTCCAAAGTCAAGTCCTGTGAGGACAGTGTCCTGGATGGAGCTAAAGAAGTTAAAAGAAGTGGTACCATGTAGGTCCAGCAGAGGCCACCAGAAGCCAAACATCCCTGGAATGGAACCAGTGTGTTTTTCTGCAGAGTCTCATAGTGATGCACCTTGTTTGTCCAAACTACACTATATTACCAAATGTATTCGCTCACCCATTCAAATGATCAGAATCAGGTGTCCTAATCACTTGGCCTGGCCACAGGTGTATAAAGTCAAGCACTCAGGCATGCAGACTGTGAAGCAAGACATTTGTGAAAGAATGGACCGCTCTCAGGAGCTCAGTGAATTCCAGCGTGGAACTGTCATAGGATGCCACCTGTGCAACAAATCCAGCCGTGAAATTTCCTCGCTCCTAAATATTCCACAGTCAACTGTCAGCTCTATTATAACAAAATGGAAGCGTTTGAGAACAACAGCAACTCAGCCACAAAGTGGTAGGCCACATAAAGTGACGGAGAGGGGTCAGCGGATGCTGAAGCGCATAGTGCAAAGAGGTCGCCGACTTTCTGCACAGTCAATTGCTACATAGCTATAAACTTCATGTGACCTTCAGATTAGCCCAAGTACAGTACACAGAGAGCTTCATGGAATGGGTTTCCATGGCCGAGCAGCTGCAGCCAAGCCACACATCACCAAGTGCAATGCAAAGCGCCGGATGCAATGGTGTAAAGCACGCCGCCACTGGCCTCTAGAGCAGTGGAGACGCATTCTCTGGAGTGATGAATCACGCTTTTCCATTTGGCAATCTGATGGACGAGTCTGGGTTTGGAGGTTGCCAGGAGAACGATACATTTCAGACTGCATTGTGCCGACTGTGAAATTTGGTGGAGGAGGAATTATGGTCTGGGGTTGTTTTTCAGGAGCTGGGCTTGGCCCCTTAGTTCCAGTGAAAGGAACTTTGAATGCTTCAGGATACCAAAGCATTTTGGACAATTCCATTCTCCCAACCTTGTGGGAACAGTTTGGAGCGGGCCCCTTCCTCTTCCAACATGACTGTGCACCAGTGCACAAAGCAAGGTCCATAAAGACATGGATGACAGAGTCCTGACCTGAACTCGATAGAACACCTTTGGGATGAATTGGAGCGGAGACTGAGAGCCAGGCCTTCTCGACCAACATCAGTGTGTGACCTCACCAATGCACTTTTGGAAGAATGGTCAAAAATTCCTATAAACACTCTCCTCAACCTTGTGGACAGCCTTCCCAGAAGAGTTGAAGCTGTAATAGCTGCAAAAGGTGGACCGACATCATATTGAACTCTATGGGTTAGGAATGGGATGGCACTTCAGTTCATAGTATGAGTAAAGGCAGGTGAGCGAATACTTTTGGTAATATAGTGTATTTTGAAGAGAGTCCAAACTTTGGCTAGTTTCAAGTGGGTTTGCTATAAACTTTCTTTTGAGGTCCGGTGCAGATCCATCACGCCAATTTACAGAGAGCACTCAACCTGTAAGTAAACATGTTTACACAGGTCATGCTCTCATAAGCTAGCTGCTAGCCAATCAGAGTCCAGTGAATTAGCATAATGAGTTTTAATGAGTACGGGCCTGAATCGAGGTCAATTTTCAAGCTGTCAGATCATCTGAGCTTGAATGGCTGGAAATTAGTTTTTCCTAATGTTTTTGGATATAAAATATTTCAGATTACGGATTAATACTTAAGAAATAACCAATGAACTGATACTTAAAATGTAGAAATGCTGCAGTAATTTCACAGAAAATGTTTATTTTTCACTTGAAATTTTGGTTTTATGGTCATTTTAATTAATATTTATGTTGTCGAGTTCATCATCATTTGTTGTAACAAGCAGTGAAGAAAATAAAACTTGTCCTCCAATTCATTATGTGGTAGAAGTATCAGAATTTGTACTCGGTATCAGCAAGTACACAGATCCAAGTATTGGTATTGTATTGGTTTTAAAAAAAGGGGTAAGGTTGCATCCATAAAAAAACTCCCCAATGATCACTGAAATAATTTTAAATAGACAAAACTTAAAAAAATTGTAAAATAATAATTGCTGATTATCAACTGATGAAAGACATTGTTTTTAAATTATGGTTTGACACAATGATAATAAATATTATAATAATAAAACCAAAATGGTCTAAAATAATGGTTCCAGGCACCTGACAGCGACAGTTTATGAGAGAACACCAGAGTAGGTGCACGGTCAAGCAACTAGCGAGAAATAGTGAGATTCAGTGTTTTGTGTATATTTCTGTCAGGGCTGTGCATATTATGGATTCTCCATTACACGGGAAGGTGCCCAACAGTTTTGTGCTCTTACGGTAATCGTCATCCACTATAGTAAAAACAGATTTGTAGGTAATTGTAAAGTGGTATAGCTGAATAAAATGTTTTTATAAATTGCTTTAGAATTTATACGAAACATTTGCTAATGTTAATGAGGAAATCAAGAATATTTTGACCTTCACAAGTTACTTTTATGAAAAGCTTATGGGGAAAGCCACTGTCATAACCTGACCAACTTGTCTGGTTAGAGGAAATACCTCAGTGACAGATGGTTCGTGCTTTGTCGTGTGCAGACAAGTAAACTGTACTTTTTTAACATGAAGTAAACATCCTTGTACAGTAAAACAATTTGAGTGTGACTACTTCCTTATAGTTCTTCCAGGTAATTTTTTAATCTACAATTCATTGAACTCACACCCAAGGTCCTCTCTGCTGGAATTGCTAGGATCCCATCAAAGGTGGTAAAGAGGATTTTGTAGCAAATTTAGAATTTAGATTTAAAATCATTTTATTAACTTGTACCGGTCTTGTACTTATAGTTTCAAAAAGAAAAAGTTATAATATTCATAAATCATAGACCTGGTGGGGCTTGAAATAAAGTGGCCAATAGACAACGTACCTGTTTCGTTATCTACTGGCTACTAGATTGTCAATCATATTTCTGTACGTAGTACATAGTTTGCTTAGGCCTCAGTACTACTGCACACGGAAGCGCAGCAAAGCGGAGCGGAACCGAGGCCACTTCCACTCGGTGCCCTTGTTAACCTATGTTGTGTAGTTCACACCAGAAATGTATCGCTGTGAAGTGATCATTTTGGCGTCTGGTCTATTTTTGCGCGAGCCGCGAGCGTTCCGCATCCATTCTGGCAGGAAGTAACACCAAGACACACGAGACAATCCAGTCAAAAATAATATAAATTCTCCAAAATAAAATACCACGATTGACAGATGCGATCATAATAATTGTGTATCTAAACAGACTCTAGAGATGCAAATAAACACAACACACACACACACCTACACAAACACACACACAACGCAATGGAGTGTGCTGACTACGTTGAGGGGGGTGGGGTTTTTGGGTGTCTAAATAAACGAAAGAGTAAGTGAAAGAGTTGAAGACAAGATGAACGATGTCAAATTAAAAGCAGGAGTAACTAAAACAAGCGCTCTTCAAATCTATTTTTAATGTTATTTACTTACCCATGGTGAAGAAATAGCTCTGAATAAACAGATGAGTAGAAACTCTTGTAAATCAGCGCGGAGAAAGACGCATCTGACATGAACATGGGAAAAGCTGCAGTGCATCAGGTTTCAGTGATCCACGCTGCTACAAGCATTTCAGCACTAGCTGAACTTTTACTGAGAAACAATAAACAGCCTTTTACCATTGATGACTCAGAGATGTTTGAAGAAACAAAGTTGTAGTACTTCCGTAAAAAACTCCAGCGATACCGATAGTAAACACAAGTACGCAATTTCCGATTCACGAAGGTGTTTCTTCCGTTGGGGGGGTGCTACAGCGCATGCACACTACTCGAAAAACGACAAACAGCCGTTGAGCTTCTCATTCGGAGCAAAATCGTCTTTACCACCTTTAAGTCAATATTTGGAAGAGATAAGTTGCAACTGTTATTGGTACAGAGAAATAAACTTCAGTGGTAGAAATGAAAGGAAAAGAAAGAAAATGTTTTTAAAAATGGGGAGGAAAAAGGAGTAGTAGAAGGAACAAAAGTTGTACAACCACTAAAAGGTGCATGTTTAAAAAAGTTAACTTTGTTACAGTTTTCACATCAATAGTTTTGTACCTTTAACCAGAGGCATGTACAGAGGGGCACGGGCCACCCTTCCAATTAGACTGGCCACCCCAGCTGCCCCCCCCCCCCCAAGCTGAGACAATCAAATTCAATAAATACTTATCAAAGAAAATGATTAATGAACATGAACCACTGACATTGTGCTTTTTCTTATTTTTATTTCACTTTAGTTTATGGGAGCCACTTAAATCATGATAAAGGGTCTAATAATTTTGTAAAAACTAGATTTTTTAAGGTTATGGGCCCAAAACATTTGCCACACTTTTAGAAATCTGTGCCCCCACCTGGACCCCCAACAAAGATTTTTTAAGCACGCCCCTGCCTTGAACATGAATTACAACAGCCTGAGTAAACAAGTGAAAAGACTTACGCTATTTCACAAAATTTAACAAGAACTTGACTCTGTGCCAAGAACGCAGACAAAACTTGTGCTTTGCCTATACATGTATATGGATTGCCTAAAATGTTCCATCAGGAACAACCCCACAAAAAATTGCAATGAGAAAGGTGTTTGCTCCTTTTCGTGATTTGTTTAATTATACATTTAAATGCTTCAGAATACCAAATAAATGTAATTATTAGACCAAAATAAAACAAATAAACACAAAATCCAGTTTCTAAATTAAAGTATTTATTAATAACTGGGTAAAATCCAAACTTACATGACCCCGTGTGAAAAGTAATTTCACCTAAGACCTTATAACTGGTTGTTCCACCCTCAGCAACAACTGCACTCAAGCGCTTGCAATGACCGGCAATAAGTATTTGATAGAGGTGTGAAGGAATTTTGGCTCACTCATCTCTGCAGAATTGTTGTAATTCAGCCACACTGGAGGGTTTTCGAGCATA
>SSNP01000008.1:8672220-8718822 GCA_006937955.1 Pachypanchax playfairii
AAAAAAAAAAAATATGACCGAAGCCGGGCAGGCACCCGCATAAATATTGGATATGCGTTCGGTTCATGGAGGGAACTTCAACTGCATTTGGGAGTGAAAACGGATGCTGACATGGCTCATTTCCTTGTGACCAGGTGAGAAAACATTATAGGTCGTGTTTAGAGCCTGATACAGTATGAAAATGATGAGATCAAATCAAATAACAGAGTGGAGAGACCTGACGTGAAGTATGTTAGCCTCCCTGGTGCAGTGCTGTGAAGACGAACAGTCTGTAAAGTGTCTGTGCGCGCTCCCACTTGGCTGGTGGCTGCAGTTAGCCACAGCGCCTGTCGCGGCAGCACTGAGTCAGATTTTGTAAAGCTGCCTTAAGTTCCTTTAAGTATTAACCAGTAATATGAAACATTTTATATCTAAAAAACATCAGGAAACACTGATTAACAGACCTTTCAATCTATCTGCATTAAAATTCGGGTGGTTTCAGCTTCTTCCGTCAGGCTGCTTTGGCAGCAGCTCGTTCATATTCATTATTCAAATTTGCTGGACTCTGATTGGCTAACAAACTAGCCTATGAGAGCAAGGTATACTGTTTCCTGCCCCGCTGTGCATGGCAACGTCAGACGTACTCTCTCCCTGTTTGCTACGTCTTATGCTACAGCTTTTAGCTAGCAGCATGCTAGGTGTGGTTTCAACTGCGGGAGCTGCCGAATACTAACGAGCAAAGGAGTTACAGGCAGTTCGAACTCGGGTTTTATCGTCACCTGCGTAGTTTGCGAGATTAAAACTGAAAGAGAAGTTGTTGACCTGTTTTAACACCCACTATGAAGGTAAGAACACCTGTGAAGCTAAAATATTCAACAGAAACCTCAGAAAAACTTTTTTTCATGGAAGGGCCTCTTTAAAACTTTTACTCTTGGAATTTTTATGAAAAAGATTATTTGTAGTACTTTGTTGGAACCAGTGTTTGGAATATCACAGTTTAAAGCTGGAGTGCGTAACTTCTGTAACTTCTGTCGCCCCCTAGCGGAATTTTTGCGTCATTACAACAATAAAGCTGGCGCTTCCATATGACGTAAGCCCAGCTGCCACCGCTTTATCTCTGCCGTTGTTATTCCAACCGGTATCTGTCTTAATCAAGCTTCAAATTCAGTCTGTTTACTTTACCTGGCTCTATATTTGTTTCAATAAATATCATTTCATTGTTGAAAAAATCAAGAGAAACCAGTAAAATATAAAAATACTGGTAAAAAAAACCTTCAGAGTTCAGGTTGGATTGTTTACAGGTTTGATTGTTCACTTTAATCTACATTTAACAGTTTGGTGTTGAAATTTATTAGTCAGCTGTTGGGGCCACAATGATCTATTTGTCTTATTCAGTGAATTTTTTCAGTTTTGACACGATGCAGAATCCTGCAGTCAGCTACACTGATCTGACTGACTGAAAAACCGTTACACTGGCAAACTGACAGACACAAACTGACACAGATAGAGACAGAATCAGCTGATCAGCTGGAACTTCGGCGCTCTGGGTTTCATCTGGTGCGCATTTTATATTTTGACACCCCTGAACATCAGCCAGATCTCTTCTCTCCACCGAGGAAAGCGACGCCGATACAAATTCGCGTTTGCCTTCTCCCTCGGTCACTTTCCTTCTTAGCCAATAGTCCCTCTGCCGAACGTCCAGGAATTTTTTTTTTTTTTCGTGGTAGGATCCACTTCCCGATAAGTGTCTCTCGGCTGTTTATTTGGATTCTCCGCCATGTCGACCTTCACGTTCTGCCGGCTGCTACGAGACACTGCGTTCTATTTCTTATTATTTTTCTTGTTGTGACATAAAAGACGTAATTTCATGTGCGACAGCGCGGGAATGTCGCAGTCGACACGCAAAGTAAAAATGATATATATTGAAAAATACCGTGAGATGTTTGAGGAGCCGATCGGCTTAATCTGCATTGTGTCATCTCCTCTGATAGTGGCTTGGCTGAAACGGACATCCACGGACATGTAAAAGTTACGCACTCCAGCTTTAAAGAACAACTCACCCCCCCTGTAAGTTACCTCCCCATATTCTCTTTTTTGAAAGATGCATGAAAAGGAAGCGTGGCCTGGAAGACCAGCGGGGCTGGCAGGCTGGGCTGGGATTGATACATCACACTGACACACATACAGCCAGCCGCCATAGAGGGACAGATGAAAATGGAGGAAGCTGTAGAAGAGTTGAGTGTCTCTGATCTGTATCGTTTCAAGTCAATACTTTGCCCTGCAGCAGCTTAGCGGCATAGAACGGGACTCTTCTCTTAGTGGTACATTGTTGTTATCGGACGCTAAAGCTAAATTTATATTAGCTCCAGTAATATCGTGTGACTCTGCTAACAGACTACTGTTTTGAGCTGATGGTGTTGTCCTGCAGCGACTGAATGGGGCTCTTCTCTTAGTGGTACAGTGTTGTTAGCCAATGCTAAAGCAAAATTTAGATTAGCTCGAGTAATTTGGGACTCTGCCTCATCAGGTGCAGCTGGCACAATTACTTTTTGGAAGTAGTGAGTAACTATAACTAATTAATTTTTTAAAGTTCCCAACACTCATAGTAACGCAGCCTTACAGGGGTAGAGTCGAGTACAGTGCAACCCCATTTTTGGTGTGATGCTTTTTAATTACATTTTTATTGAAGTTATTTAAAATTGATCTCTAAATGTTTTTGTTTTCAGGAGTCCAACATCTACAATATTGGCCACTAGCTTAGAGGAGACAGACTGCTACGTCCAACAAGTAGCTCTGATCAGTTTCATGAAGGATAAACAGTCACCATCACTATCATCACTGTCACTATGCTGGTTAAAATAACTTGTAGAAACATACACACTCTTCTCCACACACAATGAGTTTCCTAGCGTTTGTTTCGTTTGGAGCAACATATTGTTTACACTTTCATAAACAACAACGCTGTGTGCATATGTGTACCTACTGCTTAGCAGCTGAATGGGAAGATGAAATCTAAGAATTTAAACGGTTTATCTCAAAACCCACATCTCAGTTACCTGACCATAAAAAGCTCCATCAAAGTGGGTAAACAAGTTTGTAACAGTTTAAAAAACAAAATTTAATGAATTATCAACTCTTTTCACACATGTATCATTTTTTTATATTGTGGTCACACGTGAAGTTGAAAGCTACGTTACTCTTGTTCTTTCCTGTAACTTGTTGCCTGTGATTAAACTTACAGAACTAAAGCAGTTAATTTAATTAGTTTTAGTCCTAATTAGAGCAGGACTGTCTTTAATTGGACAGTTTGATTTGTGATTTTCAGCACTGTCCAATCAGGTTTTCCATACTGAGGAAGGAAACTGGGTCAAACAATAACCAGGGATTTTACACACTAAAGGATCTTTGAGCCTTACACATAGTTTTCTTTTCATTTTGTGTCTGTAAAGAGATGGTCATGCAAGAACTTTTTAGTCTGTTTTCACAAGGAGGCTGTTTTTTTTTTTAGTATAAATCTTTTCTACAGTTACACAAATTGTTTCTACACAAGCTTAGTTTATAACTACAAACACCAGGTTGGACGCCAACAGACTGAGGAGAGACATAACATCGGTTCTGGCCCAGAAATGGTGTCCTTGACTCTTCTCCGCATGCATACACACACTGATCGCACTTCACATCCCTACAAAAGTTCTCAACATGTCTCGTTTATTCCCTGCTAAGGCTTTTTTTTTTTTCAATCACAGATAGCACCATCTGGTGGCGCTGTCTGAGATGATTTTTTTTGTCCTAATCATCCTAATGTTGTTCTTTCTGGTTTCTGCATTTAAGTTTATACGTGCATAAATATGTATGTGTATCTTATACTCTCATCTGGCACCCTAGGTGGCTGCCTCGGGAGAGTGAAAATATGTCTCCAATCCATTTCGTTGTGCTTCTGTATAACGACAATAAACCTCCTTGTTCCTTGACCACACAGGTGGTATTTGTTTTATAGTTTTACTAATTTTAATAAACTATTATTCAAAAATGTTGTTAGTTTTGACTTCCAGTGTACCGAGTGAGCAATGGGATAATTTGGTTTTTTTAAGTAATTAAATAAGCAAACACTCTTGGGTTTATCCAAATCTAAAAAGTCAAAGTCATTGTAAATAAAGTATTTACATGCCAACTATGTAAAACATGTAGTTGTTCCTGGTTTAATGATCGTCAGAACACACCCATGCAAAGATAACACCACTGTTTGAGGAAAAGGGAAAAAAAAAACCAATACTACTTGACTTTGACTTCCTCTTGCTTCCTTTGGATTTATTTTTAGATACTTGGGGAAACGCCAAAACTTTGTCTTGAATTAAAGCAGAATTCAAGTAAGACCTTTTATCTCTCTGCAACAGAAGGTTTTTACTCAAAGTGGATGATGATTATATAAATAAACTAAAACTTAATTTGTCAGGTTATGCATTTAAATGCCGTCATTAAGAATGAAAAGATCTTGTGATCGTTACAGGAAGAGTGACAGCGTTTTTTACATTCCAGAGGCTGCGCATCATCACTGAGCCATCTGATAGAGAGTATGATAGAGAAAATCATAGGTTGTCTTTTACACTCTTGAAATGTGACACCTCAGTTGTTTGCAGTCACACCAGAGAAACACTCACAACTAAGTCTCTGAACTAGCTTCATGAAGACATTTTACGACGGACTTCTGCAGACCTGATAATTGGGAAAATGAAACCTTTCTTCAGTTTTTGCTGTTTTTTTGTTCTTTTTTCGCATCAGTTTTTCTGCACTGAATGTCAGAACGATGCCAAAGCTCCAGGTGACATTATTATTGGAGGATTGTTCCCAATTCATGAAAGCGTTGAACCGCAAACCGTCAATGGAAGAAAGGAATGGAAATGTAACAGGTACTATTTTATCTTACTTGAAAGTTTTTGTTGCTAAACTTTACCATGAGTTAAAATAAAATACATTTGTGGTTTAAAGATGATTTTATTGTTCAGGTTCAGCATTGCGCGGCTGGCCCAGTCTCTGATGATGGTTAATGCGATTGAGGAGGTAAATCAGAGTGGTGAGCTGGGGAACATCACTCTAGGATATCACATTGTGGACTCCTGCGGGGATGTTACCACTGCACTGAATAATACCTTGTCCTTCATGAGAAGAAACAGTGAGTATTCGTAAAACAAGAAGGACTTATGAGCTAACAACTGGTCTGAATGCTAAGAACAAAGTGGCTTCATTCATATTTATTCATTCATTTATCCATATTTTTTTACATTTATTATAACAGTAAAAACTTGTAAAACTGATTTTAAATTAAACTGGAAAACATCATTTGAATCCTGCTAAAAATTGTTTTTTTTAGGTTAAAATTAAAAAAAAAAACTGCTAAATTTCTATGTAAATAGATTTGTAAATATTGGGTACTGATTTTTGTTTAATTTTAATTTAAGTGTAAATGGATTTTTTTGTTTCTACCTATACAGATGACCAACAGCAGTCCTCCGCCCCTGTGCTGGCCATCATAGGCGATTACTACTCTGAGATATCTATAGCTGTTACAAGACAACTCAACCTGGAGAACATCCCTCTAGTACGACTGAGATTAATAACATGAAATGCTTTTATTGAAGTCTTTAACTTGTTCAGACAATAAATAGTCTCCACATAAACATTTATGATATGTTATAAGTGTAGACCAACCCTTACACCTTTATTTTGAAAAGATACACAATAATACTGTAATTTTCCTAAATTTGATATTGTGTTTCTTGTAATATTAAAACAGATAAGTTACGGTTCAACATCGGGCCTCTTGAGTGACAAAACTCGTTTCCCAAGTTTTCTAAGGACCGTACCAGAGGATGATAACCAAGCATATACCATCATTGAGATGATTAAAGATAATGGATGGAATTGGGTTGGTGTTGTGGCAACAGATGGAGAATACGGTCGCTACGCAGTTGAACGCCTCCGGTATCATGCAACCAAGCATCAGATCTGCTTTGCCTTCACTTCTTTTTTGCCAGAGTTTCTTGTTGATGAACACCTCGAAAACTGCGTAATTGACACAGTCAGAAGCATCACCGAAAACGAAAAAGTCTCAGTCATCGTGTCCTTTGCAAAACCCAGCCACATGATGTACATTTATAACAGAGTTCTTCAAAATCCTAGAGGCAGAAACAAAGTTTGGTTGGCCAGTGATACCTGGTCCCAATCAACCAATGTGTTGGATAGTAAAACATGGAAGTTACAGGATGTTGGAACAATCTTTGGGACCACTCTTAAATCTGGAGACAAAACCAAGTTTGTGAAGTTTCTTCAAAAGCTTGACATGGATCCCAACCAGCACAGGAACAACAAGTTTTTGAGTAACTTCTTAATTGAAGAACAAAACTCTACTAATAATTCCGGAAGCACAGCCACTGAGAAACTGATCCACATGATATACCCGTATGCTGTGTTCAGTATTGAGTTGGCAGTTAAAGCAGTCGCTCAGGCTGTTAAAGACCTCTGCATCAATGGGAAGTGTGACCCATCCACATTACAGCCTTGGCAGGTAACTATTTATACAACGTTACGTTTTCCCAAAATGCAAAACCCAAGTGTGACTCAGGCTTGTTGTTGTATAATCAGAAAACTAACAAAACAGCCTACAACCACACCAAACTCCAGAACAAAAGTGTACAAATGGGTTCTAAAAGGTAGTAATGAGAAAAAATCCACACTACTACCCACTGATTCTATCAAAGGATAGACAGAATAATATTAATGTGAAGGAAACATTAAAGCAAAGGTGGAGATATGAGGAAAACAAAGGTGTATCCTTTTGTGCAAACTGTAAATGGACCAAGTCCGAAACTCACAGAAAGCCAACAATAAATTGACAAAGGTCTCAAAACATTACTGACATGTGCTTTGCAAACTTCCCAAAAAGCCATCTGAGAAAGATTCTGCTCTGCCTTATAAAGCCCTCCCACTGATTCCAACAGCAGGTGTGCTCCTCCTCCCAGGTGGAACCTATGAGTCCCAATCAACTGCAGGAACCCTGGTAACCAAAACCAAAAAAAACAACAATAGACAAAGAATCCCTCCAATTTCATCAAATCAATTAGTTTGCATCTAACAATCTATAACAACAAACACAGTGATGAATTGTACGTTAACATTTTTATTTTTTCTATAACCACAGTTGTTATTTTTCAATGTGAATGCAGTGATTGGTGACTTTATTAGCTACCAGGGCAGTTCTGGAAATATTTTTTAGATTATAGAAATAGGCTGTTTTCTATAGTCTAAAATAAAACATAACCCTAAAAGCTTATTGTTTATCAGTTGAATGAGGCAGCATTAATCAAGTTAGATTGTTTACTTTATTAAAAGATAGAAATAGTGATAATGAATATAGTTAAAACAAAAGACAATTTAGAACTTTTTTTCACAAAAAGCCCAAATACACTGCTCAGATGTGAGTAAATTAATAGGTGTTGTGATGTCAGTCATAATCACAGCTTTGACACCTTGGAATTTCAGGTCCGAGATGCCTTACAGAAGACAAATTTCTCCTTGTATGGGAAAACCTATTCTTTTGATCAGCGTGGGGACATCAACACCGGTTATGATATTGTCCTGTGGAAATCCACCTCACCTTCTACAATGGACATGAACTACATCGTTGGTCATTTTGACATAGAACACCAGAGACTGACTTTCAATGCAAAAAGCAAAGAATTACATGCTCAGACTGTAAGTACTTACCTTCTTTTTTATAAGTATCAAATATTCATCCATTAGCATCATGGCTTTAAAGGACCATTTCAGTCATTTTTAAAGGTGGTATATGGAACTTGGAACACAATAACACAGCACAAAGCCTTCAGCCATCTGGGTGCCAGGCTCGTTACCCCTTTCCCCGCACGCGCTCCGATGCTGAGGTCAACCAATATTCGTCACCAAACCCGCTCTGATCCCCGATCCGAGTAGGACAATAAAATACCATGAGTTCAGCTCAGTAATCATGCTCTCCAGCCCCGCTGATCACACACTGACTCTGATAAAAGCAGCTCCTACCTGTTTGTAGCTCAGTCATCGATTCAGTTGATGGCAAAGAGCTCACAGTTGTCCCGCGGCTCTTCTCGTGCAAACCTGCAGTCCCTCCTAAGATCCCCTGTCCTCCTCACACACCATCCTGCATGCCCCACTTATCCAAAAGAAAAAAAAAGCAATAAAATCCTCCGTGATGTGTCTTCCAATCGAAAAAGTGGCCTGAAGCTCCTCCAGTTCAGCAACATGCAGCTACGTATTAGCTAGTAGCTATTAAAACCTTTCACACAGAACTTGCTCGTCACATGGGAAACCCCAGGGGAAACCCCCTATGGCAAGCAAATAACGTATATAATCACCACATATCCCCGGTGCTTCCAGCTGCTTGACCTGCAGACTCCACAGTACCAGCCTCACTGTGACGGACTATTTACGGTATTAGGCAACCCAAAATGGCGCCCGCTACTCTGCCAGCTATTGGCTGGTAGATGTAAACAAAATGCCAATGTCGTGTCTGCCAAAATTAATATTTTATAATATTTTACTTCAAATATAATTTTTAAAGGAAATAGTGTATTTCCATTATATACAACCCAATAAACACCCCGTGGAGGCATTATTTTGTTAAAATATTGCTTTTTATGAAAATATTCCACATACCACCTTTAAGTGAGTTTTTGTGGAAAATAAAAATAATTCATAACTGCCATTGTAAATTGCTTCTTGACTGTTCCAGAACTTCCTGCAAAAGACAAAAATCTGCAGAGTAAAACTAATTATAAAACCCTTTACATAGTGAAACCTGGTGATGAATGAGTCTGATGAGACTCTGCCTAACAGAAAGTAAAACCAGTCAACACCCACACGACATTATTACATGTTGATCTGAGCCAATCAGTGTCAAGATACATAACCACATGCTTCTCAGCCATCTGCCAAGAGCATCCTGTGTATGAAATAAACTGGACAAACCAACAAAGGAATCATGTACCAGAAATAAAAAGACATATTGTCCATAATGTATATTTAGATATGTTTGCATATAAAAAACAAAAGAGCTAACACTATTTTTTAGGGATGTCCAATCACGTGATCAGAAATCGGGCCCGATCGTGATTGGAATCGGACTTTACCTCTCGATCAGGACTCGGACTTATATGCACATCATTTTTTAATGCAGCTATAGTGGTGCAGTGGCACATCTTGAGTCCACACAGCAACGCGTGCTGAATTACATCACTTTGTTGCAGAGACGCTATTGGTTAGACGCAAAATAGAACATGGAAGCAGTTTAAAGCTGAAAGCGCGAGTATGTCTGTAATCTGGAGGTACTGTATTATAAAGAGGCAGTCACAGGGAAGGTCTGTCAAGTGCAGACCTACCTCTCGAAAATAAACACCTCTAAGTTAAGCGACCTACTACAGTACTGGAAAGAACATGCTAATCGGTTTCCCTCTATGACCGCTATAGTATAGTATCTCAGTGCCCCCTGCAGCTAAATATTAAAATAGAGTGAATTAATAAGGAACATCCTGGATCTGTTTATTTGCTCCTTTTTAGTATTTTTTAATGTATTATTAAAGTATCGTATCAAAATCAAATGAATCAGACTCAAAAAAAAAATTTGATCGGGACATCCCTACTATTTTTGCTGCTACAGTTGTCACAATGCTAAAGTTTTATGCCACAAATGTCTATGCATGTTCAAAAAAATCTCTTCACAGAAAAAAGTGAGTTCTAGGTGCTCCAGAAGTTGCCTTCCAGGTGAAAGGAAGATCTCTAACAGTGGCCAGCCTCTTTGCTGCTACGATTGCAGAAACTGTTCAGCGAATGAATTTTCCAACATGACTGGTGTGTATTAAAACTGTAAATCCGATTAGAACTAAATGATAACTAAAAGCTGGTTTTGTAAGGCCTTCTGGCCTATTAGTCCTACCTGAAGAACATAACTATCATTTTCTGTCTGTTTGCAGATGCTACTGAGTGTTATAAGTGTAACAGTACTCAGTACTCAGATGAAGGTGATACTACTTGTTACAAAAAAAAAGTGGAGTTCATGCAATGGGAAGATCCATATCATTATGTAATACTGGCCTTCACCAGTCTTGGAGTTTTGTTTACCCTCACTGTTGGGATCATCTTCGTAGCCCGCTGGAATACACCAGTTGTTCGTTCATCTGTGGGCCCCATCAGCATCATCCTCCTCGTCTCTCTGTTGATCACATTTGGGAGTGTGGTCTTATTTGGTGCTGAACCCAAAGACTGGAAATGCAAAGCCCGGCAAGTGGTTTTTGGACTGAGTTTCACCCTGTCTGTCTCCTGCATCTTGGTCAAGTCATTTAAAATCATTTTGGCCTTTGAATTTGATCCCAAACTACAAAATGTTCTGAAGAAGCTTTACAAGCCTTACCTCATCATTGCTTTGTCCATGGTGGGTCAAGTGGTGATCTGCACTGTCTGGCTTGTAATTGAACCGCCAAAGGAATATTGGAAGTCACTAGAAAAACATCGTCTTTGGTATTGTGACGAGAAGCTTCCCGCAGCATTTGGAGCCATGTTGGCTTACATTGGCTTTTTAGCAATAATCTGCTTTGTTATTGCTTTCAAAGGAAGAAAGTTACCTGAATGTTACAATGATGCGAAATTCATCACCTTCTCAATGCTGATTTACTTCATTGCCTGGATCATCTTTGGCCCAGTTTACATCACAGTCACAGGCAAGTACCTTCCAGCTGTTGAGATGGTCGTCATCCTCTTCTCAGCCTACGGCATCCTGTTTTGTCAGTTCTTCACGAAATGTTACATTATACTGTTCAAGCAGGAAGAAAACACAGTGAAAGCTTTTCGAAGGGAAGTTCGGCACTATTCAATGGAAAAAGACAGAGAAAAGGAAGATAAATGGTTTACACCCTCAAGTAGCTCTGATGGAATCCAAAACCCTGCATTATCCATGGAGTCACTGTCCAACCTGGAACCATCACAGCAACTGACTGATATGAATCCTTAAACTCTACTGTGACATTCCATCCTGCTCTCTGGCCTTAAACCTACCTTCAAAACAACCCTAATGCTGTCAAAGCTTCCTTCAGATTGAATTCGATTGGGGACCAAAATTGCACCATTGTTGCTGTTTTTAGTTGGTCCAGTTTGGATTCGCACTGCACTCTATTAAATGGACCAAACCCTAGGAGCATGTTTTACGTCCCTGCCTGTGGTGGCGCTGTGGAGTTACTGCACTACTTTTTTTATTGTTGTTACTGGACTTCCTAGAGCTGCAAGAGAGTCTCCTTTTGAGTCATACGTAAACAAACATGGAGTGTTAGCACATTCTAGTGGCTTTTGTGTTTGGTGAATGTACCAGATCAATATTCAAATGCAAATGTATATGTGTGACAGCATCATGATTGTCTCACATTGAAGAACATTTTCTAAATGTATCATGATCCAGCTGTGTTCTAACTGTGGAGAGCTTTGTAGGCTCGTCATCCTTTGAGAAGTGGGTCTAAAAAAGAACAATACAGATATATTCAAGCCTGCCAGCGTGGTCACAAAATAATTTAAAGACCCACTCTGATCATCATTTGAGCTGTTTTAAAGTGTCTCAGTGGCCTCTAAATTATGTTTATGGTGTTTTTACCCCAAACTACAAAACCTGGGCCGTTTTTTAGGACGTAGTTTCTGCATAGCAGCAGTGGCTCATTAGCAATATGCCTCTGGGCTGTGGGCGGAACCGCTGGTGTTGCTGAGAGCTCTTTGGCTGTGTCCAAATTCAGGGTCTGCATACTTCGAAGGCTGGATTCCTCAGCCGTTTACGTCACGGCGCCACAACTAGGCCTGTCCCAAAGACTGGGTCCGATGTATCCTCGCCGGCCGACATATCCCAGCATGCATTGCAGGTCAAACGGGAGATTTTTTTTTATGAGTAATGGCGGACAGTGAAGCGAGAGCTGCACCCAGAGATGATTGGATTTACAAGCTTAAAACTGTTAGATTTAGGGCTTTGGTCATTTATATAAAATATTCAAAAGTTATTTTAGTCTGAAATGTTTCGGTAAAAGTGCTTAAATTTCGGTCTCGGCTCATATGGCAGGTCCCGTAAGCAGCTCCGTTCATTTTTTAAAATTTTTTTATTACGACCGGAGTTTTATATCTTTTCGGACCAAAAGAAGACAATGTTGTACATTATCAAAAATAAATGTGTAAAATCACTTTAACACCTATATTTACAACTTTTTGTTAAACGTATATAAACCTGCTACATTAATTTCTGAGCTATGAACAAATATTCAAGGTAAACATGAAATAATAAAAATACAGAAGGCAGAAGAGCCTTATTTTTCTCATAAAAAAGAAAAACAAAATAACAGTATACATATTTATTGTGGGATTAACCAACTAAAAACCGTTTCTTCAAACACTTTTAAGCAGTTCTAACTGTTCAGGCCAGAGCCGTCACGGTTGCTAGGTGACAGCACATTCATGGGGGTGGGGCCGGGAGTTCATCTGAAGGCTAGACCTGTCCCAATTCACAGCCGTTAATATCCAGCCTACCCCGTCGAAGAAGTATGCGGCTCACATCGACCGGGTAGACTGGGTCCTTCGAAGTATGCAGACCCTGAATTTGGACACAGCCCCTGTTTATGTTAGTGCTAATGCTAGCTAACAGCTTGTTTCCCGCCCACTGGATTTTCTACATCACAAATCCAGTCTTTATAGACACATTTTTGAGCCTATTGTTGATTCACAGAAATTTGACTGCAGAAATACTCGGAAATGCAATTTTGAGCTTAATTTTCTTAAGATATAAGAATCCGAAAAATGCCACAACATGTTAACAACATGAAAAACACAATTTTCATCAGAGTGGGACTTTAATATACTCTTACAGTTATATGTTTCAACATCTGAAAATTTAGATAACTGAATAAAAGGAAAGTTTTTGTTGTCAGCATTCAATTTGAACAGTTAACAAAATGGAGGAAAAAAATCCAGTAAAAGTCATGTGAGTAACACGAAGTAACTGACCACACTGCCTAAAGTTACAATTGTTTTTCAATGATTATTAATGTTGTATTTATTTTTTTATTGACTAATCAGTTGATTCAGTTTCAAAGATTAAAGGTCAAAAAGATCAAACAAAAATCCAAGGAGTAAACCAGGCATCTAATTTATTTTAAAATGTATGTACGTGATAATTGCGTGCTATTTTTAATTTTGTTTGACTTTTTCGGGTTATTAAATATTATTTATGCTTATTTATAATATTATTGTGAGTACTGTACATCTGTGGACAAAGTAAATACGTTTTTGCAAATAAATATACCAAACAGTCTAACAAGTCAAATCTTTAATTTGGGGGAATACAAAGTCAATCACAGGCTCTTGTCATGTTTGTGCTAATGGAATATTTTTGCTAATTCAGGTATAATAAATAATCAAATAAATCATGTATTTTCACACCTGTTGACAGTCTCATTTTTGTCTTTCTCAGTGATTTCTATTTTTCAAACATGGTTGGTTGTGGGATCAGAATTTAAACACAGAAAAAAGCAGAAATTAAATTGAATTTGTTCTCCTGTACATCAGGTAACACAACCATTATGTAGAAATCAGATCACATTGGTGTTTGTCGTATGTTTTATGACCCTCCACATGGGGCCTCCAGTAAAATGAACTCTGTAGATCATTCCCCTTTTAAAACATCACATGAGATGAGTTGTTATGGTTCCAAACCAATGTCATGGGCACCAACCAGATTTGCCAGCGGACAAATTAAAGGATCTAATGCAATTAATTAGTCGATTCATCGTGGTTCTAGTATTCATTATGACGTTTTCTGTTTATTTGTTGTGCTGTTCTTTTTACCCCGTGTCCTGCTGTGTGGATTTGTGTATGTCTTGTTTCTGAGTGTGCACACGCAGAGAAGTAAGTGATTTCAGTGTGTATATATAAACATCAAGCTGCTGCTGTGCCTATTTATTTGTGTGTGTGTGTGTGTGTGTGTGTGTGGTGGCTGTTCATGCCTCGCTGTGGGATGCGTTGATTAGTGCTCACTGCGGCACAGCTCCCAGCTGTCCTTGCGGCTGGCTGCTGATTGAAACCAATCAGGCTTACGATGGCCCCATCGCAGTGACCCCTCACCCCTCCCACCCCGGCCTAATCACCTGCTGATTGGTCCACGCAGGGCCCCCTCCCATTGGAACCGAAGGTTAATTTAACCGGCGGATGAAGGCTCCAGGAGGGAATAGGAACGTGCGCAGGGTGATATTGCATGGATATAGCCCACCTGTCAATCACAGCCACTTAAAAAAGAGCAACTCGCAAACAGTGACAACCAGAGAGAAAGAGAGAAACAGAAAGGCAGGAAGGAATAGACTCGCTGTTAATTAGGGACCTTTTTTACTTTTCTTGTTTCAATACATCAAAAAATGTGCTAATTTGTGTTTTTCTCAGCATAAAAAATATAATTTACTCAGCCTACAGTGTCCACTTCCACAAGAGAGATTCATTTCCATTTTTAAATGAAGTTTATTAAATTCTTAGAAATGTAGAACTATCATATGAATCATACAGTGACAATAAGGAGACATTTCCTCCTGTTTCCTGTAATAATAAAATATCTGCTTTATCACAGTCACTATTATCATGACATAAATAAGTTCGTACCACACTGCCTTTATAGTTTGTTCCTCACTGCTGTGGTACTCTTGAAAATAATATTTAAAAAAATGTCAATGTTGCAGTTTACTGAGTGTCAATTCAGATATTTTATAAAGAAAGATAATGAAGCCTGAAATCTGTAATTTAACCATTTTAATTATGCTGTTTTATTCTTTTAATTACTTGTTAATTTATTTTTTATGTGGGTGGTGTGTTTGAAATAAAAAAAAAACTTCTCTTTAATAAATTCAACTTACTGAGAAACAATTAAATGATTACCAAGTTAATACATTTATTTCACTTTGTTGTGTTTTCTGTTGTTACAGAATTCTTGATCTTGCAGCTTTTGTAGAAGAGGTGTTTTGACAGGAGGTGGCAGTGTTGCATTCATTGTTGAAAAAAAGTCCTTTGCATTTGATCAATTTTATTAGGATCCTGAAACAAATATTTACTTTGCTGGTTAAAAAACTGTTGATTTAAATTCCTCAATATTTAAACGTCGTATTAGCTAAAACTATATAAATCCTAGAACAAATAACACATATTTTGTAGAGTTTTAATGGATAAAATATAGGATCATCTAATATTTATCGTCTTTTTTCCTTGACTTTGCAAAATATTTTGACCTTTAAAAAAATTAAATAATAATCAGTTTTATAAAAGTTTCTGTAAATTAGACACAGTTTCCTCGTCAGTGTGACTAATTAATAACAGCAGTAAACCTGACTTAAACCACATCCCACACCGTCCCTCACGCTGGTCCGACTCTCCTTAGCCGTGTCAGTCCATAGATTTCCTCCTCACCCTGTGTCACTCACACAGTTTGTAGCAGGTTCTTCTCCCTCCGAGTCTCCGGTGGACAGAATAATGTTGCCAGATTACCATATCATTACCATATCATTTCCATGTTGTTATCAGTCTGTTGCCTGATGCCTCTGTGTGTGCACGTGTCTGTGTGTCTGAACTTTACATCAGAGCTTCAGCTGTGTTTCTCTTTCGAATTCACAAACACATGTTAACACACACCTCTCAAATACACACATACACATACACACTCCGTCTCTTTTTCACTGTCAGAGATGATCTCTCAATCTCTCTGTCCATGTCAACACATCATAATTATCACCAATCTACTATTTATAATCCTCATTTGTTTGTGTTAATCTAAATGCCTCAGTCTGGACATCTCTACCAGTTTGATAATAAATCATACTGTTACTAACCCATTAATGTCAAATATATTATATTTGAGAGCTCTACCTCTTTAACAGGATTAGTACTTGGAAGTACTACAGAAGACAAGCGCAAATTTTATTATCATTTTACTGTAATTAAGTAATAAAATAACATTAATCAGTAAATAGTTCATTTTGCTTATTGTTTCCTGTAATAGGCTTTGAGAGGCTGAACTGTATCATTCATTAGAGATGACTGAAGGGTAAACCAACTTATGAGAGTTGAATTTTTTCTGGTACTTGACTGTTTCAAACATCACATTAATATCTCTAAACTGATACATCTGCTCATACAGCTGAGTTGGAGGTTTTATACCGATTGGTTGAATCTTTCAGTCAAACGCTTAGTTGCAGCACTGAGTCAGTGAACTCACACTAACGTTACACTTACTGCCACATACCACTTTGTTAAAGAGGCCATTTCACACAAATTTCAGGACTTTGTGGTTATTTCTAAAGTATTAACCTATAATATGAAACATTTTATATCTAAAAAACGTCAGGAAACACTGATTAACAGACCTTTCAATCTATCTGCGTCAAGATTCGTCAGGCTTCGGGCTGTATCTCATTAATATTCATTATTTGAATTTCCCAATGAGAGGAAGGCATACTGTTTCCTGCCCCGCTCTGCATGGCAACAGCGCACCAAGTATCTTTTGGTTGATACGTGTTTATGCTAACAGCTTTTAGCCAGCAGCATGCTAGGTATGGTTTCAACTGCGGGAGCTGATGAATACGAACAGACAAAGGAGTTGTGATGAAACAGATACAGGCCGTTTGGACTCAGGAGAAATCGGGTTTCATCACCACCTGTGTAGTTTGAGAGATAAAAACTGAAAGAGAAGTTGTTGACCTGTTTTCACACCCACTATGAAGGTAAGAACACCTGTGGAGCTAAAATATTCAACAGAAACCTCAGAAAAAACGTTTTAAATGGAAGGGCCTCTTTAAACTTGGAATCGATCTCTAATTTACACTCACCTAAAGGATTATTAGGAATGGTAGAGTCAGAATTTGTCATAAACAGCATGAGAACATGGATCCATCATGCCTTGTTACCACTGTGCAAGCTGGTGGTGGTGGTGGTGTAATGGTGTGGGGGATGTTTTCTTGGCACACATTAGGCCCCTTAGTGCCAATTGGGCATCGTTTGAATGCCACGGGCTACCTGAGTGTGGTGCATCTAAAAAAAAAATATATATATATATGCTACCACATTGTTTTTAGTTAATAATTCATTTAGAACAGGTTTGAATAATAAAATTCTTTTCCTTGCAACTTTAGCGGATTTAAAAAAAACAAACATTATTCTTATTATTCTGGGCTGATCTGAGTGTAAAGGGGAATTAAAATAAATCAGGCGGAACCTTTGTTCCGGCAGGGGGCGTTGCACCAGGCATCTTTTGTGGCGGACTTCCTGCTTCCTCTCAGACGAGATCTGGACACGAAGGCAGCACTCCGCTAGTTAATTGCACTCCCTTTTATATTGTTTACAGGTCAGTACATGATGAAAAATGTCTCTTGTTTGAACCAATATGGTTATGATATGTTTCTCTGTTCGTGGTTATTGTGTATTTTCCGGCGGGAAAACAGTCAACCAGAGTTTAAGGAGGAAGAATATGCGCCGTGTTGGGAAATTTGGCGGGCTTGAGGGGCTGAAATACCGCGAGAGTTTGTCTACTCTGTGTTTGTGAGGTTACTCAGCTGTAGAGGAATAAATGTTTATTATGTATTTTATTCCTGTGACAGTAAGAAACCAGGAAGCTAATTTAAACCTGAAAAGAGTGTGAGACCTAATATTTTGTCCATGAAAGATGTTTATTTGCAGTGTAATGAGACAATACAATGTTGACTAAGATTTTACTTTGCTTTAAAGGGAACATTGATTGTATTTAGTTGCTGTATCCCAGAAAATAACTGGTGAACCAGGTCAGTTGATTGAAAAGAAACCAGAGTAACATATCATTTTGTTAATTAATAATTTTATTTAAAGGTTTAGTAATACAGTACAATGTTGATTTAAAATGGAATGTTGTGTATCCATTTGAATGTTATAAATATGTTTTTATGCACAAGTTAATTAGTAGCAGTGTACATATTAATGTCAGACTAAGAAAAAAAGGGCAGCTAAGTGTGTTTTAGCTTTAAGAACAGGTGACCAAACTGGTGTAACACCATAACTGGGTGATTCCTTTGTAATGTGAACGGAATGCTGTATTGAGGTTCATGTTTATCAGTGAAAATGCAACACGTCAGGCGGTAAAGGTAATTTTTGAAGTTATTGCAATAATACTGTACGTTGTGAAAATTGATTGTGTGAAGTTAAATCAGACGAGATCTGAACACGAAGGCAGAACTCCGCTTGTTAATTGCACTCCCTTTTATATTGTTTACAGATCACATATTTTGACTGTTATCTAAGCCTCAACCTGGGGCCTGTAACATGAGCATTGTTTGTGACCATGTCCATCCCTTCATGACCACCATGTACCCATCCTCTGACGGCTACTTCCAGCAGGATAATGCACCATGTCATAAAGCTCCAATCATTTCAAAATGGTTTCTTGAACATGACAATGAGTTCACTGTACTACAACGGCCCCCACAGTTACCAGATCTCAACCTGATAGAGCATCTTTGGGATGTGGTGGAACGGGAGCTTCGTGTCCTGGATGTGCATCCCACAAATCTCCATCAACTGTAAGATGCTATTCTATCAATATGGACCAACATTTCTAAAGAACGCTTTCAGAACCTTGTTGAATCAATGTCACGTAGAATTAAGGCAGTTCTGAAGGCGAAAGGGGGTCAAACACCGTATTAGTGTGGTGTTCCTAATAATCCTTTAGGTGAGTGTATATAGTCACTTGCAGATAAAATTGGACTGATCACTCCAGTCATCTAGACATGTGACGTTTGAGCAGACCTCGAATTCACCACAACGGCAGCTGAACAAAGCAGTAACAAAGTTTATTGAATACATTTGCAAAGTGGCTGAATCTGGCAGCGACATCTGGGACAAGGAGAGAACTGGTTCTTCTTCTGATGATCACATGGTGATTTGATCATGGAGAGTTGGCTGGGTGATGTTTCTCTTGCAGGAGGATGGTACAGTGAGAAGAGGATCAGCAGCCAGGGAGAGTAACCATCATGGGACAACAACAGAGGTAAATATTCACAGGTAAGTTAGTAGCTGGTTTCCATAGGGTACAGGTAGGTGTCGCTGACTGGTCCAAAACTGTCATTAACAGTTCATCAGAGAGTAAACAGAAAAAGACGTTCAGGATAGAGGAAAATCTCAGGGATTCAGCACATGAAACATTTTAAAACATGGCCAAAGTTTTTTATTGTGTAGAGTTTGATTTTTGCCAGCAGTTCAGGTGAAATTAGTTTTGAATTGATTTGAGTAAGTCAGATTTTCTAAATATGTCAGTAAATGGTTTTAAATCCCTTTACTGAACCCCGTTTCAGTCATTCTCAATCATTTTCAAATCAAATAATAGTCTAATAATTGATTTCACAGTTTTGAATTTTGCCATTTAATAAAGGTTTGTAATTCAAGGAAAGTCCAGTCAAGACAGTAACAAACTGAGTTAACCCTCAAAACAAAGTTTCACAAATAAATAATAAGGGGCCGTATAATCTGGGATGAAAATAAACATCTGGTTTATTTTTTGGAAACTTGGATAGGGCTGACTAAAGTAAAGAACTCTGGACTGCACAACAACAACAAATAAATGCACTAAAAAATGACTCATTTGATGAACTCAAATTATTATCTTCCACACAAAAAATAAACTTTGGCTGAATTGTGTATGTTCATGAAATGTAACATACCCAATTTGCCTGCAGCCAAAGTTCATTTTCTGTGGGGAAAAACTGCCATCAAATAATTTGAGTTAATCTAATCAGTCATTTTTTTTAGTGTTGCTTAGTGCAGTTCTGTTCTCAGTTATTATGTCAGAATTGTCCTGGATTTTTACAGTAAAGAACTGGCAGGTTGGTTGTCAGCAATTTACAGTATGTTACTGCAGTTGAATATATCAAGGAATTACAGTATCTTGCTGTAGTTTATTGAATGTACGGTAAACTACTGGCAGCTGGGTTGACAGTAGTTAACTGCTTTTTAACTGTTAACTTTATTTAGTTTGCTACAGTTGCAATATGGTATACAGTATTGTACTGTCCCCGTTTGGTTTCTTGATGTTCTTTTATGGTGTATATTAGGGGTGTAACGGTACACAAAAATCACAATTCGGTTTGTATCTCGGTTTTGAGTCCACGATTCAGTTCATTTTCAGTACAGTAAGTGAAAAAACAAACAAACCATAATTGCTTTTTTTATTTTTTAACTTTTGCAAACAACGGTTTCTATATTTTTTTCTAAAAATCAAACATTACAAAATAAGAAAACATATAAAAATAGAAATAAAAAATAGAATACAGCTTAACTTAACAAACAGGAGACCTTATAGATGAAGGAGGGTCTTCAAGCTCCGGCTTGTTTACATCAGACATCACGTCTGCTAGAGGAAAAAAACCCTCACGTGGGAGTCCGGTGCTGACAACAAACGTCCAGTCCACCACTGAAGATGCTCAGCGAGCAAAACAAGCCTGTTAACTAGCTGTAATCGGATCAGTGAACATCTGTATCATACCAACAGTCCAGTACCGAAACAGTTTGTATGATTGCGTGTTCTGTTACACCTCTCAGCTCATGTATTTACTTCAATGCGTTTGTGCAGTTACGCTGTGCGTCACGCAATAGGTGGGTTTCAGGCACGTGACCTGGATGACATGCGCAGTACAGATGGAGGGCAGGAAGTAAATATGCGGCGCTTGTCAATGGAGGTTTCTATACCTGTCAGTGCCTATTGTGCGGATTTAGACCTGGGAGCAAAAGGGAGGTATACACAGCTGATCACATAATATGTTGGACGGGACCCATACCTCATGAAGATGAGTGAATTTTCGTCTGAACCGAAGGATTTGCCAACAATCGAGGCAGTTGACATCACTAATTATCTGGTCCTGCAGACGTCATACTACACAAAACATCAAATGAAAGCCTATAAAAGTTTGGAGTCCTACAACTTTTTTGTGAGTGGATGGGTCCACAATCTTGGAGTAAAACGTCTCCGGGACGATTTTCGTTTGGTCTTTGCAAGGGTAAGTGTTTTATTTATTTATTTTCAGTGTAAAGATGTTAGTAGCTAGTACTAACGGCTACAACTTCAAACATGCAACACATCTTTACAACGTCGTTAGCTTAACGGTCATTCATCATTCTATACTATATAAACACAACCAAAAACACGTTGATCAGTAAAATAACATATGACCTACCTCTGACGAAGTGGCGGTCGCAAACGCGGGCGTTAGGGGACTAGGCGGAGATTTAAAATCCACTTTTTCCGGCGTTGTTCTGTCAGTTTTCTGCATTTTTCACCTTTGTGGACGACAACTTTCGGAACTCTAAAAAAACGAGCATCCTTCTCTCTGTTACCTCGATTGGAACAACCATAAACTGCACAAAATAGAGGCATTTTCCCAGGCTATTTGAACAGGTCACTTCACTTCCGGCCCTCCGTCTGCACTTCGAACGCTGGTGTCTTAACAACGTAACGTAGGGTGCAACCAACCTATACAGCGTCCGTGCGAAAACTCACCTTGAAACTTTCTTCTGCTGCGTTTAATATCACACTAAAAATAAATGAATGAAAAAAAAATAAACCAAAACGGTACGCAAGTGGACCGAACCGAACGGTTTAAACATATTCCCGTGAACCGTTACACCCTTAGTGTATATTATTGCTTTTTTAATTAAAAATACAATGAAGTTATTACCCCATATAGTAAGATACATATGCAGATGTTAAAAATAAAACAAACATCAGGATGATAAGCTAAAACTATGACTAAAGCATTGTAGCCTGAAATAATGAATACTGGATTTGCTAACTAGCCAATTATGCAAAAGAAGACACATGTGACTGCCTTCTTCTGAATGACTGTCCCTGTCCTCTTGGAGACAATCCTTCTCCATGTAGCCTTGGTCCCCGTTTCTGGGTTTATCGAAAATAAAGCACCAAAAAACAGAAAAGACTGAGATTAAAACTTTTTTAGGAATAAGGAACATTGGAATATAACAGGAGAAAAGCTAAAAATAAAATAAACATTTAATATTCCTTCATTTGTTTTAACGCACAACAACAAAAGTTACATTATTGTTAGCAGCCACTGTTGCTAACAACAGGTGTTAAAATAAACTGAGAAATATGTCTAGCTTAACAATGCAACAGATAAGGTCCTACCTTTTGTTTCAATTATACCTAATTCATTTGGCATTTGCTTTCAAACTGCTGCATGAAAGGATCCAACTAAAAGTGCAGTGGCTAACTTTTAATTAGCTCTTCAAAAAAAAAAAAAAAATATATATATATACTGTATATATATAGTACTACACAACATAACATAAACTCTGTATCCACTTCCTGTTCAAACTCACTCCCTACTGACCGGACGTGGCCGAAACCGAGCTCTTTTATACTCCATAGCGGCAGAATCCTGACGTCTGCAGTTTAAATTTTGGCTGGCGAATTTAAGGTAGAAAACAAATTCATATGCATAATTATGACGGATAAAAATTCAGTGTTATAAATCCAATGTCTAAAAAGAAGTGGATTCTGATGAGACTATATTTCTTCCATAAGAACGCATTGTTTTAAACCATATTTTACTATTTTAACTAGAAACTGTATTTTACTGTTGAATTTTGGTGGATTTTTACAACAATTTCTTAGTGTGGTAGATTAAATTCTGCCTAAATTTACAGTTAAAACTCATTCAAAAGCAAAATGTATTGGAAGAAACCCTAAAAATAGTTTGTGAATTTTAGCAAAAGGTTATGTTACATAACATAAAAAATGTGGGTGGAAAAAAAACACAATTTTACAGCTTCCTTTCAAAATAAATTAAATATGTTGCTGTTATATAATACATCAATTTCTATCCCTGTTCATGGTATGAAATATTTTATTGAAATAAAAATAAAAACTTCTGAACAAGTACATTGTTTGTGCTTCTTGTGTCAGTCTTGTTGAATAAATGAAAACTTGTTTGAGACGTAGTTAATTAAATCTGACTTTAATCAATCGAGTTCAAACCAAAACAAATGGAAATCACATCTTCTGAAATGTTATGTTGACCCATTGAAACAGCACAAATGATTTATTTTGAAAGGAATCAGTAAATTATGGGACAAAATTGTTCCAAGTATTAATTGTTTAATTCAAAAAGTTATTGTTTTTAGTGTTACAACCACAAAGAAGGCTTTGACTTAAAAAATCAAACTCAACACGTTCATTTTTTACTGTTTAAAAATTAAAATGTGATTTAAAAAAAAAAAAAATTAATGTTGGTGTGTGTTAGTGAAGTTAGAGTACATCACATTATAGACAACTCTGTATCTAAAGACTGAACATAAGGTTGTTTGAAATTGGAGCCTTTTTAAATATCAATTTTTTGAGTGTAACAACGGCTTTGAGTAACTTTTAATTCATGTAATATCATTTGTTTCAATGGTTTATATTTCAGAATAAGTAAATTAAATGTTGGCAATATTTGGTAGTTTACTTGTTAACCCTATAATGCCCCTTGTATCATATTTGCTACATAGTTTTGATCATTTCTAACATGGTTGCTCCCAGTAAATGATCCACTTGCCTTTTTTTTCAGGTTAAATCATCATTATTATATGGATGAATGCATTATTATTAACTCATTTTTTATATTACAATTAAACCGTAAAGATGGTCAATGTAATAAATGTGATACAAAAGATCTATTATAAATAACATGATGCAGCAAAAAAGTTTGTGAATTTTGTTCTAAGGCTTCGTAAACGTCTCAGTTCCAAATAATCTGAATTTTCTGGCTATTTTCTAATAAGTTGGGTCTTACAGGGTTAACTAATCTCTGAGTAAAGTGAAACAACATTTCAGCCTGTGATCAGATTTCAAATTTAAATCAAACCTTTTAGTTTTTATTTACAGTAACTTTATGCAAATACAAGATGATAAAAACAAAAAAACTCAGTGGTCCTCTATTAAAATATGAGACGATGAAGAATGTTGTTCTGTATCACTGATTGAGAAATGACCAAACGGGACACTGTGCAGACTCCAGCAGTGAATGTTGGGGCACTGCTAGCAATAAAAATCCCAAATATTTGCAGATAAATTTAAAATCTGATGCTCACATTTAGAAATTCTGCTTCAACAACAACTCTGGCTCCAGTGCCCCTCCTCCTTCACTCATGCAGTCATTTTCAGGTCCGCAGATGCCAGAACAAGCTCATTTAGTGAGGGGAGCATGTATGGGGTCGCGCCCTTGTTTACAGGGGGAGACTCAGCTGATGGTTTTAAAATGGCGTCCAGATGGTGATGAAGGCTTGATTGCAGTAGAGGGAAGCATCAAAGTCCCGCCCACTCCTGCTGTCCAGATACTTATAGATAAAGCTGTCTTTCTGCTTCCACATCAACCCCTCAGTCCAACACTGATCTCAGAGTCTGTTTTTATGTGTGTTTTAATGCTGCACAGCAGCAAACTCTCACTCACCTGCTGCTGGCAGCTCGGCGTGCACGTTATGCGCATGATGGATTGAATTACTTGTTAAATTAGTGTCGCTGCGACAGGAGATGTAGGCTCGAAGGAGGAGAGGAAGACAAAAGGAAAGAGCTGAAAAATCAATAGCTGGAAGCAGCTAAAAAGAAAGAACGTGGAAAAAAAAACAGAGACCTGAAAGTAAATAGGCTCATTGAAAGTTCATAGAGAAAAAAATGGGGGGGTGGGAGGGGGGCAGGAATTCCAGATGTGATTGTATTTGTATCAGTGTGAAATATGATTAGTGTTTTCTCTCATCAGGGAGCTGATCACCCTCAATCCTCTGTGTCACACACACAGGAAACACACACACTCAACTGCTAAATACAGAAGCGCATCAGGGCACCTGGGTCGGCACCTGTGTGTTTCCAAATCACCGTTTTACATATTTCACTCTTTTTCATACATGCATGCACTTAGAGTGGCTCCATGTCTGTGTGTGTGTGTGTGTGTGTGTGTGTGTACACTCACCAACAATACCTTCTCTCCCCCGTCGTGAAGGCTGGTAAGTGATTCCACAGGCTGTTGGCAGAGTTCCAGCTCGGTTCAGAGTCAGAGAACTGAAGGGATGGGAGAGGAAAAGGAAAGGAGGAAGACGCAAACAGAAACAGGAGAGGAAGAGTGAGGGGTGGGGGTGGGTGGGGGGGGGGTGGCAGTGAGTATGTAATTAGTAGCAGGTTGTTGCAGCCCTCTGCTTCTGTTTAATTAAAAACCAGAAAAGGAAACAAGGAAGGGGCTCTGAAAGAGAATTTTTGCAGAGCCCCCCCCACCCTCTTTCTTTTTCTTGTTTTTGCCAGGAGCAGGTGCAGAACTGGCACTGGGACAGATGCCCAAAAGCTCCAGGCTTCAGGAGGAATATTTAAAGGGACGAACTCCACCGACAGTTCGAATCATTCAGAACACTAATGCTAACTACATTTTTATAATAAAAGACACGCAGCATGTGATTTTTTTTTTTTCCATGGCAGCCGTGGTGATGACAAGGCTGATGTGTGATAAAGAAGGTGATAGTGACGGGGTCTGTTTCTTAATCCTGTGCTTGTGTATCAGGACGATGATGAGTCAGCAATATTGGCAGCAGTCGAGGTGCTGATGAAGAGTTCTCTGTCTTCTCTAACCCAGGGCTATGGATCCATATTGCTGAGCACGCTCTTTCTCTTCCACATCAAACTCCTTTCTTTGTCTCTTTTCTCCACCTCAGCCTTCAGCAACTCTGCTGCTGTCATTTACCTCCGCCTGTTGAGGATCACCTTCCTCGCTTACAGTTGGTTCTTTTATCTTCTTCCCTCGGGTTCTCCTCATATCTCCTGTCCACTCTGTCTGAAGCTTGCTTTTCTCTCTTTCACCTCAGAATTCACCTGAAAGAAACTCGGTGGCAGATGTTCCTGTGCTGCTAGTTTCCCAGAAAAATGCTAATGAGATGAAACCCATTAAAGCTCCAGGGCGCTGATGGGTTTTTGTCCACTTGGGGGCAACACGGAGAGCTGCAAACCTCTCAAGAAAGTTGCTCTGGGGAACTTGGGTGCATGATGGCTGAGAAAGTTAAAGACTCTGTAGCATTAATATCTACATGGCTGCAGCTTCTGCCTCATAGAAACAAATTATTGTTTAGTAATATTAAATGCCTGAAAGCAGAATTTCTGCAAACGGTACAAACACAACAAAAATGTTTTCACTAATTTACTGCAAAAAAAAGCTTTAATGAATGATCAGACAGTATTTTCTATTAGAATAAAAAGTTTCCTAAACCTGATCATGTCTGAAACATCTGCATCTGATTAGATGTTTTTTTAATCAGATTTTATGGTTTTTGTTTTATTCTTTTGACTTTATTCAGGTTTATTTAAACTGATCATCAGAGGTGATTTGACTCACAATCTTATCACTACTGTTCATTCTCATACTGTCACAAAAGTTGCTGAAGAAGCTCCAGAATTTTCAAAATAAAAGCACACAGAGGTGTGTTGTTTCTCTAACTGCAAATGAAAAAAAACTTCAGATTATAGAAAATTAAATGCAATTTATTTAAAACACAAGTTTTAAAAAGTACATTTTATTACTCCTACTACCACTACTACTAGTAGTAGTAGTAATAATAATAATAATTAAAGTTAAGATAATGGTAATAAACATTTAAATGGTAAAACAGAAAAAGGTAGCATCAGCATGTGTTCAAACATGCTGAAAACATAATTTTCACATGGAAAGTTTATGTAGTTTTTCTGTTATTTTTGTACATAATTCTGTACATAATTTGGAATTAAAATGTTTTTTTAAAATCACTTGTAGACTAACATTTCTAATTTTTTAATAAATCATAAATTAACAATATTTTCCTATTTTCTGTCTTTTTCTTAGATCATCATCTTCAGAATCATTTGTATTTTAACAGAAAAAAATCTATGGCACTTTCCCTTAATAGAATGAAAAGTGGTCAAATAAATAAAACTACAAGAACACTATATACTTGTTGATATTTATGTATAATATATTGGTGCTAAATCAAGTCTAATTTTTTTTATTTTATTTTAAAATATACGTGGGCAGATGTTTGGTACACAATGTCTTTTAAAATGTCTGTCATTTGATTTATCAGAAGCATAAACTTGGGATTATTATCCTAAATTGACTTACAAGAAAACAGAGATTAATTTACAGCTTGTACTTTAAATCATTTATTTGCCTGGAGTTATTTTGTGTGTCTCTGTTGTTACTGTAGAAAACCTCCCATTGATTCAACTTAAACACACACACACATTACACAGTCTCCTCAATCACACAGTTTTGTTTTGTTCTTGGTTACAAGCTCCAGCTGTGTTCTCCATTTCTTTCATTTTCTTTACTTTTTACCTTCATATTTCTCTCAAACTTCTAGTTTTGAGAAGTGAACTGAGATCTTCTCACGTAGGGAAACATAAATGAAAGGCAACAGAAACAAGGACAGAGAAAGAGGCAGGAATTGAGGATGGGAGCAGAGGGGAGGGGAGGGGAGTCGAAGAGTGAGGAGCAGCTGCCAAGTCAGTCAGTTGGAAGAGAGTGAGGAGTAGGGAGATAAGGAGTCAGCCAGAGAGTGGGAGCTTGCAGGAACCTAAAAGAAAGACACTGATACCCCCTCTCTGTCTCTTCCCTCTCTCTCTCTCTCTCTCTCTCTCACTCTCTCCTCCCACCATCACCTCATCCCCCTCCTCCCTTCCTTCCTCCTCTCCTCCTTTGTGAACCGTCACAGCAGAGCTGCGTTTGAGTGGCAGGCCGTCACAGATCAGCTAGCAGCTAAAGCAGAAGGCTCTGTGTGTGTGAGTGTGTTTGCATGTGTGTGTGTGTGTCAGCCGAGATGAGGGGGGCTGCCAGCCCAGAGCACACAGATCAGGGGAGAGTCTAAGTGGGTTTATCACTGCCGCTGAGAGCCAACACACACACACACACACACACACACACACACACACACACACACGCATATAAACTTGAACACAAAACTGTGTGACAGAAAGTAAAGAAACAAAGAAGTGGAGAGTATAAGAAACACACACACAGTCATATTCAGAGTCACGTGCACAACACACACGTTTACACATGGTGAGGGAAAGGCAGTATTAGACCCAACTAAAGCAAACCTGTGAGCGTGAAAGCGCCTTACCGCCTGCCTGCTAGCAAGAGATGTGACTGAATTCTTAAGCAGCCAGCTAGAGAGTGAGGGCTGCTAAATACACACACACACACACACACACTCACACACACACTGCTTACATCTCAAGGTTCAGGCAAAGGCTGAAGCTTCATTCCTCTTGTACGATGTGCTGTTGAGCCCCAGCGTGCTTATGGAGGTAACGATCAGGTGCATTTGTGCAGGTCTGTCAGTAATTTTTCAAGGTCTTACATCAATGTTTTGATCACATTTATTGGCTTTTTTATGCCGTTACTTTCAAGAGACTGAGATTTTTTTTTAGACTGTGTTGTTCAGACATCTGGGGAAAAAGAACATTTACACCAGTGCATGTAAAATAGTCTTTAAATAGCATATAAAATTAATATTGGAAGATGTGAATGAGTGTCTGAGTTCAATGCAGTGAAAGTTACGATTGTATTATAGGATCTTTGATGTTCTTAGATTAAAAAAAAAAAAAAAATATATATATATATATATATATATATATATATATATATATATATATATATTAAATCAGCCTTTATCATAAGATAAACATTGCAGAGCTTTTTAAAGGATCCAGACATAGAGAATAAGGAGTAGATGCAATTAATTAAACTTTAAAATAAAATATTGGCAGGAGAGCAAAGCAAAAACAAGTTAGAGAAACTAGAAGTTGAAACCCAACAGTGCAGGTTAACAGTAGGATCTGACAATGGGCTGAGGAGATTGAGAAGTATTGATGCAGGGAGGAGTGATGAGTGAAGGAGAAACAGCTGGGTGTTTGGCAGATTAGCACAGGTGTGAGTGGCAAGCTGAAGGTGAAGAACACTGTGAGGGGTGACAAGCAATGAAACATAAACACAAGCTTCATTCTCCTCAAAAAGGAATACAAAACGTGCAAAATAAATGTTTAGCAGTGAGTCGATGCATGTGTAAGTTCACAGATTTTATATTTGCATGGCTAATTTCAAGAGGTACAGAGACATTTTGCTGCCCAGAATGCTTACAGTGTTGCACGATTTTTCTAAATGGTACAGAATAAAAAACATTCAGGGCCTGATTTATCAATATTGCAAGTAAAGAGTGCAAAATTGCACGCACATCCAAAATTTTGGACCAAGGGAGTGTTCCTGATTTGCGGGTGATCTACTAAGACTGATTGTGTAATCGATAACAGCCGCAAACAGCAATATTTAAATGAGGAGTTTGGTGGCGCTATTCTCTTGCGGGTGAAAGAAGAAAGGCGTAAACGGAAAACGAAATTCAAGCCATTTGAGCTTCAAATATGAGAGAAGAGGCAACAAAAATATATTGTTGAGCTGCAGCAAAAACATCTTTAGGCTCCACGCGGTGTTGTGTAACATACAGTAAACAACAGTGCAGGACAGTCTTAGCTGATGCGTAAAGTTTCCCCCAGCGCAGTCCGAACACTGACACCTGCTTTTCAGGATGTAGTGTACTCCAAAATGTTTCTAGTGCGTATGTGGGCCAGATATCGATGTTCCCCCTCAGTAGTTGAGCAGGTGTTAGGAGAGGAGGTAAAGGGGGTCTGTGCCATAGGAATAGATCATGAGCTGCTATTAGATCCATAAATGTGCGGAATGATATTTACAGCACGAATAACGTAACACACTAACACCAAGAGTCATCCATCTCCATATTCACCATCTCTCAACCTCTTAAATATAACAATGTTCCTTAGAATTAAAGAATCATGTTCTGAGCCTGATATGTTTGTTATAACGCTGTGCCAGTCGTACACTTGAACGTTTAAATAATGCGCCAGTCTGCGGTTCCCGTACAGAACCTCTCTTAGCAAGGTTTAGATTTAGATTTATTTATTTATTTAACAGGGACAGTGCATACAACATAGTAACAAAACAGGTTTGCTGCAGATGTGGTGCATAAAGAGTTTGTAGCTAATGCTAATTTTCAACTCTTGTCCCTGGTTGGGCCTTTCTACAAAATTAAAAATATAATAAACACAATTCCAGATATGTTAAAAGACATTTAAAAATACAATTAAAATTACAGATGAGAGCATCTTTAGTTTGTTTTAAGCCAAGACTTAAGCTGAGTTGTGAACATTGGTAAGTCAGATATGGTCTTTAGGTCAGTGGGGAGTGAATTCCACAGTTTCGTGCCTTTGGATGAGAAAGCAGACTGACCAAAAATTCGTCTGCAAAGTGGGATTTCACAGTTGTTGTTTATGGAGCCTCTGGTGATTCAACTATTTTGCTTCTGTACAAAAGATCTGAGTGGTGCAGGAGCAATGTCATTGATTGACTTAAACATTAGCTGTAGAAAGCTTTCAAAGTTTAACAACCTATGTTTTTCAAGAATATTACAGTGGTGAAAACAGATTGGCTTTTTATCCATTATTTTTATTACTTGATTGTATAATGAGGCGATACACTTTGTGGCTGATGGAGAGGCCTGAGTCCACGCTGTCATGCAGAATATCATAGCATGCACGTATAGAAGAGCTGCCTGATGAGTAATATGATGTCTAATCAGTTTGAAACAGTTCAGCAATAAAACCCGAGTTCTAACGGCCTGTATCTGTTTCGTCACAACTCCTTTGTTCGTTAGTATTCGGCAGCTCCCGCAGTTCAAACCACACCTAGCATGCTGCTGCTAAAAGCTGTAGCATAACCTAGCAAACAGGAACAGAGAACGTCTGCTGTTGCCATGCGCAGCGGTGCAGGAAACAGTATACCTTGCTCTCATAGGCTAGTTTGTTAGCCAGTCTGAGTCCAGCAAATTCAAATAATGAATATGAACGAGCTGCTGCTGAAGCCTGACAGAACGAGCCGGAACCACCCGAATTTTAATGCAGACAGATCGAAAGGTCTGTTAATCAGTGTTTCCCGACATTTTTTATATATAAAATGTTTCATGTTACTGGTTAATACTTAAGAAATAACCACAAAGTCCTGAAATTTGTATGAAATGGCTTCTTTAACAACCACAAACTTTTGATAAAGCAGACCATGAAAGTCTCTTTCTACCTAGAAAATTTTACTCTGTAAACACGTTTCCCCTCCTGATTTAGATGTTTCTGTTCCAAATAGTACAAAAGAAAAAAGAATCACTCAAAGCAGATTGAACAGAAAGCAACAACAGACATCACATGTAAAAACGTCCCTGTACAGCTGAGTAAACTCTACAGAACCTTGTTTTTAATGATCAGTCACTAAAAATGGTCTGAATTTCAGCTCTGAGACACTTCAGGACATCTGGTGTCTATTCAGGCCAATAATATGTTGCATGAACACATTTCCTAAATTTTAATGGGTTTTATTTGCACATAAAGCCAATAATAAACAATAACATTTACATCCACAGTGCCTTTCATACATGTTAAGTCTGCACATTCATTGTCTTTATTGAAACTGTGCATGTGAGGTGTAAACCTTCTCACTGCACCGTGCCTTCTCTGGTTACTGCATGATATCTTTGTGCTGCAATAAAACAAGAAGGCCTAATTACATAATTAAGTGTGTAATTAGAAGCAAGTTAAATTGCTGGTTTGCACAAACAACACACTCCTAAGTGAAAAACACAAATCACGTCTCTCACTGTGCCAAACATCACTGCAGTGATGATTTGTTCTGCATCTTATGACATTAAAAGATGTTCCAGAAAGTGTCCAGTTTTCATTTACATGACGATGTTTAAGCTTTTAAAGTGAAATTCTATGGAACAGTCATGTATTAATATCCTACCTGTTGTTTCAACAAATCCAAACTTCTCAAAAGTTTCATTGCAATTTGTGGAAATGCTATTTTGCTCATTTTTATGTGGGTGTCAGTTTTGCTAATAGCAACAACAGCAGCATATGTTAGCTGTAGCGTTTCCACGGCAGCTCGGGGGAACTTTCTTCAAGAATGTTCAAATTGAAGACTAAACGTTAATTCATGTTTGTCAGTCTGTCCATAAATACGTACACGGAGGGTTGAAAAACATTTATCTGAAGCAAACTGTGAGATCAAACAGGACAAGAGCTGTTTTTTTAATCTAAGTACTTCTCTGAACTGGTGTAATACTATACTGTTTCAGTTCAAGGGAGAACATGTAGGCAAGTACACTTCAAATACCCGGACGTGTACTTGAACTGCTCATTTTATTGTGGATGCACTGGTTGTGACTTGTGTTGACTTCGGAAGTTAAACATCCCAGGATGTCTTTCGTTGCAGACAACCAGCAACAGTGAGAACAGGAAGTACAAGCTTGGAGTCTTTTTTTTCTAATATTTTGTCACAAAATTAAATTTTAATATTTTTCAGGCAGGAATACAGATCTGAAATTTTGAAATATGGTCATATGGTTCTGGAGCATGAAAAACGATATGTGGGCTGCAATGTGGTGCAACTGGTAGCACTGTTGCCTAGCTGCAAGAAGGACCTGTGTATGAAACCTGGCTTGGACCATTTTGGATAGAAGTTTAACGTTTACCCTGTGAATGTGCAGGTTTTCTCCCACACACAAAAAGTAAGTAGAAATGTTCATTGGGAACTCTAAATTGTCTCTGGGTTTATGTGTGATAGTAGTTGTTTGTCTCTCTGTAGCTCTGTGATGGACTGGCAACCGTTCCAGGTGTGACCCCGCCCCTCTGATAGATACCAGCTTCCCTGAACAGGAAAAAGTGGGAGAAGAAAATGTAGGGATGGATGTTCAGATGATATTGGCATTAAAGATATTTGCTAGACATTTGGTTAATTTCACATCGTGAGAAAGAAAACTGTTCATTGTTATTAAGTCTATAGAGATCACTGGTGCTAACCTGCCCTCCACCCTGGAACTGCACCCCTAAACCCAGGACCTGCACTCTTTCCATCCAGGACCTGCCCTCCACCCTGGAACTGCACCCCTAAACCCATGACCTGCACTCTTTCCATCCAGGACCTGCCCTCCACCCTGGACCTGCACCCCTAAACCCAGGCCCTGTCCTCCACCCTGGACCTGCACCCCTAAACCCAGGACATGCCCTCCACCCTGGACCTGCACCCCTAAACCCAGGACCTGCCCTCCACCCTGGACCTGCACCCCTAAACCCAGAACCTGCACCCCTAAACCCAGGACATGCCCTCCACCCTGGACCTGCACCCCTAAACCCAGGACCTGCCCTCCACCCTGGACCTGCACCCCTAAACCCAGGCCCTGTCCTCCACCCTGGACCTGCACCCCTAAACCCAGGACCTGTACTCCTAAACCCAGGACCTGCACTCCACCCTGGACCTGCACCCCTAAACCCAGAACCTGCACTCCTAAACCCAGGACCTGCACTCCACCCTGGACCTGCACCCCTAAACCCAGGACCTGCCCTCCACCCTGGACCTGCACCCCTAAACCCAGGACCTGCCCTCCACCCTGGACCTGCACCCCTAAACCCAGGACCTGCACTCTTTCCATCCAGGACCTGCCCTCCACCCTGGACCTGCACCCCTAAACCCAGGACCTGCCCTCCACCCTGGACCTGCACCCCTAAACCCAGGACCTGCCCTCCACCCTGGACCTGCACCCCTAAACCCAGGACCTGCCCTCCACCCTGGACCTGCACCCCTAAACCCAGGACCTGCACCCCTAAACCCAGGACCTGCCCTCCACCCTGGACCTGCACCCCTAAACCCAGAACCTGCACCCCTAAACCCAGAACCTGCACCCCTAAACCCAGGACCTGCACCCCTAAACCCAGAACCTGCACTCCTCCATCCGGGACCTAGGCAGGCAGTATCAGCAGGGACTTTCTCACACAGGATCTCACCTCTTCTCTCCCCTCTGGACACTGTTTCAGATCACTGTACGCCAAAACTACAAGTCACTAAAATATTTTCCCAGGTCATGAGGTCCAAGGTCCTCCCAGCATTTGTGCAGGGTGTATTTATCTAACTTTCAGGAGCAATAAATTATGATTTAATTGCATTGAATAAAAATCATAACGAATGAGAACAAAAAATATTAATAAACAAGGACTCAAGTATTAAGAGTTACCAAAAGATGATGAATCACCGAGTCACTGGGTTGGTTGATTTACATGAGAGTGCAGACGTGCTAATAACAGGTGATAAACAGGTGTGTTGAATAAGGAAGCAAAGATAACTGTGAAGAACGATTAGCAAGAAAACAACTTTCATAAAACCAAAGAACAAATTTAACACTGTGGTAATACAGTATGTGTTGTATACAGTACAAAGATCATCAACACCTCCTTGGAGGAGGACACAGGGAGGCACGAGAGAGGAGAGATGGACTGACAGGACAGATCTTCAGCTTCTCTCCCATCCACAGAGGACCTGTTTGTTTAGAGGAAATGACACGTGCTGCTGAGGAGGAAATGATCTGCTTGGCCCCATGTAAGATCCTCCCTGGCACCAAGAACACTTCACTCAGCTTTTTTTTCCCTCATCCAACAACACACACACACACACACACACACACACACACACACACACACACACACACCCCTCCCCACCTCTTTCTTCCCTTCATCTTCTCAGCTCTCCATCCATCGCTCGTCTGTCACGGCAGGAGTGCAGACAATCCATCAAGGGTCAGAGCCNAATAAAAATCATAACGAATGAGAACAAAAAATATTAATAAACAAGGACTCAAGTATTAAGAGTTACCAAAAGATGATGAATCACCGAGTCACTGGGTTGGTTGATTTACATGAGAGTGCAGACGTGCTAATAACAGGTGATAAACAGGTGTGTTGAATAAGGAAGCAAAGATAACTGTGAAGAACGATTAGCAAGAAAACAACTTTCATAAAACCAAAGAACAAATTTAACACTGTGGTAATACAGTATGTGTTGTATACAGTACAAAGATCATCAACACCTCCTTGGAGGAGGACACAGGGAGGCACGAGAGAGGAGAGATGGACTGACAGGACAGATCTTCAGCTTCTCTCCCATCCACAGAGGACCTGTTTGTTTAGAGGAAATGACACGTGCTGCTGAGGAGGAAATGATCTGCTTGGCCCCATGTAAGATCCTCCCTGGCACCAAGAACACTTCACTCAGCTTTTTTTTCCCTCATCCAACAACACACACACACACACACACACACCCCTCCCCACCTCTTTCTTCCCTTCATCTTCTCAGCTCTCCATCCATCGCTCGTCTGTCACGGCAGGAGTGCAGACAATCCATCAAGGGTCAGAGCCGGGCGAGCTGTTGGGGCGTGTACGCGAAAGACTGAATATGTGAGTCAGAGAGTCATGTTTGTGTATCAAAGCACCACAATGATGCACACGCCAAACACATGGCTGGGCTTGTCTGCACGTTTTGTACACACACACTTGCACCTTTTCTTCCCTTTTAATAAACAGTGTGACTGCTGTGTGTGGGTGTGTATGTGTGTGTGTGTGTGTGTGTGTGTGTGTGTGTGTGTGTGTGTGGGGCTTGTTTTTCTGACCTCCTGGGGACCAGTTTCCTGACTTTTACTATCTTTCTGGGGTCCGAGGGTTCTTGTGGGGACCGAAGCCTGGTCCCCATGAGGGGGACTCCCCTTTTTAGGGTTAGGGGTTAGGTTTATAGGTATGGTGTGAATAGAGTTTTAGTTAGTCTTAGGGTTAGTTATAGATCAGTAATGGTTAAGGTTAGGAAAAGGGTTTGGGTTAGGTATAAATCTAGTTACTAAAATCAATGGAAGTCAATGGACGGTCCCCATAAGGATAACAAAACACACTTGTGTGTGTGTGTGTGTGTGTGGGCGTGTTTTTCTGACCTCCTGAGGACCAGTTTGCTGACTTTTACTATCTTTCTGGGGGGCGAGGGTTCTTGTGGGGACCGAAGCCTGGTCCCCATGAGGGGGACTCCCCTTTTTAGGGTTAGGGGTTAGGTTTATAGGTATGGTGTGAATAGAGTTTTAGTTAGTCTTAGGGTTAGTTATAGATCAGTAATGGTTAAGGTTAGGAAAAGGGTTTGGGTTAGGTATAAATCTAGTTACTAAAATCAATGGAAGTCAATGGACGGTCCCCATAAGGATAACAAAACACACTTGTGTGTGTGTGTGTGTGTGTGTGTGTGTGTGTGAGCATGACACAGAGGAAGAGCTTTGGCCCTGCCTTCCCTGTGCTCTGCTGACAGATTGTTGGACCATGGCAGGCTGCAAAGACCCACACCATGCTGGGATAGAGACTTATGATGAAACATCAAATTATGTGGAGCTGGCGTGTGTCTGCTTGGGGTTTCTGCCCGCACACACAAACACGCTCACATCTGCACGACGACACACCTAATCGAGCTGTTGCTGCATTTAACTGAAACTCTCCCACTGAGTCATTATGATCTGCTGGTAGCAGCGAGCCAGAATTACAGATGGCGTGTTGTTTTATTTACATAATACATCTTCTTTATGCCGCTGATGTGGTCCCTGCAAAACTTCTTTGGATTTATGAGGCCATTTTCACGCTTGTTAACGTAGGAAATATAAGTTTCTATCAGCGAGTCTTAGAGAGAAAATGAGTGAAATGAGTGCAGCATGGTTGCTTCAACCAGTACATTCAAGTCAGTGTCTTTGTTTTTTTAAGACAGTAAATTGTAGGCGTATGCTCCAAGACCAATTCAGACCTGAGGCGTTGTAGGTGTTACACGGCCCTGTCATTTTATGAATGAGGGGAGTACCAGATTAATCTCACCATTCAGAGGGCTGACTGGCTGGCTATGCTTTAGATAGATGTGAGGAACCAGCTATAGGGGTCTTGCAATATGTTTCAGTGATTGTTAGCTTAATTTAATAGTCTCCTTTTGTTTATTTCCTATGTTTATTTTTGGTTTGGTAGAATCCAACATTCTGATTTGAAGCCACTTTTTGCTTTTCGTTAATGTGGCCTCTATTTCCCATTGCCTTTGTTCGATTGTTCCAATTAAACTTCCTGAAAAAGTTTACCTGATCAACCAGGCCCAAGGCTTTGACAGAATACTTTACAAAGACGTGAGGGCCCGGAGCTGAACCGCTGTCTCTCAATTTCAAAGGCGGGCTTAGCCAGTTGAGAGAGAGCCAATCACAGAAACCTGGAAGTGACGCAACATATGTGACGCTAAAGCAGATACACACGAGGCGGAACAAAAACAAAAGGTTTAGCGAGCAGAGCCGTAATGGTAGCTACAGAGCCGTGGTTAATGGAGGAGAAAAGACGAATATTAACGACAGTTGTCGCTTTTGTGTCAAAAACTTGTGAATACAAGGTGTCATTACACACTCGGTTCAGGTATTTGACCTCCCCAAGCAAGCGCAGAAGTAAACACTTCATCCACAGCCGAGTCCGCCATGTTGAATGTTGTGCTCTGGGTGGAAACGCTAGTTCTGTGTTTTCAGGATGACGCACAACAACGGTGAGATGTAATTGGTCCGTCGAAAAATTTGACGCGGAAATAATCGGGTGCGGCTCCGGTGTCAGACCCTTCTGCATTTGAACATAATGCAGGAGGATCTGATTGGTCAGGCTATGAAAAAGTTGCCTGTGTTTTTACTCCACATGTTATTTGTCCTTTCTAGGCATTCTTGATGCATGGGCTATGATATATTTAGGAGGCTCGATCAGGGAATTGAACCCCAGACCTCTCGCGCGATTGGACGTATGGGTCGATATGATATGTTGGTGAATGAGCTGCAAGTTTAACTCAAAGTTGTTCTACTGAGATGGAAAGCCATCAGGGGCAGAGTGGGATCAAGTTAAGCCCAGAAGGGAGCCTTTGGCTAGGCATCAGTATGCACCACAGCAGCTGATGTCTACCATGACTTTCATCAGCCAAAAGCGTGTCTGTTAGTGTGTGTTGGTAAGAACCTGAGCCGACGGAACATGTGTTTATAAGTATTTCATGAAAAAACATTAGCGTTTGGTTTTGTGTCCGTGTACTCATAAATTTATCTGTTAAAGGCTCATTAAATCTGAGTGCTGTGTTGTCATAACCACACCTTGAGTTGATTGAGGTGGACTAGTGCTCTGAGTTTGGAGCAGTGTTAAGTGGACAATATCCTGAGGAATAAATCTTGTCAAACACACTTAATCATAATGCATACTTTCATAATAACAATACACACGTGCATTATTTTGTAAATGTAAATGATAAAAAAAAACTCTAAATTCTAGAAAGCTGAAACATAAATTATAGGGTAGGTGGATCTAGTCCAATATTCCAGTAGTAAGATGCCTGCAGCCATGTTAGTCATACCTGCACAGAAAGTATTTAATGTTTCATAAAAACCACAACAATAATGACTTTAAAACTTACCAACTGAATCAATGGGAAAAATGGAATCTGACCTTTTGTTGTTTCAATCTATTGTCATTTTGACAAATTATAGAAGTTAAAATTAAATTTGTAATTAAATATTGAAGCTGCAATTGTTTGGAGATTTCTGTCAAATTAAGTTGCCTGTGAACATTAACAACATTTTCCTTTGGTTAAATACTCAAGTAATCCTCTCTCTGCTGGATTTGGGCAATTTTTTTACATACATAATTCTAAGGGAATTAATGAAGGGAATGAAATAATGTATTTAACATAATACATTAGTTTTGCTTATATGGACATTAATTAGATAGTTTTGTTGTTTTGGATCAATTATTCAAGAAATTTCCTCTAAACGATCTAAAGTAGTTAAATACACAAAACATGATTAATTGACTGAAACAAAATTTTCCCACAACTTCAAACTTTACTGGAATGACAAAAGCTAGTTTCAATTGAATCAATTTTACATTCAAATCCACCAACGTAACCTCATACAACAAGGAACTTTTACTAAAATGAGTGAAAAAAGTTTTTTTCTCTTAATATAGAATTTTAAGGCAGAATTTCTTCTCATATTTTCAGACTGAAATATGAGATTTTACAGTGTAGCAGCTCTGACTTGTCACCTCCTGGGATGTGTTGTATGGATGTGCAATTCAAACTGTAATGCCATAGTTCCACAAAACTCTAAACATCATTCTCATCAAGATTATTGACAGAATTCAGATTTTTTGGTTAGTTTTTTTACTTTAAGAGGCCATTTCGTAAAAATTTCAAGACTTTGTGGTTATTTCTTAAAGAGGCCCTTCCATTAAAAACGGTTTTTCTGAGGTTTCTATTGAATATTTTAGCTCCACAGGTGTTCTTACCTTCATAGTGGGTGTGAAAACAGGTCAACAACTTCTCCTCAGTTTTTAATCTCTCAAACTACGCAGGTGGCAATAACACCCGATTTCTCCCGAGTTCGAACGGCCTGTATCTGTTTTGTCACAACTCCTTTGTTCGTTAGTATTCATCAGCTGCTGCAGTTGAAACCACGCCTAGCAAGCGGCTCACTAAAAGAATGTAGCAAACAGGAAGAGAGAACGTCTGACGTTGCCATGCACAGCAGGGCAGGAAACAGTATTCTTTGCTCTCATAGGCTAGTTTGTTAGCCAATCAGAGTCCAGCAAATTCAAACAATAAATGGCCTCTTTAAGTATTAACCAGTAATATGAAACATTTTATATCTAAAAAACATCAGAAAACACTGATTAACAGACCTTTCAATCTGTCTGCATAAAAATTCGTCTGTTTCCATCAGGTTTCAGCAGCAGCTCATTCATGTTCATTATTTGAATTTGCTGGACTCAGATTGGCTAACAAACTAGCCTATCAGAGCAAAGAATACTGTTTCCTGCTCCACTGTTCATGGCAACATCACGCGTTCTCTCTTCCTGTTTGTTATGGCTTATGCTAACAGCTTTTAGCCAGCAGCATGCTAGGCGTGGTTTCAACTGCAAGAGTTGATGAATACCAACGAACAAAGGAGTTGTGACGAAACAGATACAGGCCATTCGAACTCGGGAGAACTCGAGTGTTATCACCACCTGCGTAGTTTGAGAGATAAAAACTAAAAGAGAAGTTGTTGACTTGTTTTCACACCCACTATGAAAGTAAGAACACCTGTGGAGCTAAAATATTCAACAGAAACCTCAGAAAAACTGTTTTTAATGGAAGGGCCTGTTTAAAACTGTATTTTTTATTACTGAAACCTGAGTCATTTCTTTTTTAAATTTATGGAGATTACTCTGAACAAAATATGCAGTTTCTAGGAAAAAATCAAAATAAAAGCAAAAACTTGTGACGTGAGGGATTTGTTTGTGAATGCAGCAGCTAGGTGTCCTAAATGACAGTGAAATATAGATCTCACTGTTCAGCGGGGAAACAGACACAGAGGAACGGAGCCCTGCAAATTTAAAGCAATTTCAGTATCGATGGCACATGTTTCAATAAAAATCAATGGTGCTTGCCTTGTGTCAGGCTGGGTCAACTCTCCAATTTAATTTCCTCCTGAGGTAGAGCTGTACAGACAGGGGTTAGAGGATGAGGGCAGGAGTTTATATTTGTTGTGTGAGACCACACCAGGAGAAACTGCCACTGTAAAACAGTCTTTTCACATGCAGTTAGAATTTTATTCTCTATCTATCGACATTTGAAAAATGTGAAAACATTATGAAAAATTAACTATCATACCAAAATTTTTGTAAAAGTCATAAAAAGCTCTTGGAACAAACTCAGTTTGGAAAAATAGAGCTTAGTTTTAATCAGACGTATAAGCAAACAGCAACTCATAGTGAGTCTATAAAACTGCAGGTTTGTTTCATCCAAAAACAGCCAAAGTCTTAAATATTACCTAAAGGCTCGTGCAAGCACTTGTTTATAAACCATTACATCACCATCAGTTTCATATTACACTATAATTTGAGCAGAAATATAATGATATTCCTGTTCCAAGAGCCAAAAACTGCACTGATATATGACAACCTGCTGCTGCTGCTGCTAGCTACACTTACAAATTACTGTAGAATAATATGTAAATAAACATATACGGTTTTTTTAAATGGCATTAGAGATTAGAGTTGTTTTAAAGAAGTTCTAAATAACTTTTCCCACCCAGTGGTAAAAAGCAGAATAAACAACTGCATCTCAGGCAGCCATTGCTTGAACCGGTGCTCTGTCGAAATATGCTACCTGTTAAGTTGTGCTACATGCACCGTTCCACAGTCTTGACTTCCATAAACAGATTTATTGTTTATCTTTTGTTTCTTTATTTTTCCATAAATACATGTTACCTATCAAATAAATTCTCCCAGGACAGGGACACCAATATTTTCTTTGCATTGTCGGAGCAACAGGCAAATGTTTGGACACACCCAGAGCAGAAGGACCCAACAATGGCTGATAAGGACCCAGAGGGTTTTTATATAGAAAATATCAGGGAAGGATCATAAAAATATGCTTAAATAATAAACAGGGCACAATCACCATTAACAAGAATACTGTATAAACTTCAAATTAAATCTCACTATGATATAAGTTGTTTATTCGTACTCCACCGACCTTGCAACTCATTCCAATGAGTGTAGCCTTGCTGTGTCATGATCTGTTATAGTTTGCGATTGGACCCAAATGCACGAGAAGCAGCACTCCAAACGAAAGATAAACTGAACTGAACTTTTAATGGGGGGGGAAACAAAGAAAAGGCAGCGACTTACATTAATGGCGAGATGAAAGGCTGGGCAGAGAAACATAATTCCAGAGGCGAACATCCAGAACACACAGAACACAATCCCCAAACAAAGAAGAACTGAAGAAACTCACTTAAATACAGACTGAACCTAATTAACTAAACTCAAAACACCTGAATGGAAAAACCCAAGCTGAGGAGGAAACACTAGGGCAAACTGACAGGAAGTGAACAGGAAATAAAGAAACATTATCAAGACACCACACAGGGAAAGAACAGGAAATACAACCAATGTCAAAATAAAAGCAAAACAGGAAGACACAATATGGGACTAGACCAGGGAAGAAAAACTGAACGTGGGGGACCAGGAGGACACGGAGGGGGAGACAGGATGAAAAATCTCACTATGATATAAGTTGTTTATTCGTACTCCACCGACCTTGCAACTCATTCCAATGAGTGTAGCCTTGCTGTGTCATGATCTGTTATAGTTTGCGATTGGACCCAAATGCACGAGAAGCAGCACTCCAAACGAAAGATAAACTGAACTGAACTTTTAATGGGGGGGGAAACAAAGAAAAGGCAGCGACTTACATTAATGGCGAGATGAAAGGCTGGGCAGAGAAACATAATTCCAGAGGCGAACATCCAGAACACACAGAACACAATCCCCAAACAAAGAAGAACTGAAGAAACTCACTTAAATACAGACTGAACCTAATTAACTAAACTCAAAACACCTGAATGGAAAAACCCAAGCTGAGGAGGAAACACTAGGGCAAACTGACAGGAAGTGAACAGGAAATAAAGAAACATTATCAAGACACCACACAGGGAAAGAACAGGAAATACAACCAATGTCAAAATAAAAGCAAAACAGGAAGACACAATATGGGACTAGACCAGGGAAGAAAAACTGAACGTGGGGGACCAGGAGGACATGGAGGGGGAGACAGGATGAAGGATGAGACGTTTTCTTTGCCTCACCTCAGAAGACATTACTCTTTTCTTTTTTTTTTCATGTTCCAATGTGACGCCAACAAAATGTAAACTCTGGTCAGTGAGCCAAAAAAGCAAACTGCTAGCTTTTATAGGAGCGAATGGCGCCTGCTGCTGCAATAAACAGCTGTTGTCCTAAAGCAGCAAAGGAACCGCCCACTCACAGCCGCGATCCAAACCACTGAAGTTGCTCAGTGTATTTTAGGGCCATCGGAGGGTCCAGAGTGTCTAATATGAAGCTGAACTTGTTTTTCAGTTATTATCCACTTAGACAAGTTTCAAAACAGTAGCTTAAAGTTTTAAAAGTTATTTAGTACTGCTTTAAGACAGCAATTATCCACTTTGTAAATTGCCAGACTGTAGTTAGCCTGTCACTTAAATTAATCTCTATTTCTTCAAACTGAAGTCATTCATAGAGCATCGCCAACTGGATGGACATTATTGTTAAGAATGTTTTTATAGGGAGACATCAGCTCAGTTGGATGGATGGATGGATGGATGGATGGATGGATGGATGGATGGATGGATGGATGGATGGATCATGTAGTGTTCCAAAATCTGCTGCTGAGTGAAAAAAGTGAGAATTTCCACCCAGTTTTCAGGTCTTCCTCCTCTCTATAGCTGTTATCCCACATAGTCATAACTGTGCAGCACACAACAGGAGGTTTTCTGTGTCAGCCAGTTGCTTCTATACTGATAATAATGAGTGGTGCATGCAAGGGGAGATGCTCGACCTGCAGGAAGCAGGAATCAATAAAAAACTGTAGCAACAGCTCAAATATAATTATTTTCTTTTAAACGTTTGAGTTTTGGCCATTCATTGAATCTGTAGTTACTCTCTGAAATTCTGTCTGCCGACTCAGATGCTGCTGTTCCTCTTTGTCTTTTCAGTTGTTGCTTGTCTTCACTTGTACGTATTTGTATTTATTCGATGCTTTTAGGAGGTTTTCTTCTTGTTATCGTTACTTTCTCTTGTTTTTCATTTTTCAAACTAAAGTCTTTTCTGAAACCACCATGTCGACAGATATGTGTTTAATTTATGAGCCCTATGTCCATCCTGTCGGGGTTTTTTCATGATCTTTTACAGACAGTGTTAAACACATTTTAGACTTAACAATTTTCCATTTCTTCAATTTTATTCACAATCAAATTAAACATTTCATATCTTTGGATAATTTAACTGGATTGAATTATTTAAGGGCTGCAGATTGATTTTAAAAAAAAAATCTGTTTTCTGATTCACTGAAACTAACAACCTTGTCTCTGGCAGTCTTTTACACTTGCATATAATTTGTTTTTTAAATTAAACACAAACATGAACATGAATATTTCCCAAAAGTAGAAAACGTGCAAAGATTTCTGGTTGTATCTGCAGGACGCACAATATCCAACAGTTGTTTTGAAGCACAAAATTCATAGCAGACGGAGAAATTAATCTCCTCCTTTCCCACAGATTCACTTCACACTGACTGTATTGGATGTGGTTTGCAAACAGAAGTACTGCTTACAGGAACTACACAGCTCCCACAGTGCTGATGATTGGTCAACAATCTTTCATACTCCTAAGGCTGAAAACACCAAGATGCACAAGCGAAGGACACGGACTGCAGACATCTTAAAGCGATACCATCGATGGCCTTGAGGCTTGTCGAGTTTTATGGCTGTGTTATAAACTGAAAACACATCTCTCAAGTCAGTTTGTGAATATGAAGGTGTTGTACTGATAGAAAGGACAGAAAACTACCAAGATCACAGACCCCCACCCCCTCCGTAGTCATTTCATTCAGATTGTGTTGCCATATTTCGACTGATCTCCACCATCTGGCTCTGGATCTAAATTTTGGCACCTGGTCCACGTGGAATGCCCCGACACACGGCTCAGCTCGCCGCGAAATGAAGGGAAAATGAAAATGAAATGAGCCGAGTTTCTCTCCTGGTCTCCGCTCCGTCCTCCGCTCACCACCACCCATCTCTCTCCATCACCAAACACACACAGACACACAAACACACCACCACCCCCCCTCTCTGTATCATCATCCTCCATCCTCTCACCCTTCCAACCCTCCTCCCCCGCCTTTCTTCGTGTCACCCCTGGGTAATCAGTGTGCTCTCTCATTCTGCGGCACACAGAGACACATTGATCAGGCAGTGCACACTCATTGCACTCATGCTCGTAGACACACACACACTCACACACAAACCAGAACTGTCTTATTCTCATATAAACACACACACACATTGATCTAGCCCGCAGGTCAAGTTCAATAGGAACAGCCAAGCGTCCCTTTCTTTTTTTTTCTTCCTTTTTTAATGACAAGCTATGCAGTGAGTTGCAAGAAGCTCTCACTTCTTATCTGTCTCATTCACACACACACACACACACACACACACACACACTGTCTTTTCTTTTTATGGACCTGATTCTGACAAAACAACACGGGATGAATGAATGAGTCACATTCCATTTTCTCAACCACATTTTTACCAGAAGCCTCGAGGTTGAAAACTAATTTTTTACAAATTAATTTAATCTGTAGAACTGGACAAAGTTTTAGATAATAAAATCAGTCCTAAAACTCCTTTAATTACAAATAATTAGTGTTAAAGTTACAGTATGTAAGATTTAGACCTTGTTGTCAAATCCGAATCCCGCAGTTCATGTAGAAAAAAACCCGTCTGTTCTCAGCCACTCACCCCCTCCCTGATTTTTCTGTTGGGTTGCCAGCTCTAATGTTGATCCTCGTTTTGTTTCTTTTGTATTTGTTCAATTTTTGGGAATGTCTGAAGGTCTGTTTATTCAGGGTTGAGTTTTCCTAAGTGCACTTGAACGCCCCATCACGTGCAGCTCGGCTGCTCAGTTGGAAGGATGCAGTGGTTTATTACTCTTTGCTGCTGGTCGTTGTGGAATTACAGCTGCTTGTGTTGAAGACTTGGCAGCCTTGCAGACTCATATGTGATTGGTTATGGAACCAGGAAGTCTGGATGTGTAAACAATGATTCCAGTCCGGGCTAGCTTTTTTAAAATGACAGAAACTAGCGACCACCCATCGAGATCTGTTACAATTTGACTTTATTTTCAACATTGGTGGGACATTAGACTCTTGTGTGATTAGTTCACTGTAAAATTCTTACATACTCTACCTTTAATACAAACTTTAGCTTCGTTTTGATGATCTAGTGACAAACAGTAAAAGTGACTCGAAGATTAACTTTTTTTCGGGTCGACTTTTAGCCAATGTTTAAGATAAATTCTGTTTAAATTTCAAAGTTCAAACTCAAAGAAACATGCTGAGATTTAAACATAAACATTAAAATAAATCAAAGTCTGCATCATATATAATGTGTATTCTTTTAACGGATTTCTTCATTTTTCCATTGCCGAGCTCACGTGAGAGTTCAGCCACATTATTTGAATATAAAGCAAATACAGTGTTATTTTAAGCAGTTAATAAAAATATTTGTTTATTTTTTAATTATGCAGCATTCTTATAAGAGATTAAGAGGCTCCACCTGCACTTCTGAGCTTCTTTATAGAAGAATCTTTTTTTATATAGAACCAAACTTTAGAATTTTATGAGCCTCATTTATAGAAAACTAAACCCATAAATAAATCCTCAAATAATGACGAAAAACAACTAATGTACTCCAGTCAATGCTGAAATTAAACAGTGAAAAGGGCATTAAATTCTTCACCCGCTGATGGAAACCAGACAAAACAAACTGTGTGGAGTTAGTTTCTATAAGCAAATTACACAAATTTTCGTATCTGTACTGTCGAGGGCCTCTAGCTGACTCCAACACACCTGATTACCTGTTCAGGTCGTCCTAAAGCTCTGCAGGATTTCACAGGATCATTTTGATTCAAAGCAGGTGTGTTGGAGAGACATCTAAAAC
>SSNP01000008.1:8720962-8733369 GCA_006937955.1 Pachypanchax playfairii
CTGTTAAAGGCCTCCAGCTGATCCAAAATACTGCTGCCAGAGTTCTGATGAGAGTTAGAAGGAGAGACCATATTTCTCCTGTTTTAGCATCACTTCATTGGCTCCCTGTAAGGTCTAGAATAAAGTTTAAGGTTTTACTTTTGACGTATAAGGCCTTGAACGACCAAGCTCCAGCTTATATTAAAGATCTTATTGTTCCATATGCTCCTAACAGAGCACTTCGCTCTCAGACTGCAGGTCTGCTTGTAGTTCCTAGAGTTTCTAAAAGTAGAATGGGAGGAAGAGCTTTTAGTTATCAGGCTCCTCTCCTGTGGAACCAGCTTCCACTTTTTATCCGTGAGGCAGACACCTTGTGTAGTTTTAAGAATAGACTTAAAACTTTCCTTTTTACACAATCCTATAGTCAGGGTTAGCTTGGGTTCTCCTGATCCATCCCTTTAGTTATGCTGCTATAGGTTTAGACTGCCGGAGGACATACTGACCACATTTCTTCACTCTGCTGTCTTTCTTTACTCTGGCTGCCTCTGAGGAGGGTGTATCTCACATAAACAAACAATGAAATATTCCCACTAGAGCCATAAAACTGTTATTGTTTGATTGTTACTGCTGCCATTAACTGTTTCTCTGTTTATCTTTCTATAGACATGACGACTGGCCAAAATACATCAGTGTTTGTCTGTGTCTCTTTCCTGTCAGCTCAGACCCCAGTCGGCTAAGGCAGAAGGCCACCCATCCTGAGCCGGGTTCTGCTAGAGGTTTCTTCCTGTTAAAAGGGAGTCGTTCCTTTCCACTGTCACCAATCGTGCTGCTCCCGATGGGGGATTGTACTGAAATAACAATTCAGCCCAATCGGCTGGTTCCTTAGATAGAAAATGTTTTATTATTAATTGGTTGATTTTTCTGTGAAGTGCCTTGAAATGACTTTGTCATGAACTGGCGCTTTATAAATAAATAAACTTGAAACTTGAACTTGAAACTTGGAATTAAAATTCTGAAGTACAGTGTTTATAATTTATTTGCTTGTTTCCTATGTTCTATTTTGCAACTTAGATTTTATATCTTAAGAATTTGATTTTCCTGTTTACATTAAATGAACTAGATGTGATTTTGAAATTTTTGGGCTTGCGATTGCCCTGTCAGGCTAAACACATAACAGCAGCCTTAATGGTAAGCTTGTGCATGAGGCGTGTGTGCTGTACGTGCACTTACAGTCCTCTATTCCACAATTTACAGATTTGCCGGCATGACTTCGACTGACATAATAAATTTGATGTATGATATTTGAACCAAATGCGCTGTGAGTACGTCAGGCAGCTTAAAAATACAGGAAATATGCGGAAACCCCTGCTTTAAAATCATCAACTTTTCATGGACTCAGATAAGCGTTTGAACCACATCCAGAACTCGGGTTCAGACTCACATTTCAAAGTTGTTAAAACTGGTTTTATTTTCAGCAATGATCAAACTCAGGGCAATATGAGCCGGCAGATGCAGGTGGAGAGACAGGTTCGGATGACACCGGGTTTCACAGAGCTGGAGGGAGACAGAAGGGTCGAGTGTAATCCAGTCAGGTGAACATCCAGGTACCAAATGAGCGTCCGCTTCTGAAAAAGCTCTTCTACGCTCACGGAGCTTAATGAGCAGGTGTTCCAGCTCCAATCAAAGATCTTCTCCCTAAGAAGATGACTCACTCAGTACAGTCGCTCACAGAACCTGACACAACTCTTTTCCCCACATATTTAGTCATAATTTCTTACCTTTCAAGCCAAAATGACGCCGACTGCGGGTCTTTTCTCACACTGAGATTCTCTCAGCATTTTCCACTTCTCAAATTCCGAACCAATCTTTGCCTCCGTCGATCCAACTCAAGTTTCAGCCTTTTTGTCACTCTGGAAAAACTCTTGTTTCTATTTTCTTGGTTGGGTTCTGGGTTGCGCTCTTGTTCTTGGTAAAATCCATGTTTCAAATGCTACTCTATGTAGCTTTTAGCTAGCGATACTAACCCTAAGCGTGGACGTGCATGACGTCATCATGCATTAGGCTGCCTCTGGAAAGCCTGTTTGAAAGGAACACTATTAATAACTACAAAAGTAATTTTACATGCATATAGAGACAACTACGGTGAAAATGCCTGGGTTCTTTCTAGTGACCAGGACATTGTTGGAGCATGTATGAGGAAGAAATTGTACAGTTCTATAAATTAATTTTTTGTTAAACTTGCCTATAGTCCCTTTAAACAAAATTTTAAAAGGCAAAACCTTATCTTATTTTGAAAAGGGTTCATCATTCATGTAAGTAAAATTCTGGGCTGAGCTCACATTCCTTTTTTTACAGTGCAAATTTATGTACAAACATGTGAATTTTCCTGTGAGATCCAGCTGATAGAAGCTCACAAATAGTATAAATGGATGCATCATGCAAACAGACACAGAGGAGCAGACACATGCAAGGAAAAGAAACAGATAAAATCAGAGAAACTCTTACTGCATGCTGAAAAAACAGAAGCCAACGTCTCACTGCGCTAAAGCATGTCGGGATTGATCGGGACTGAGAATCCCACTTGACTAAAATCTTTCTTTTCCTCTTTCTGTGTGATTCTTTTTACTCTTTTTTTTTATTCTGCAGTAATTTATTCCTCGGAGAGTAAGACAGACATAAACACAGAACGAGTCCCAAATTTGGCACTTTGATTTAGTGAAGCAAATTTAATTTTGTTTGCTTTATGCAAGAAAAAAATAGAAGAAGTAGCTCGGCATCGACCACGACTTCTGTTGATTTCCACTGAAGGCAGAAACATCACTAATGGGAGCTACAGCCACAGGGCTATGACACCAACTGAACGAGCCTCATGCATATATTTAATACAGACCTGCTACACAAATTAGCCCACTGGTATGTAGCCTAGCACCTCTCCAGTGAGGCTTTGAGATCTGAGCTGCAAATTAATTGGCGAGCTTGCCTCCAAGAGGAGCTCCTCTGTGTTTCCTCCACCTTGGATTATGCTTTTCAATTGCTCAAACATATTTGATATGCATGGGAGGAGAAAAGCATGCAAAAAGCAATTCTCCATCACAAAAGCAACATTTGCACTCATTTCTTTAGTTTTTGAGCGTCTGCCACTCAAATAAGAAAGAAACTGTTTATGACTAATTGTATCTGCGTATAAGCAGATGAGCATTAAATACAATTTGAATAGAAAATGTTTCCTTTTGGCAGGTTTCCTTTTAGTGGAAGGTGAATTTCTCTTGTTCATTAAGAGCCACACAAATTCCATTCACTCAGAGACACTGGAGTACATCTGTGTCCCATGGTGACTGGAGAGTGGAAACACTGGCTTGTGTTAAACAGGCCCTTCCATTAAGAAAGGTTTTCTGAGGTTTCTGTTGAATATTTTAGCTCCACATGTGTTCTTACCTTCATAGTGAGTGTGAAAACAGGTAAATAACTTATCTTTCGGTTTTTATCTCTCAAACTACGCAGGTGGTGATAACAGCCGAGTTCTCCCGAGTCCAAACGGCCTGTATCTGTTTCATTACAATTCCTTTGTTTGTTAGTATTCATCAGCTCCGGCAGTTGAAACCACGCCTAGCATGCTGCTGGCTAAAAGCTGTTAGCATAAGACGTAGCAAACAGGAAGACACGACGTCTGACGTTGCCATGCGTAGCGGGGCAGGAAACAGTATACTTTGCTCTCATAGGCTAGTTTGTTAGCCAATCAGAGTCCAGCAAATTCGAATAATGAATATGAACGAGCTGCTGCTCAAGGCCTGACGGAAGGAACCAAAACCACCCGAATTTTAACGCAGACAGATTGAAAGGTCTGTTAATCAGTGTTTCCTGACGTTTTTTAGATATAAAATGTTTCACATGCATGAGGTTTTTATGATTTAGTGTTTTTAGATTGTTTTAGTTCACCTTTATTTGTTATTTGTAGTCTTATATTTTATTTATTTTATTGTTATTTTTACTGCTTTTATTGTTTGAGTTTTATATTGTTTTATGCAATGTACAGCACTTGGTCAGTTTCGGCTGTTTTTAAGTGCTATATAAATAAAGTTGGCTTGGCTCATATGACTGGTTAATGCTTAAGAAATAACCACAAAGTCCTGAAATGTGTATGAAATGGACTCTTTAAGGTTTGATACCAGGAGAACTTGTTACTGCAAATAAAAAATTAAGTTCAGAAAGAAGAGGAAATCTCAGCTGGAAGAAGAGACGATCGTTGGTAATTGTGTGTAAGAGACAGAAAACAAGTAGCAGAACAAGGTAGAGATTAGTTTGATTACCACTAGTAGAACACACATTATTGCTCCCAGTGGTTTCTCTCTGCTATCCATCTTGGTTCGATCCCTGGACACTTTGGCTGGATTTCAGGACGAGACCTTTAAATGTAATCACGGTTAAAGTTTCTATCAGGTTGCGTTCGTTGTATCACGAAAGCGGCTTTTAAACAAGAATAATTTCATAACCTGTAAATCTAAAAAGAGTTTATTTTCTTCCTACTAGTTTTTCTTTTAGATCGTTCCCTGATCCAGATTTTAGGTCTTGAACTCAGGCTCATTGTGCAGCTTTATATGTTGTAAAACAAAACTACGACGCCCAGTGAACAGACCTTTCTCTGCTGTGCGCCCCAAATTGTAGCAGTAATGGAGGATGCAGGGATGAAGAGTGGTGATGAAATGAGGAATATCTCTCACACCAAATAAATAAATTCAAGTGAGAAGCAGGTTTCATTGTAAAGTTGCAGTTTTTATTATTAGTTGTGAATTTACACTATTTTAAATCCACTATTGTGAATTTAAAACAGAAATCTGGTTTCATCATGAAAACAGTAGTCACAACAGAAACTCTAATATTTAGTATTTTTATTTGAATAAGAAGCTCCACCTCCTTTCTACATCACTGTCATCCACTTGTTCCAACAATAACAGAACACATATACCCTCCACACACACACACTCTGCTCATATGATTTATAATGGTCCAATTTCCTAACTGTAGTGTTTGCACCTGTGAGCTGTCAGAGGCCAGCTGATCACTACACTTCAACATTTTCAAAAACAATGTGCACAAGAGTCATGAAATCTGTGCCAAATATGACCAATTGTGTGTGAAAACAAACAAAAAGTGTGATTTGGAATTGCCTTCTGAGTGAAAAGTGGGAAACAAGCATTGAACGGAAGCGCTCGGGACAGTTTGTGTTAGTTTTAGTTTAGTTTAGATCGATAAAATATAGTATAAAATGTACATTAAATGTTAAAAAGCTGATTTATAACACGTCTTACTTTTTAAAAGAACAAAACCCTTTTTTTTCTTGGTTTTAGATGTGCAACAGTTCGTTAGTAACGAATAAGCAGATTTCTTCATGATCAATCAAAGCAGTTATTTCCTCTAATAAGGTGTAAAAATCCGTCATGGTTGTAAGATTTAACACAGCGTCAAATATAAACATTTAAACATTGCATCGTATCATATCTTATTGTTACATCACATTACTTCATCTCATACATATCAACTTAATTCACTCTTATCAGTTCATTTAATAAATCCATAATTATTCCCTTGATCTTTAAACTTCTTGTCGTATTTGTCTAAAAAATTTAAAACCATATATTCACTTTGAGCACACTCATGGTTAGCATGTGTGTTTCCATCAGCATCTGAGTTTATCCCACAGTGGAGACTTGTGTATGAGTATGTATGGAGATTTACTCCTCTTTTAACCCCTGGGTTAGCCATCAGTATTGATCGCTTCAGTCTTAGCCTGATTTTAATCCCTGCTTGGCCTGAGACTATCGATCAGGGCGCTAAGCTTTCAACTGGGTTTAACGACCTTCTTGCACCTTTCCCGTCCCTCACGCCCCAATTTCTGATGCACCTTTTTTTTTTATTTTGTGTTTGAGAATAAAGAGAGGAGGTTCATTGTCGAACTCAACAGCTGGAATGAAACAAAAAACAACCTTTAATCTCCAAAAGATAGAAACATGCTGCCAGTAAAATAAAATGGCACTTATGCTTCTCCTATAGGACAGGGGACGAGATGAATCTCTGCATGTCAATAGCAATGTCATGATAAAAAGCCCACAGGTGAGTTATGACCACTCAGCTAAAGGTACGAGCATCTCTTTATGTCTTTATGGGATCTCTGTGGACAGTTATACGGGACAACACGGGAAGTCTTAAAGGCGCTTTGGGGCCTTGAGATTTGAGGAGTGCGTTGGATTTATAGCTCTACGGAATGAACCCCAAAATAGAGACCTTAGTGTGTTCGAGGTGCTTTTTGCAGACGTATTGAACAGAGAGTGTTTCTGCTTGTGGAGACACTTCCTGTGTTTGTGTTGCACATCTTTGTGTGTATGACAGAGAGGGATAGTTACTGCGCTCAGCGCTTCTCCTCCATTTGTCCTCCCGAAGGCAGATCAGGCAAAGGGGAAATAAATTGGAGAAAGAGAATAAATCAATGCTAAACTGAGCACCATTGAGACCTCCTAACCCTCACTCTGTCACTCATGCACGCACATATACACACTAACAACACAAAATATGAAATGTGTGTTCAGGGGAACTGAAGTGCACTCATTTATCCGTACAAGCCCTACACAGAATATACAGAGGAGGGGGGAAAGTGGTTGGTTGATGTAGTGGCTAACGCTTAAACTTAATAGGCACAAAAACAATTTTGGCAACTTTAAAAACAAAACAAAAAGACCTCCTAATGAAATACGCCAAGATAATCACCAGAAATCTAACCAATCAGGACTGAACATGTTGAGATTCTCTTTGGGAGTGACGAGGATGGACAGGATCAGAAATGAGTCCATCAGAGAGGGGACACAAAGAGAGACATGTACACATGAGGGATAGTGGGTTTATTGGGAAAAGGATGCTGAGGTGGGAACTACCAGGCAGGAGGTCTAGAGGAGGAACAAATATGAGATATATGGACGTAATGAAGGAGGACATGAGGTTGGTTGGTGTGAGAGAAGATGCAGAGGACAGATGGGGACAGATGACTTCCTGTGGCGACTCCTGAAGGGAGCAGGTGAAAGGTCAAGAAGAGGTTGTCTGTGGATTAGTTTCATTTTTAACATAAATAACTTTCACACCATGCTTTGATCACAGCTGCACGGTGGTGCAGTTGGTAGCACTGTTGCCTTGCAGCAAGAAAGTCCCAGGTTCAAATCTGGGCTACGGTCTTTCTGCATGGAGTTTGCATGTTCTCCCCGTGCATGCCTGGGTTTTTTACCTGGAGTTTGACTTCCTCCCACAGACCAGAAACATGCTTAACGCCATGCTTGCCACCGTACCGGACTAGGGATCATCAATACCAGCAAGTTATACATCGTTGGAAAGCATTTCTTCTCAATAAAAACGTCCAAAACATAATTTTTATGCCAACCAGTCACCCCAAAAACTTAAGAGCTACAGCTGGCAGCAATTTAGAGTGTATGTGAGTGGTTGTTGTCTGTATGTGGCCGTGTGATGGACTGGCAACCTGTTCAGGTGTAGCCCCGCCTCTCACCTGATGAGTGATAGACACCAGCATCAGGTGACCCTGAACTGAGTGGCTGGATCACAGCAGCATGAATGGAAACATCTTCAGATCTAAAGTCATCTGCAGAATCTGTGAAGCAAATAAAAACACTATGATGAGTCAAAGCTTGAATACATGAAGGTTAGTTGGTTGAAGCACTGCAGACAGTCTGGTGGAGATGCAGAGCCTCATGTCCCGTCCACACACACTACAAAGTGTAACAGTCACTAGTGAAGCAGCATGATGAATTACCAGTCAGCACAATGAGAAAATATTATGGAAACATACGACATGAATTCTAAACACAAAACATGTAGGAATGATATGACAGGGTGTGACAGCTTATCAATAAACTCTATAAAGAAAAACAGCAGAAATAAAATAACTGTTTTTCTTTTCATCCAATGAGCTTCTTCGGTTTATTTTACCTGCACATCGAGGAAGTCTCTGGTAAATATCTCAAAACATCTTCAGGAATTAAAAAAATGACTGATTACTGAGAATCTACGACAACAACCAGGTCTGTTGAGCAAGTACTAAAACAGACACTTATAAAAAAACAACTGGTGCTTCAGCTGTGGGTGGAGTTCCATATTATTATTTCAGTACTTAAAGAGTCAATTTCATACACATTTCAGGACTTTGTGGTTATTTCTTAAGTATTACCCTGTAATATGAAACATTTTATATCTAAAAAACGTCAGGAAACACTGATTAACAGACCTTTCAATCTGTCTGCGTTAAAATTCGGGTGGTTCCGGCTCCTTCCATCAGGCCTCGAGCAGCAGCTTGTTCATAATCATTATTTGAATTTGCTGAACTCTGATTGGCTAACAAACTAGCCTATGAGAGCAAGGTATACTGTTTCCTGCCCCGCTGCGCATGACAACGTCAGACGTTCTCTCTTCCTGTTTGCTACATCTTATGCTAACAGCTTTTAGCCAGCAGCATGCTAGGCGTGGTTTCAACTGCAGGAGCTGATGAATACTAACAAACAAAGGAGTTGTAATGAAACAGATACAGGCCGTTTGGACTCGGGAGAACTCGGGTGTTATCACCACCTGCGTAGTTTGAGAGATTAAAACTGAAAGAGAAGTTGTTGACCTGTTTTCACACCCACTATGAAGGTAAGAACACCAGTGGAGCTAAAATATTCAACAGAAACCTCAGGAAAACTGTTTTTCCTGTCTTTAAAAACTTATCTAGCATTTAGCATTTTTTGAACAATTAGTCATTCAAGGCACTTTATTTTGTAAAATTCTAAACAGTCAAACAGAAATAAACAATCCAGTGTAAACGGAAAATCCTCCATGTGTTAGTGTCGTACACATCACTGTTCATGGTCGTAGCTTCAGGTTGTGTGACCCGCACCATGTGATCATCAACCAGATATTTTTTGTTTCAATTTGAACATTTTGGCACGGTCACGCGTTTTCCTGCTTTCAAAGTTGAAGCGGCGCACTTCACAGCCGCCGGACTTTCAGTGTCACCGGGTCAACGTTTTGTAATGCCGTGATGTTGCTTTTCCTCCTTTCACCTATAAAAATCAAAGTGATCCAAAACCCTCTTCACCACACCTGAAGCTCGTTCCAGTTCGGTGGGATTTGAACTTGAAATGTTCGTATTTTCTCACAACTTTGTTTCTCTGACACGTCGCCAGCTGTCGCAGCCCAGTGAGATACTGTCCTTAGAAGTTGGCACAAGCTCCCAATTGTAAACCCTCACCTGCCGAAGTGTGAAAGAACACGTGTAACAAAAAGCAAATGCATTTATTAAACCAAAAAATAACTGAAACGCAAATGAAATATGTGCCTTATTTTAAAACACATAACCCTGAACTCTGCAAACACTGTGTGGCTGAGTAGCTCAGGGCCCAGATGGAGCTGAGTACTGAGGGAGGCCGGGGGGGGTTTGGGGGGCGTATAGATTGGGATTATGGGGGGTGCATCGGGGGAAAGGCTCTTCACTGTGTTTTCGATTCAACCTAAGTCCTCTAAGACCTCCTCGTCTCTTCTGAGAGCAGCAAACTGAGATCTGATCTAATGCCAAGTGCCACAAGTGAGAGTGTGCGAGTGAGGCACAACACTTTGATGAGAGCCTGCTGGGGGGGAGGGTGGGGGGGAGTGTGTGTCTGGGTAATGAACAAGTTCAGAGTGCGTGTGTGTTAAGATTAAAGGGTACAGAATTAGTCCAGAGTTTATTTATATATTTCTGTGCATGTGCGCCCCATGTCTCCTCTCTGAAGGGTTGTTTGGGGTTTTTCTGTGCAGATTTGGGCTCAATGGGGGGGGGAGGGGGGGGATCTCGGGGTCGTGCATTCAGATGTAATTAGCCCAGACAATGGCCTGGTTAAAGCTGGAATCCTCCAAGCTCCCTCTTGCTTTGATTGTGAGGACCAGCTGTGGAGGAATGGCCATTATCTCCCTGTGTCCGGCAGTATAAAGTCCCCCCCCCCCTTCTTTTCCACTATATAGTTCCCACAGGGGGAGGGACATGAGTGGGTCACACACTGGTCTGGAGAAACTACAACACAGGTTCTCTTAGAGAAATTGCTTCACCTCACACTTGAACCGCTGTGGACGAGGACGAGCAGGTGGCGGTATTTACACGGCCACAACAAACAGAAACAGCTTTTCACGTCGTAAATGAAGAAGTTGAGAGGCAACGCTGCGTTGTTTAAAGGACGCCTCTTCTTGAGCTTGTCAAACATGAACGTTTCACGTTGCTCAGCCTGCACAGAGGGACGAAACCTTGAAACAAATTAAATCTTTACAGCATCGGGACCGTATAATTACAGCTAATTTAAGGAATCAGAATCTTCATCATTAACCCGAGTCTCTAACACAGAGAGACAGCACGTGTGTGTAAACAGCACACACAGGCCTTTTGACTGAATTAACTCCGATCTCTTCGACTTGTAAGAACAGGACTCGCATCGTTTATGCGTTATTAAGTTCTGTAATTGGGTAGCCAGTAGTTTGCATATTAATCTATTAGGATAATATGTTTTGCCCGTTTCAACACACGGCTTGCTGAAGCCCCTGGTGACACATTTAGTGATTCTCTGAATTACACCTGATCATAAGCCAGTGTTCTTTTAATCTCAATAATTTTGCATTCGTTTAGGAGGTCAGCGCATCCGCAGCTTGATCATTCACTGATTAACCTATTAATATGTGCAATTTACTCATCTTTAATCAGCTGTATAAATGCAAACGTCCGTGTGCATTGATGTTTTAACACATTCACATATACAGTATAATATCAGGTGATGTTGAGCATCTCGATTTGGAGGTTTGACATTGATGGATTTTGTTCTTTGAAGGTTTCTTTGCTTTAAAGTCAATGACCCGGACTGAGCCAATGAAAACACAGTGGATTCCAGTGAAGGTTCGCTCGGGGTGTTTATGAAGGTTTCACAAGGAATCAGCAGAGATGAAACAGTTAGAGCTGAAAGTCGTGTCCTTAAAGAGGCCATTTCATACGAATTTCGGGACTTTGTGGTTATTTCTTAAGTATTAATCAGTAATATGAAACATTTTATATCTAAAAAACGTCAGGAAACACTGATTAACAGATCTTTCAATCTGTCTGCATTAAAATTTGGGTGGTTCCGGCTCCTTTCGTCAGGCTGCTTCGTCAGCAGCTCGTTCATATTCATTATTCAGATCTGCTTGGCTAACAAACTAGCCTATAGCAAATACTGTTTCCACATGGCAACGTCAGACATCCTGTCTTCCTGTTTGCTACATCTTATGCTAACAGCTTTTAGCTAGCAGCATGCTAGGCGTGGTTTCAACTGCAGGAGCTGATGAATACTAACAAACAAAGGAGTTGTGACGAAACAGATACAGGCTGTTCAGACTCGGGAGAACTCGAGTGTTATCGCCACCTGCGTAGTTTGAGAGATAAAAACTGAAAGAGAAGTTGTTGACCTGTTTTCACACCCACTATGAAGGTAAGAACACCTGTGGAGCTAAAATATTCAACAGAAACCTCAGAAAAAACGTTTTTAATGGAAGGGCCTCTTTAAAAAATGGGAAAAACATCCAAAACAGACATAATAAGACCTGAGAGATGAATCGTCCAGTTAATCATCAAGTTTTCAGCCCTTCAGGAATCACCTGGTTGGAACTATTTTATGTATCTTTGACATTTTCAGTCTGGAGGTAACAAATAACATAAATGTAAATTTAGTTCTCAGCTAAACTGTGTGGTTCATCCTTTCTAAGTTTGGGGTCTTTTTTATGCCTGAATGATTCATTGGTCAGAAGTAACATGGAACAAAAAACAGACCAAATAAAACCCATAAAATCCTGAAAGATGATCAATAAACGAGCTGTAAACGAGTGAAAAGCAGCCGGATGTTGAACTCAGAGATGCACTAAAACTAATTTATGGAACTGAATTAACTTGGTTAAATAGTAACTGCTTCTTAAGTGTGACTTAAACACCTTTAAGATTTATAATATATAAACAGATTGAAAAAGTAAATCGCTGTGTGCTTGTTGGGAAATCAATTCCCGCGTGCGTCTGAGTGTGCATCCATCCCAAAGTTTACCCAACAAGCAGGTGGAAGGGGGCACGGTGGGGGCACAGCAGACTGAGGGGTCCATTCTTGCAGCCTCCTCTCTGTTTGGCCCGGAGCTGCCCTCCCCCCACCCCCCATTATTTGTCCCGACGGAGCCGTGCGCGCGGCCCCAATGAGCCCTTTGGAAAGGAACGAAAAAAAGGAGCGAAATGCAGCTGTGACGTGGGCGTTGTTGTTCCATTCAGCGCCTTCGCCATGGCAACGGGGCAGAAGCTGGAAGCATGAAGTCTTCTCCCTCTCTCTCACTTACACACACACACACACACACACACACACACACAC
>SSNP01000008.1:8733379-8762824 GCA_006937955.1 Pachypanchax playfairii
GTTTTGATCATTTGTCTCAAAGACTCAAGCTCCGATCTTGTGAAAACTCTCAAACTTTTACGCAGCGTTTTGGCGCATTTTATTCTTGACCTACTGACCCAGATCGGAGTTAATAAATCTAGACCTTCAGCATCATGGTCGGACCCTGTGAGGTGTTTTCTGTTTAAACGTGAGATTTCTCTCTCCACTTTGTTCACAAACATGCTGCAGGACTGCTCGCATTGTTGGGCAGAGTGATTGGGGTTTCACTACGCTCTCCCGTGACCAATGAGCGGGGTGCTGTCAGGGGTAACCACATCTGTCAACCGTTCTCGGCCAATAAAGAGCGGAGCAAGGCGGACCACAGGTGCGCGCCTCTGCGTCCCCTTGGCACAGCGCCCGGGAGATGCTGGAGAGAGACGCCTCGCTGCCCCGTGGCGCAAAAGAGTTACTGTCAAAAGCAGCCTCCTTTTAACTCCAGCTATCACTCTGGCTCCTTTAGTTATGGCGACCGCAACGTCCAACCACTACAGCGTCCTCAGCACCCCCAGCAGCGCGCCGCCGCCTCACTCGGAGTCCGGGAGCATGCAGCAGGCGGCAGCGTACAGGGACGCGCACACCCTGCTCCAAAACGACTACAGCACGTTACCGGGCAGTGGGCATCCGCTCAGCCACGCGCACCAGTGGATAACGGCGCTCTCTCACGGTGACAGCGGGGCGCCTTGGCCATCCAGTCCCCTCGGAGAACAGGACGTGAAGCCCATACTGCATGACAGTGACCGAGAGGAGCTGCAGAACTCCAGCAGTCTGCAGCAGCAACAGCAGCAACAGCGACACCCTCACCTAGCGCACCAGCAGGCGCATCACGACGCCAGAGCATGGCGAACCAGCACAGCCACGACGCACATCTCTGGTATGGCGACGTCTGAGGGCCAGAGTCTGGTGTACTCCCAGTCCGGCTTCGGTCTGATGCCTGCAGGAGAGCAAGGAGGGATGCACCACCACCCCCTGCGGGACGAGGACCACCACAGCCACAGTCCGCACCTCAGTGAGCACGGGGGCGGCCCTGGGGCCCACCAGCAGCCTATATCACACCATCACCAGCACGGAGGACATCAGGACCAGTCGGACGAGGACACGCCGACCTCTGACGAGTTGGAGCAATTTGCCAAGCAGTTCAAGCAGCGGCGGATCAAACTGGGCTTCACCCAGGCGGACGTGGGTCTGGCTCTCGGGACACTCTATGGGAACGTGTTTTCTCAAACCACCATTTGCAGGTTCGAGGCGCTTCAGCTTAGCTTCAAAAACATGTGTAAACTCAAACCGCTGCTGAACAAGTGGCTGGAGGAGGCGGACTCCACGTCGGGAAGCCCGACCAGTCTGGATAAAATCGCGGCGCAGGGAAGGAAAAGAAAAAAGAGGACCTCAATTGAGGTGGGCGTCAAAGGCGCTCTGGAGAGCCATTTTCTTAAGTGTCCAAAACCAGGAGCGGCGGAGATCAACTCCCTGGCGGACAGCCTGCAGCTGGAGAAGGAGGTGGTGAGGGTTTGGTTCTGTAACCGGCGGCAGAAGGAAAAGCGAATGACACCCGCTGGGGGACAAATACCAGGAGGAGAGGACATGTACGGGGACACCCCTCCACACCACGGAGGACAGACTCCCGTGCAGTGACAGCTGACCCTTACTGTGAGAAAAAACACATAAACAAAAACAAAAAAAAGACAAACAAAACACGAACCCTTAAGGAGGAAATGTCTCCGTTTGTTTATTTCTCTGTGCTGGATCGCTCAGAAATGGACCCGAGCCAGTTTAAATTTTGGACGGACACAGGCGGGTGGGGGTTGGGGTGAATGGAGGGGGGGGATACACACAGAGTAACACCTGAGCGCTAAAAGCAGTCAGCAGAGCTGGATGGAGGGACTGGTGTGAGCTGAGGAGAAAAAACAGCAGCATTGATGCGCTTTTTCTAAATCTTCGACCGAGACGCCAGTGCGTCCTTAAAGGAAGGCAGAGTGTGTGATGTGGAAAACAGTGTGTGTGTGTGTGTGTGCGCGCGCGTGGGAGTGGATCGTGGGGGACATAAAAACAGGCTTCAGGCTGGGCGATTCAGTCACAGTCGTTGTGGGTAAATAAACGCCATCTTTCCATCACAGCAAAAGCTGTGTGGGGGGGGGGGACTCTGCGGCTGGTTGTTATTATTATTATTATTATTATTATTATTATTATGCTATTATTGTTATTATTTTGTTTTCCTTAGAGCTGTTCAGAGTTTAACTAAAATCTACATTTTCCTTCCAGTTTATTTTAAATGCTTCCTGAAATTTAATATTAATAACAGCAGTAACAAATAATAATAATAATAATAACTGTAGTAACGCACGAGAGAGTGTGTTTTCAGTGCAGATTTTTCTGCGCGCATCGTGTGTGTGTGAGAGTGGATTTTCTCTTTGTTATTTCTCTTCTTTTTCCAAAAACGCTGTGACAAACAGACCGAGACTGTCCGGCTGGAGCTCTCAGAGTAGTCCGGTCCACTTTGCCTTGCTTTCCAAGAAAAAAAAAAAGGACGACAGAAAGAACATAATCCTTTAGATTATTTTCCGGTTCCAGCTCTGGTCCCAGTGGCTGTGTGGTTCACTGAGAAGATGTTCTGATGGAGAAATCTCCATTTTTTTATGTTTATTTCTGAACTGTGCACTTTGTTTGTTTGTTTGTTTGTTTGTTTCTGTGAGTCTGTGCCAAAGCACAAACACGGACACGTGTTCTTGTGCCACCTTTTCAATCCTGTGATCAAACTGAAATGTGGGATTTTAGGAAAATCCTCACGAGTTAGAGATTAATTCTCTGACACAGTTTAAAAAAAGTAAAACTATGAACGTCAGGAACCCAAATACAGCTGAAGAATTTAAAAAGCTGCTGAGAAAATGTGATCGATTTGATAGATATCACAAAAATTGTGAATATTATTGACCACTTCCGTGAGATTTTCAGATTTTTTTTTTTTTTAAACAAGGATTCAACCAGCATTTTCTCGTTAATCATTAAAGATTAACAACAGCAATATTTAATGTAACGTTCTGCACAGGGCCGTTCTTTTTATTTATCTGGATACTTCTTATAATTAACACTTATTTTATTTTAAAATAAGATCTACTATATGTTCAATTAAACGTATAATTCTTTTGGCTGAATTTGAGTTTCTGGGGTGAAAAAAAAAGAAACAATGAAACCAAAACAAATTATTATCGACCTGAAATCTGTGATTAAACTAAGAAGGAAATGAAAACAGCAATTGCACAATTTCTATGCTTTTTTTGTCATTAAAATGTATCTGTTTTTTTCACAGCGATGTCGTCCTGCTTTTTTTTAATTAAACTGTGAAAAAAATTGTCAGGAACCATCAAATGTAACGGAAAATATCTGATCAATTTATTGATTTATTTATTAGATGATTAGTTGTGAACGAGACAACAAAGCCAGCAGGCGATACAACTCAGATTTATTTAGTTTGTCTCATAATCCTGTTTAATATTATTAATCTTTAAATAAACCCGCCCCTCGTGGGACCGTAACAACACAAAACCGGTATGTGTATCAAACATAATGACGTCATCCATCGTGGCTAAAATAAAAACAGAAAATTTGCTATTTTTCTCTCTACAGCGGAACTCTAAAAGTCGAGTTGTAGCACGTGACCTCGGGCTTAAATTTGATCGTGGCGCTGATTTTCTCTTGTTTTGCAAGAGTTTATGTTAGTATTTAGACGCTAAAAATACGTAAAACACACATTTTCCTTTCTTCTTGTTTTTTACATGTTAAACACGCACGTGTTTCATCCTGCAGGATCGATCAGCTCGCTGCTGCCACCTGGTGGATGGACGCAGTATTTACTTTAATTGTATTTGCGAACCTTGTTCTTCGGTTCTTTCATTCTTGAGTTTTTATTTAATGCCACAGTGCGGTCAAACGACTCTCCGTGTCAATAAGTCACTATTAAAATTGATTCTTTTGTTATTATTATTTCCTAATCTGAATCTTGCAGTTCGTCGGTTGTTTAAAAGATTGTGTTTAATAGCTAAATTATCTGATAATAAGCAGATTATTTCAAGTTTTTCCAAATTAAAGACATAACATAACATAAAAAAGGTAAAAACGTTTAAATGCAATACTAAGCATTTTTGGTTTATGGATTTTTTTTTTTTTAACTCAACTTGTACATCAGTACAAATACATAATACTCAAATTTATTTTGGATACACCCTGTGGTGTATTGTACTTTTTATTTTCTACAATAAATTAACTATTTAAATTTGTGACAAGGAGACAGTTATATGCTGCAGATGATAAGATTTACAACCCAACAAGGGGAAAAGCTGTTTGGGTTTTTAAATTTGGGTTCAGATGTCAAAATGATTATTTTCTGGTGTCCCTGTAATATTCTGATATAATGTGCAGATATCCACAATGTCAAAAATCATGTTAAATGTCATTAATTTTGAGTCAAACTAGAACTTTTGAAATGATATACAGACTTTATTTAACTGCAGTTTATTTGAATCGTTTTCTATATTTGAGTGTTCAGTCAGGTTAATTTCCAAAATACAACCCTATTGACCAAATAATACATGTAAGTTTATCTTCCAGTTGGTTTTTATCCACCACTGAATATTCGTGCTGCATTATTTTAACAAATTTTAACATTTATTTAAGAGGCTTTTATTTTGATAGGTGATCATTATATAATATTCAGGCAAGAAACATGTGATTTTTAAGGAAAAACAGATAAAAATGAATATTTGTGGGATATTGTGTATTTGTTTGGGTGAAGTCAGGTCCAAACCGACTCTCTGGATTCTGTCTTATCAGAGGACAACCATCTGCCCTCCTCCCGGCCTTCATGCTCCTACAGGCATCCTTTGCATTATTCATATTTCCACACACACACAGATCCTAGTGGATCCCTTATGCAGCCACACACACATCTCAACAGAGAAGCTCCAGATTCCAGGATGCTCATAGAGAAACAAGCCCAGTCCATCTAGTAACACTCATCTGTTCACTGTTCATCTCGTCTACAGCTGGGACTCCACCTTCTTCTTTTTCTTTACAGCTGCAGCAGAAAGAAAAGGGCAAAGAGCTAATCCTTCAGCATTGTTGGCCGGGTTTAGTGTTGTCATGTGGTACTGAGCACAGAGGGATGGGATTATGGGACATAGCCTATATGAGTGAACACACACCTCTAAGAATTGCAGGTATTTTTCATGCATTTATTTAATAACTGAGACAGACCAAAAGAAAATATGACAGCTATATTTAATGAAATCCATCGTCATAAAGCCTTTTATCTCACACACGGAGCGTTTTCTTGTAGGTCGCATGGATTCAGTTCTCTTTTATTTTTTTACACTTCTTCCTTTATGTACAGTCAGACTCGCCTGTTCGGGGCACAAACGACACCAAGAGACGATGAAATATGGAGTCCACAAGCAGAAATCATGTTGACGAAGCAGCACTAACAGCATCGAACCCTCTGACATTAAAACATGGAGCAACTCCTCTGCAGCTTCATCCTGACACTCACAAGAGCGACGAGCTGCTGGTCATCAGCATCCCGCTGCCGATCTGAGATCAAACTGTTTCAACTTCATTTAGATTCGTTAGAATTAGGGAATAAAAAAGAAAATCATGGCAACATTTTAAATTTGATCTGAAACATGTGGCAGCGGCATGAGAAATGTGCAGTTTGTTGAGCGTCAGTCTGAGGAAACACCCAGTAATGCACTAATACGAGATAAAATACACAATATGCATTAAAAAAATAAATGAGAGACGAACAAAAACCAGATCTAAACAGCAAACGTGCAAAAATCTTAATAGACATATAGAGTATCTGGCCACAATCAAAATAACTAAATATATATAAATAAATCCACATAAGAACAAGATAAAGATGTAAATAAAGATGTAAACTCATGAACCAGATGTTGGTACAGTAACGTCACTGACTCGTAAGGCTGAACATTTAAAGGCAACGGGAAGCAGGAGGGACATTCTTAAGACAGCAAACAAACAGTTTCAGTTCCAGCTTGTAAATGTTCACGGAAATTCAACACGTACGCACCTTTAAATGATTTTTTTTAGACAAATTTTCTTTTTATGTCGTGAATTTCAGCCCAGAATTCTGGTCTTTTTAAATTATTTTTGTACTAAATCTGTCAAATCTGCTCTCTGTAAACTCAAATAAAAACTGTAATCGTGTTTTTTTGTGCTGTGAGGTAAGAACTACGGGAAACAACAAGGGCCAAAATCTGAAAAAGAAAAAAAAAAAAGATCTGAGGTCTGTTTTTAAAATTCTAATTCATTTATTTACATGTAGGGGCGGGACCTTAGCTGCTGCCAGTCTCCTGGTTTCCTTCAGATGTCTAGTTAACATATATGTGGATGGTTGATTTCTACCTTCTATTCAAACCATCTGATCTGAAATCGGTCATAAAACCTTCGATCCAAACAGTTTCAATCTGTGCGAGAGGAAAAAAAAAAAATTCTCATGCAACAAAAAAACATGGTTTTTTCTTTAAGGTGTGTGTAAAAAATGTATATTTGTAAAATAAATAAATAAATAAACTAATTAACGTGCCGTTGTTTACACATGTACAGCAACATGCTGAACTTTCTGGTTACTGGCGTCTCAAGCAGTTGCTTCTGGATCAGCATTTGTTGAGTGACAAACACACTAAACCTGCAACCTGCTGCTGCCCCCCCCCCCTCTTTTCCCCAAAACCAAAACAAATAGAAACAGAGTGGACCTGCATCTGCTCACTTATTGCTTCATGTAAACAAAAACCTACAGCTCTCTATGATTCAACCGGAGGCGCCGCAAAAACTAAAACCCAAATCAAACTCGATTCAGACAAAACTTTATCCACACGAAGCCTAAAGGGAGATTTTCACAGGCAGGAACCAGCCATGCACTTTTATTTTAACATTTATCCTCAAAAGATGATTATTTGACTGGCTGTCGACGACATCTAGCTAAACAACGTGAAGGATTTATGCTGCGCATTGATTCTCCTTTTGTTGATATGAGTTTCTGTTAAACTGAGTTCTAGATTTAAAGTGTTCCATCATTCTGCTTCCTGTTTAAACAGGAGCTCCTATTCTTAAAATGCTCTTTTTCTAAAGAAGAAATACCAATCGTATCTACATTAGACGGAGGAGAGGATTCTATATGCTCAGGGTTTCTATGTGATTTATAATCAGAAAATAATTCATTATTCTATCTATTAAATCTGAGCGTTGAGTCCGATTCCTGTAATAAAGTTCTGTACAGTGTAAGTGTTGATGTGATTTTAGCACATGATGATAAGTCTAAACACACACGAGGCTGGGTAACACACTGCACATGTGTGGTTGCCATGGTTACGACAAGGCGACACAGGTTGTGGGATCAGTGGAGTCTCAGCAGCAGCGTCATTTACTCCTTTCTAGTTGCTACTTTTGCACCAGCTCCTGCATTTTATTTTGAAATTTCTTTCCCTTTCTGATCTTTCCTCCACGACAGTTTGGAGTCGAACCCTTTATGTCACCAGAATAAAAGCCTCCCGTCTGTTTTCAAGCCTGAACAGGTAGGGAGTGTGTGTACAGGTGGGAGGCAGCACCCGATCCTGCGTTGTGCGTGTTAGAAGTGTGAAATGAAAGAGTGCGTTTCATCAACACTTGAGCAGATCTATCTCAGAGCACTCGGTGTCCATGTCGGAGTCGTACAGCGAGTGACCCGTCGGGTCGCTGACGGGCGACGGCGGCTCCTGCGGTGTCTGCGGAGTGGGTGTGGTCTCCCGGGAGATCTCCGAGTGAGAGTAGAGACCCAGGTCGGGGAGCTTGGAAGGCGAGTCACTGTCGTCCGTGGTGTCGTCGTAGCGCAGGTCCTCCAGGTCCACAAACCACTCGGGCCAGAACCGCCTGCGGATGCGCTCGCAGTACATGGCCAGGTTGATCAGCTCACCTGAGAAGAAAGAGGAGATCAGCTGACCTGGAAACCTGATCTACAGAAACCGAACAGCACATGTAAATAAATATTTATAATATGGTTCATTTCTTGAATTCACATCTTGTTTTCTGCAACCTGCATCTTTTTTTTAAGTGTTTTATGGCCTTTATGTGATGCTGAATGGACTCGACTTCTGCACATTGGTTTTGAAGGATGTTATTTCTGCAGGAGAAGAGCAGCTGCAACACAACACAAAGCAAATTCCTCTAAATCTAAAAGGATCAAATAAAAGATTTTGCAGTTAGATACTAATAATGACAGAAGTTAGTTAACCAATACCATGAACCGATACTTAATAATGTGGAAACTCTGCAAAAATTTCACAGAAATTTTGAATTTTTCACTTTAAATTTTAGTTTTGTGCTCTTTTTTATTAATATTTTATCTTTTTATCTAGTTCACCATCATTTGTTGTAACAAGCAGAGAAGAAAATAAAACCTTCCAATTCATTCCATTTTTTGTGTGATAGAAGTATCGGCAAGTACTCAAGTAAAAAAAGTGGTATCGTTGCATTCTTATTTTAAAGGGTTGTAAGAACTAAAGTTTCCAGAATCCACCTGATTGACAAACTTTAAGGAAAAATAAAAATGTTAAAGGTCAATTTTCTGACCTTTGATCAGCTGCTCCGGTCGGGATCCTGGCAGCGTCCACATGGCTGGAGCCAGATGACTAAACACCGCAGCGTCTACCGTTGAAAGCCTGGAGCCCATCATGTACTTCTTATTACCTTAAACATAAACCACAGTGTAGAAAAGCTTTTATTCTCTATTAATGCATTTGTTTTTCTGTTCTTTTACTCAAAGAGCTGCAAAAATGCTGCAGGGAACATCTGACGTGACCAAATAACGATGAAGGTAGAGTACTGTGGAAAAAGTTTAAGGTAGTGGAACAAAATCTATGAAAATAAACTATTTATACTTGTGAAATCATCTTATTATGCAGCATTTTGTCATGACTGCTTAAAAATGTTGCACAGAAGGTGAATCTGACTTTATTTTTTTTTGCTCATTAGCAGCTCCAGGTGTGACATGAGATTCAGCCCTAGCAGTTCTAAATATCACCACCAGAGGTCAGTGTTGAGTGAAGACATTTAAAGTTGGTTATCAGTCTCATTGTTCCAACATGTGATAAAAACTTTACCTAGCAGGGTGGCCAGCGTGCGCATGTCCTTCTCCATCAGAGCGTAAACTACCTCTGGAGAGAAACGCCCGATCCCGTGACCGTACATCTCCCTTTTGATGATCCCAACGGTCAGGTGACTCAGGATCCACTTGAGCAGATCGCTCAGAGGTCCGCTCACCGACAGCATCTTCTGGGTCTCCTCCAGGTTGTCCACCCACTGACAGTAAGCTATAGTCCTGGGACATAAAAACATCTGCACTAGTATCAAAACACACACACGTCTGAAAAAGAGCTACATCTTAAAGGAAGAGCTGCGTGTTAATATTTTATTATAAGAATTTTTCCTCCCTTGGACCTCCAGCTGAGATAAAAACTGAGCAGAACTCACCAGTAGAAATGTTCTTCCACCATCTTGGTGATGGCTCGGGACACGGCCCTTTCCTGTGGCGTCAGGCCTACGTTGAGGCTGACGCCCAGCTTCTCCTCCAGAAACTCGATGATGAATTCGGTACCGAACACTTGCTCCTGGTTGTATTCGATCCACGGCATCTTCCCCTGCGGCGAGAGCCTCCCATCAAAGTAGTTCTGGAAGGAAACGAAACCAGAATCAGGGAAGGAAGAAAGCAGCTAAGATCATGAACATTGTTTAAGTAAAAGTAACAAATTCAAAAAATAAAGTTTTTTAGTGTAAATATTATTCAGGATAAAATTAGATGGTTAGGATTTACCTGGTAGGGCAGGTCGGCCATGCGGAGGTAGGTCTCCAGCTTGAGACAGAAGGGGGACAATGAGGGGGCGCCGGACCTGGGCCTGGAGAACTGGTGGAGTACGATGGCGTCTTTCGAGTCCAGCTCCTCTTGTTGTCTACGTGAAGGATACCCGAGTCATGATTTCTGCTGAGAGCTACAGATCCTCACAGTATCCATTCTTTTTATTCTGCTGAATAATCTGCTCCTTAAAACAAACTATTTAAGTGAGTCATTGTTTTATAAAATGAAATGAAGCCTGATGAGACCAACCAGTTAAAGAGATTACAAGCTTGTCTTAATGATGTAAAATCTCGGATGAAGCCTAATTTTTTGACAAGAAAAGACAGAGGTTGTGACTTTTGGGCCTGAGAATCTTAGGAACAAGTTGTGTAGTCAGTCATCAACGTTGGATGGCATTAATTTGGCCTCCAACAAGAAGGTAAAGAACCTGGGTGTTATCTTTGACCAGGACATGTCCTTTAGTTCTCATATAAAGCATGTTACCAGGACGGCTTACTTCCACCTGCGTAATGTTGCTAAAATTAGGAGCATTTTGAATCAAAGACATGCAGAAACTTTAGTTCACGCATTTATTACTTCTAGACTTGATTACTGTAATTCATTATTATCAGGGTGTTCTAATAGTTCTGTTAAAGGCCTCCAGCTGATCCAAAATACTGCTGCCAGAGTTCTGATGAGAGTTAGAAGGAGAGACCATATTTCTCCTGTTTTAGCTCCCTGTAAGGTCTAGAATAAAGTTTAAGGTTTTACTTTTGACGTATAAGGCCTTGAACGACCAAGCTCCAGCTTATATTAAAGATCTTATTGTTCCATATGCTCCTAACAGAGCACTTCGCTCTCAGACTGCAGGTCTGCTTGTAGTTCCTAGAATTTCTAAAAGTAGAATGGGAGGAAGAGCTTTTAATTATCAGGCTCCTCTCCTGTGGAACCAGCTTCCACTTTTTATCCGTGAGGCAGACACCTTGTGTAGTTTTAAGAATAGACTTAAAACTTTCCTTTTTACACAATCCTATAGTCAGGGTTAGCTTGGGTTCTCCTGAGCTTTCCCTTTAGTTATGCTGCTATAGGTTTAGACTGCCGGAGGACATACTGACCACATTTCTTCACTCTGCTGTCTTTCTTTACTCTGGCTGCCTCTGAGGAGGGTGTATCTCACATAAACAAACAATGAAATATTCCCACTAGAACCATCAAATTGTTATTGCTTTGATTGTTACTGCTGCCATTAACTGTTTCTCTGTTTATCTTTCTATAGACATGACGACTGGCCTAAATACATCTGTGTTTGTCTCTTTCCTGTCAGCTCAGACCCCAGTCGGCTCAAGCAGAAGGCCGCCCATCCTGAGCCGGGTTCTGCTAGAGGTTTCTTCCTGTTAAAAGGGAGTCGTTCCTTTCCACTGTCGCCAATCGTGCTGCTCAGGATGGAGGATTGTACTGAAATAACAATTCAGCCCAATCAGCTGGTTCCTTAGATAGAAAATATTTTATTATTAATTGGTTGATTTTTCTGTGAAGTGCCTTGAAATGACTTCGTCATGAACTGGCGCTTTATAAATAAATAAACTTAAACTCAAAACAGTATTAAAAAAAAACCTAAAACGTGACAAAACTTTAATGACTCGAGACGTTAAATCATCAGGTTTGGTTGTAAATGATTCACTTGGCTTTTATATTTACTGTAACTGTATTAGCCACGGTTCTTTTCTCTTAATTGATTGTTTAGGATTTTGGTGTCCTGAGAAAACTGGATGTACAGTAGGACTTCGCTGATCTGCATTCTCAGATTTTAGGTAATTTTTATGTCTGAAATGTTTTATTTGTATTAATTTAGCAGCTTTTTTCCTAATATGAGCACAAATAAAACACAATCAAACATAGAGATGGAGATATGATGAATGTTTAGTGAATGACCAATTAATCTGTTTAATATTCACCGTGTTTTTAAAAATTAATTGACTACCATGCCTGAGCATGTTTGGCTGAAATTTGGCGGGAAAATAAATATTATTTTAGAACCGGCAGCAGAAATGCTCTTCGCTTTACATTTTTGCTTATTTTTTAGTGTCCAAGTGTCAATTAATAATTTATTTGTAAGATAAAAGATGATTTTATATTTTTATCAGAAGAAAAATAACATATTGGACAAAATTAATTTGCCACAAACAGCCCTGACTGTTAAAAAGCAGGTTTTAGTCGACTCCTGCTCTGTTGTGATGGAAGATTTCACAGCTTTAATGTGGAAAAACAACCTCAAGAACATTTCATCCTTCTATTAACTGTCATCAGAAGGATTTTGGAGACACGTGGTGACTTACTGGACTGAAATATATCTGCAAATGTTAAAAAATCCAACTCAAGGAGCTGAAAATTTGCTGCAGTTAAAATAAACAAGAACCTCTTGTGAGGAGCTGTCCAATTTGAAGTGGTGCTGAAATATTCAACAGCTTTTCTCTAATATAATTTCAACACTAGAGGCCTTGTTGTTGTTAAAAACAACAGGCCTATAAAGTGGTAATATGACACCTAGCAGCGTTTAAAGACAATCGGCTTGTGTTTGGAGCAGAATCAACCCAGAAAGAGCGTCTAGTCTGTGGAAAATGTTTAAATATAAAACGCTGTTAGAATATAAGAAGCTGCATTTCCCTGCAGGCTGAAATCAGACCTGTGTGTGGAAGAGAAGCAGAAACATTATAATCCTGTGTGAGATTGTCCTTGAAATGCAGCTAAATGAAAGTGACCTGCTGTGTAAGTCAGTAAAAGCAGGAGGTCTGAGGTCCTGCAGGCAGCAGCTCGTGAGCCTTGATCCAATCAATCAGCAACATAAACCAGATGATGTGGAAATCTAATGTGCGTGTTTGTGAGGAGGGAGCTGGAGGTGGACGGGTCGGGGGGGGGGGGGGGGGGGGGGGGGGGGGGGGGGGGGGGGGGTCGTTACATCACAACCCACCACTCACGATTCCTTATTTCCCAATTCTCACCCCACCCAATCCGACCAGATTAAGTAATATCAAACATTTGGCTAAATCTGGGTTCAGGTCTGGTTCGAGTTGACAGGTTCCGTGATGCTGTCGGTACCTGATGGCCAGCAGTTCGTGCAGCAGATAAGCAGCAGCAGCGAGCAGCGCGCCTCCGGTCACATACAGCGTCTTTCTCCACCACGAGTCCGAACCCAGAGCCGACATCATCCCGCCGTAGTCCTGCAGACGGGACGCGATGATGGACCCATAAAACTGCTCATCGGAGCCAGGTAGGCCGGAGGAGAAGCTCTGGTTCGGGCCGAGATCAACCACACACGACCCAGTCCAAGCGAACCCGACGCGCCAGTACAACATGCTCAGCGTCTCCGGCCGCTTTCCGCCTCACTTTGGCAGGTCGGGCCTTCATCTGCGGGGGCTTCATGGGTTCCGACCGAGGCGGGAGGGGGACAGATGGACCGACAACAGCCGAGTGGACCCAAGCATCCTGTCCGAGATCTGTCCCCGAAGCGGGGAACACATCCTCCGACGCCCGTTCGGAGCTCGCTGATTTGACCCTTCTTCAGCTGCTGCTGTCAAGCCTCATTCCGAACACCATCACTTCCGGTGGTATGTTTCAAAATAAAAGTGAATGTCAGGCTGTTCTTTACAGTAAGACATATTTCAGTCTGTTAAATCAAAAACAAAACAGCCTTCATTCAAGTGTGAAAACTATCAAACAGCTATGTGCTATCGTTTGTTATATATGAGTAATATAAATCTGCATTTGGCAGATAATCAGATAATTCAAAGTTACTTTGGAGGTTAATTCTTAAGATTTCCTAAAACTGCAAATGTTTTGGGGAAATGTCTTTTATTAGATAAGTTTTAATAAAAGCATTTTTAAAGCAAATTCCACTAACATGGTTTTAAATCCATGTCTGAAAACAAAGTTAAGCAGGTTTAAGCCAAAATTTTCTTTTATTTCTATCCTTTTTTCCTTTACCATCAATACACCAAAAATCAAACAATCATTTAGACTCAAGTGCACGATCCAAACTAATTCTGTTGAAAAATCTATTATTTTGAAGGAAAGCTAGCTCAGTTTGCAATCTTATTTCCGTTGACTTCTGCAGACTTCACGTACTCCGTGACGTCATTCTGTGTAGATGGGGTCTGAGAGTTAAATAAACACTTACGAATCACTGAAAAATGCCCCACAAATTAGATGTTTGAACCAGACATGATCAATAGCCACTTTATTTACAAACCACACAGTTTATTAGCTGATCTTCAGCTAAAAACAGAGTCTTCTGTATTTTAACCATCATTAAATGATTTTAAGGTGGTATGTTTACAGATACAACCTTATGAAACAGAGGTTAAACCAAAGAAAACAGATTCACCTTGACAGTCACCATCATGTCTGTTTATTCCACTCTGAATAAAATACACGAGTGGACGCCAAAATAAAAGATCCATGTACTTGTTTTTATCTAATTGTTCCACAGGAAGATCCAACAAAAATGAAATCGAATAGTCAAGCGATCCTTTGAATCGCATTACCTGAATGTGACGGTGTGCTATTATTAAGGGTTTTATTCTTTTATCAGCAGCTTTTATTTTCTAAGGCTTTTGAGCACCTTGATTTTTTTAATAACCCAACACACCCACACAGCTCCCGCTGTACCAAGACACCACACACACATCTATAGGTAATATGCACAAACAGTTGAATGATTTAACAAACAGATAAAAATAAAGAATGAGTATGATTTACACTTAAAACATGTAAACAAATATTTTACAGAAAGAATTCGCATAACATTTACTGACGAATCAGGCCCCAAAAAATTACAAGAAAACAGAAAAAAACTTTGAAGCTGAATTTTAAAAATAGAATCATAAAAACACTTTAATCTGCAGCACAACACTAAGAAAAGATAAATGAAATTCTGAGGTTATTTACAACAGAGAGGAAATGGGAGGAGCTTCAGAAAGGATTCAAACACTCGTGTTAAAGCAGGATGTTTTCAGCCACAGTGTTTTTATCAAGTCGAAGACACCAGTCACAGCCGGGACGTCCGATCCAAACCATTATAACTGCACTGAATTTATTTTAAGAGAAACTACTGCGATCCCTGAGGTATGAACGCCACCCAAACTGGCTGCCCACACACGCCACGTAGACGGTGCTTCTCATCAAGTTTTTTCAAATCCTGCGCCTCTCTGCGGGGAATGACACGCTCCGGGGCGGTTCAAGGATTTCAGGATCGTTATTACGACAGGTTTTTCTACCGAACCTTCGGGTTTACAGTTATTTTTCCCCTCTTACATGATTCCCAGTTTTAACTTCAAGTTTGATGGATGCGACGCCACGGTGCGTCAGCTGCTCGGCACTTTCCCGATCCAGAAATCCACAGTGAGAGAACGAGAAGGTGAAGACACTGTTTGTAGGGGCGGCAGCAGCTTTATTAAACGGACAGGACTAAAGTTTTGCTGCGAGGGATTAAAGAGTTTCCGCCCCTCCTGGAGTTTAGAACATCGTGGATTCCCGTGTGAGTCGTTCTGCTAAGACTGACTGTAGGAGTTGCTTTGGTTCCCGTTGGAGCTCTGATCACTCTCACTGCAGAAACACAGGAAATAACTTCACTGAAACATCTCAGATTTTTGTTTTTTTTTAATGAAACCTGACAGAGGTTATGAAATGGATAAAGTGTACAAAAATATGAAATATAAATAGATAAAAACAAACTACATCTATAAATAGAAGGAACCAAGTCAGACTCACCTGTTAGGAGGTGGTTTGGGTTTCGGCATCTTGTTGAGGATAGCAGCGATCTCCTTCCTGTCGTCAAAATTTTTCCACTGATCGTAGAGCTTCAGCATGACGCGGATAATCTCCAAGATCTTAAAACACAATTTAAGAAGAATTTAGAAGAAACAGAAAAAGCAGAACAGACAACAACCGTTAATCGGCTGCTCAGATCAGATCAGACATGTTTGTGTTTTATTAGGATGAACTAAACTTCTGCCAAAATGGAATCATCACCCTCAAATTTAATTTGTATGTTGTGATTGAAACGCCCCTCAGGTAAAAGCTGCAGGCAGCAACACGTTGTCACACCTCGTTAATTTGTTGCTAGAGCTGGGCGATAGAACGATAACGATATGTATCGCGAAATAACTTTTTCTTGATAGAAAAATGAAACTATTGCGATACACGTCGTCTCTTTCTCTTCCTCTCTTAAAAAAACATAAGAACTGCCAATCCACATTAAGTAGTGCAGAGACGATCCAATCACAGCCGCAGCGTCACGTGACTTGTTACGTACAGCACAAGCGCCAAGCCTCGTGTGTATTTGTTTGGGAAGCAGCCAGCGGCCGTGCCACCCGGGTAACGGAGGAAATGAGTGTGCCGACCAGAGAAAAATCAACCGAGAGTTTGGGTGACCAGGTTACCGAAGAGAACACAGATGAAGGTTCCAATGCCGGAGAGATTGTTGAAAGGAAGGACCAGAGAAGTTTCGTAGTGTCGAAGTATTTCAGCTAATTGAAGTCTGACAAAAAACAGAGTAGCGCGCACTGTAAATCAGGCCTCTCCAACCCTGGTCCTCAAGAGCTACTGTCCCTCCAGAAGGTTTTAGATGTGTCCCTGCTCCAACACAGCTGTATCAATTAACTGAATTACCTCTTCACCATGCCATCAAGTTTGGCCAAGGCCTGCGAATGAGCCATTCATTTAACTCAGCTGTGCTGGAGCAGGGATACATCTAAAACATTCTGGAAAGTAGCTCTCGAGGAACAGGGTTGGAGACGCCTGCTGTAAATAGTGCCGAAAGGATGTTTTCACAAAGTCTGGAAATACAACAAACCTTTTTTATCCCCTGAAGCAGTGCCACCCACTAGAGCTCAATCTTTGACTGAAAGCACTAATTCGTCATCGAAAACAACCAGGGAAATCCCTGCGACGCAGCAACAGTCTTACAGCGTCTTACCATATGACAAAAAAGCTAAGAGACATAGCGACGTAGCGGCTACCTTTTGTGTAGTTTGCGATATTTGCCTTTTTTTATCTGAAACTGAAGTCTCATGTTCTTTAAGTACATCTGCCCTGTTGAACTTATTATGGGAAATAAATGTCTAAATCAAAACAAGCTGCTGATTATTTCACATTTTACTTGTGAGCAACAGCACATTTAAATCTTAGAAATATAGTTATTTGGCTTATATCGTGATATATATCGTTATTGCCTAAAATGAAAAAAAAAAAACATATCGTGATATGAAAAAATCTTATATCGCCCAGCTCTATTTGTTGCCCGTTTCAAATAATACAAGATAAGGTGTCCTCTGTTTATGTCGATCTTACTTTGTCCATGTCCACAGAGAGCTCAGCAAACCACTGCCTGGCGTCTTTCTGCTGCACCACACAGGCAACGTGTAGACAAGCTGCAGGACGAAACAGAAGAGCAGATGAACTCCAATCTAATAAAACTTGTTTTAAGTCATTTCCTGTTTTTACCTTAGTGGAATATAGAACAAACAAAGAAGTCTTACCTAAAGCAATCATGAACGGAGGGTAAAGCAGACACAGATCTGTCCTGTATGTATCATTCACTATTCGCCTGAGAAAACCAGATGTGACATTGAGTCAGGACACCGATCGCTACTTAATCTAATGTGGTTTAGTTAAACAATGAGCAGAATCGTACCAGGCCAGAGGCAGCAGCATGTCCTCCTGACCCATGTCCTGCACATACTGCAGCAGCGGTCTGTAAGGGTGGTACACAATCAGGCAGCAATCCTGAAACAAACGTTACACATCAGTTATAAAGCCCATCACACCAAATCACTGGAAAACAGCTTTGATTTTCTGCTTACCATCAACTCCAAAAGGTAAAACTCACATTCTAATATCTGGAAAGAGATACAGATCAAAATTATACCTCAAAAACTCAAAATATTTGTAACTTTAACTTATAATTAAAGAGTAAAGGTGATATATTGTGTACCATATTCAAGCAGCTGGTTTTCAGGTTAAATATTTGCTAGAAATGGAAAGTTCTGTCCCTTTTTTTGATGCCGCAGACTTCTTAAACACTTGGACAATCGTTGCCTGAGCTCATCGTCATCAAACTCTTCCAACTATGTGAGAAGAAGATTCCTGTTTGTGTCGCAGCTCTGTGTGAACTCACTCACTCCTTCCCTTTGTAGATGGCTGTAATTAACAGCTCTGTGGGACGACGTTCACCTCCTGCACCAGCTGAGATTTTATCACCAGAGAGTGAACATTAACTGTGGAACGTCAGACACTGTGACACGGTGTAAAGGCCCCTTGGTGTAACACAGCAGAGGAACATAAATAACACTGCTCAGCAGCAGCAGCTCGGGTCGTCATCCGTCAAGTGGTCACTAAAATACTTTGAGGGATTTTTTTGGCATTTCTTTCAAAAACAATCAACTCTAATCGGGATATTTTGTCAGATTTTGATACAGTTCTGAGATAAAACTGAACAAATAGCTTTAACTTACATGATTCATTCTGTAAGGGAACTCCTTTGGGAAGGCATGAGAAAATCTTGTTTTTACTGTCAGAAATTAAATAAAAATAAGAACATGCAGGTAAAGTTCTCGCAGAGTTCTTCTTACAGGTTTTATACTGAAGGATGTCACTTACAGACAGATGTTGCTGCAGAGATCAGCCGAGTGTTGGACACGACTCCAAATTCCTGATGAAAAAGAAGTAATTAAAGTCTACTAAACATGAGAAACTGTGTCTAAAAAGCAAAAGAAGATAAAAATGAACTTTATTTGTCTTTAAAGATAACTGTGCTGAAATTTGAGAGCAGAAGATCCTTCCCTTCAAATTTTCTTACCTCAACTTTTGAAGCCAGAAAAACACAGGTAGGAGCCATGAGCACTGGGTCAATACTTTTCAGAGAATACCTGACAAAAAAATAAATAAAATTAAATATTTGCAAAGATTTCTGCTGTAAAAAGATGATTTAGGGATAAACTCCTCAGTGGAGATTGACCACATGTTGACCATCAGCAGTAACACATGTTAAATTCATCAAACACAACAGCTGGGCTTTTGTTTTGACAATACTTGCATGTAAAATGACCATTTAGGCTGGTTTTAAACATGCGCCGCTGCCCTGAAGTGGCTTTCTCAGACTCAATCATATGCACCATGAGTCTGGAGCCTTCATTCTCCACAAGGCTGTAGGGATGAAGATCTTTTGAAATGAAACAAGCGACAGAGTTTCGTATCCGTTTTGTCAGTTCAGAGTTGGCTGGAAGTTTAGTGAAGTGGTGGAGTGAGTGTTGGTCAGGAGACGGTAGCATTTAAAGTGTTCGACTTTCATTTTGCAGGTTTTACACACTGAACATGTTGCGTTAACCTCCAAAGTGAAGATGGACTGGCTGGAACGAACCCCTACAGGAGCTGCTGTCTGATAAACCGTCCGTACCCCCGTGTTACCGTCCGTGATTGAAAAACGTCTATTAAAATAACAATATTGGGAAATTTTGGATTGATTCAGAATCTTGATAAAAAAAATGACTCGAGTAACACAAAGCGATTTTGTGCTCAGGTGCAAAAAAACAACAAAACCTCCAGAACTTTATTGATTTTACTGCAAATTTTTCTGTTTGTAGTTTTGATGTAAACACAGAAACTTCAGAGTCCTTTTAATTTCACCCCAGAAATATTCCTGCAGATTTGTTGAACAAAGTATTTAAATTAAACTTGGTGGAGACGTTTAATCAACTGCTGCTGCCCAACATGAAGAAATGTTGTGGATGATGAACAACATGCATGACATTTGTTGTGTTTTTAAAAGAGGAACAGTTAAAGGATTATTTCTAGCGAAGCGGCTTCTCACCTGGCGTAGAAGCGTTTAAAGTAGACTGTTGCTGTGGCGATGACCTGCTGTCTGAGCTTCAGGTGCTCACCTAAAGCCTGGATCACTGAAAAACACCAAATTCATTGTTAGTAAATATCTTCAAGGAAAATACAGTTCAAAACCAACAACAGCAGCATTTATTATCAGTAAGAATAACATTTAAAGGTATAAATTCATGAAAATTAAATACCATTAGCAAAGAAGATCTGCAGCTTCCAATATTCTTCTTCTGTGAGGAACTTTAGATCCTTCTGTCGCTCTTTCATTAAATCTTGTTTGTCCAGAACCCACTGCAGACTTTAATGGAGAGGAAAAAAAAACATTTATATCTGATTTTAAAAAAATACACGAACAACAATCAAAAATCCCCAAAACACCGAGATAATAAATGCTAACAAAACCCACTTTATACCAAACCACTTAATTTTAATTTCTTTGTCGTCTTTTTAAAAAAGATATCGTCGCAATATTAAAATAAACAGTTAGCTAGTTCAGCCGCACACAAGCTGCAGAGGCCTCGCAACAAAAGCGACCAAAATAAACCAAACGGCAACAAAATGTTTTAAACTTACTAGTGGGAACTTTGCCAGAAGTTCCCCGCCATGTCGAACCAGTTTAAACAGTGAAAAATGTTTTAACTCGATACTTTTTCACCTACAAAGAAGCGGATAACACAGAAAAATAGTTATGCTAGCAAAAGCTGGAGTAACTTCGAAAATGTTCCGGCTAACTCCGAATAAAGGTTCCGGGGTTCGTGATTGATCAGACGTTTCACTTTAAAAATTCTTGATTGATATGACTGTATGTTAAAAATTAATTCACACCAGCATCAACGCAACTCGACTAATAAATATGTGCCATAATATCTGTAGTTAAATGTGTGCAAATCAGATGTAAAACTAACTAATTTAATGCCAGCATGTTTATTTACTCTTTCTACTCGGGATACAGGTTTTAAAATAGTTTAATGTGACTTTGGTGCAACAGTTTAAAACTGAGATTAGAAATATCCTTTAATTAAGTGTCACTAATTAGTGTTGAGAAACTTTTTCATTTTTATGAAATTTTCAAACCTGTCAGAGTCAGCAGAGTTATTTATCATTCTGAGTCTATAATTCTTTCAGCAGTCTATAGGCTGGATGAATTATTTGACATGACCTTGACAGATATTTGTGTGGAATATTCTCTCATGGGTTGGGAGGGTCCAGCATTCCTGTGTAGTGATGAAGGAAGAGGTGAGAAGAATATAAAGACCCTCCTCAACAAGCCAAAAACACAGTGAGTGACTCTTTTTTTAGTCTTCAGTTGAACTTACATCCGTTTGAGAGCGCCAGCATGAGCCAAAGCCCAGAGAGGATGTCCTCGTACCGTCGTCACTTTGAAGGCACAGAGGCAGCAACTTCTGCAAACCAGCTTCGGGTGTGCAGTCCATCACCAACCCGAAGAGAGAGCCGCTACAAGTCCACCAGCTTAAACCGAAATGTGGGTTGGAAGACGGTGGGGTGCAGGACTCAGACCAGCAAGCCATGTCTGACCAGGTGGGTTGTGCAATAGGAGGGTTTAGAATCCAGATCTTGAAGTAACTCTTCACTCAGCTCGGTGGACATCCTCAGACCAGAAGGATGTTTTTTTTAAGTTTTTTTTAGGCAAAACATTTTCCCTCATGTAAAAGCAGGTGATTCACTTACAAAAGCTGCTACTGTTTTTGTCTTTTCCTACTAACAGCAGTGCAAGTCTGGGGATGCTGTGCTGGGATGTATCCAAGGGGACTGGGATGAATCTGGATCTGGATGTAGCTGCAGCAGAGAATCAGTTATTCAAGCTGAACCGCACCAATGAAAGACAAGAGATGGTCGTCCTCAACGACCGCCTGGCTGTGTACATCGAAAAGGTGAGACAAACAATTATTCTTAATTATGTTCACGTCTTGATGGTCAGATCTTGTTGTAGCACTTCGAACTTTTAATGTGATTTAACGAGGTATCTTGTAAGATGTGTGTCTCCTCGGTTCCTTCTCTTTAGGTACGAACTCTGGAATCAAAAAACAAGCTGCTTGAGACCGAGATTGAAACCATGAAAAACTCGTGTGAACGAGCATCAGGCCTCAGGCGACTTTACGCATCTCAGCTGAAGGAACTCAGCAAGGAGGCTGAGCAACTGAAGGAACGGCGGGTGAGAAAACCCCTAATAACATAAAACCAAGAGTTCAGCTGTAGTTTGTTGACAGTCTTTGTGTTTCTTATTGCTTATTATTTTGCTTGAACTCTGGATCCCTTCAGGATTTATCTTTGGTGGCCAAAGAAGCAATAATGACCCAGCTGGAGGAGTTGAAGTCTAAATACAATGAAGCCCAGGCAGCAAGGAAGCAGACAGAACTTGCTATTGAAACTTTACGTCCTGTAAGAATTGTCCAGGAAAAAAAAATGTCTTCATACAACTTTGAATCACGCTGTAAGTCATTCAAACTGTTTGTCCACATATTAGGACGTAGACAAAGCCACTGTGGTTAGAATTAAACTGGAGAAGCAGCTGGAAACCCTGGAGACTGAACTGGACTTCCTGGAGAAGGTTCACAAGGAGGTAACGTATACATCTGACTGTCTGGTACACACCACGATCATGAGTTTGATCTTTTTTATCATTAATGATGAAACAGGCTGGTTGACAGGATTGATTGATAGAGCGAGTAAGAACAGGATTATTATCACTTTGGTGTGAGGGGCTCAAACAAAAGAGGTGAGTTATGACCAGTCTGGACTGAGTGTAACTCCATAAACACTCACTGATCTTTATCTGTCATGTCAAAGAGGCCATTTCATACAAATTTCAGGACTTTATGGTTATTACTTAAAGGGACATAAGGCAAGATTTGTGAAAAACTACACATGCATTTCCAGTTTATTCAATGCTAATGGGTCATGAAGCATTAAAAACCCAAAATAACGAGGCCATCCGCATATATGTCTGTTGCCTTGGAAACGCTGTGTGCCACATAATGTGCTGCAGTTCGACGTCCGAATTTCCCGCGCAGTTGTAGGGATGTGACGTAAATTGACGCTGCATGCGCGTTGCCGACAGCTCTTGAACAGGAAGAACATGGCCGCCGTGGACTTGGATTCAAACACTGAAGGTATACTTATGGATGTTTCTGCAGCCAGCAAACGACCTGCATCCACTCTCACCCCCCAAAAAAGTGGCACCACGAGGAAAAAAAAGACTTTATCAGCGGCATCTCGTGAGTCTAAAAAAAAATATGACCGAAGCCGGGCAGGCACCCGCATAAATATTGGATATGCGTTCGGTTCATGGAGGGAACTTCAGCTGCATTTGGGAGTGAAAACGGATGCTGACATGGCTCATTTCCTTGTGACCAGGTGAGAAAACATTATAGGTCGTGTTTAGAGCCTGATACAGTATGAAAATGATGAGATCAAATCAAATAACAGAGTGGAGAGACCTGACGTGAAGTATGTTAGCCTCCCCGGTGCAGTGCTGTGAAGACGAACCGTCTGTAAAGTGTCTGTGCGCGCTCCCGTGCCGGCTTGGCTGGTGGCTGCAGTTAGCCACAGCGCCTGTCGCGGCAGCACTGAGTCAGATTTTGTAAAGCTGCCTTAAGTTCCTTTAAGTATTAACCAGTAATATGAAACATTTTATATCTAAAAAAACATCAGGAAACACTGATTAACATACTTTTCAATCTGTCTGCATTAATATTCGGGTGGTTCCGGCTCCTTCCGTCAGGCTGCTTCGTCAGCAGCTCGTTCATATTCATTATTCGGGTTTGCTGGACTCAGATTGGCTAACAAACTAGCCTATGAGAGCAAGGTATACTGTTTCCTGCCCCGCTGAACATGGCAACATCAGACGTCGTGTCTTCCGGTTTGCTACAGCTTTTAGCCAGCAGCATGCTAGGCGTGGTTTCAACTGCGGAAGCTGCCGAATACTAACGAACAAAGGAGTTGTGACTAAACAGATACAGGCCATTTGAATTCGGGTTTTATCACCACCTGCGTAGTTTGAGAGATTAAAACTGAAAGAGAAGTTGTTGACCTGTTTTTACACCCACTATGAAGGTAAGAACACCTGTGGAGCTAAAATATTCAACAGAAACCTCAGAAAAAACATTTTTAATAGAAGGGCCTCTTTAATCAATTATAAAATCATAGAAACAGGATCATACTGTGTTTCCTCTTTTGACGTGATGTTTGCGATCCACTTAAAGGAAATTGAGGAGCTGATGCAGCAGATTTATTCAACAGCCCCTAAAATGGACTCGACCTTCGACCTCCCGGACCTCTCCTCCGCTCTCATGCAGATTCACTCTCAGTATGACCGCATTGCTGCCAAAAATCTGCAGGTAATCTGGGATGACAGCGATCAAAACTTTAAATTGGTTCTAGTTCTAGATTTTCTACAGGATGAGGGAAAAATACAGAAAATAAGGATACGAGGGAATACAGAGATGTTTCAGTTTAATCTGTGCTTGTTCTGATCCAGGAAATGGATACTTGGTACAGAACAATGTTTCAGGACATGAGTGACGCCTCTGCCAAACATGCTCAAAGTGTTCGAAGTCTGCGGGAGGAAATCGCTGGTTATAGAAAGGACGTGAGTAGGATTGTTTTAAATCTGGTTTTATTAAATGTTGCACTTCTTAATCTGGACATGTAATTTAGATTCTCAATAAGGAACGTGATCTGGAGTCACTGAGGTCACGAAATCAGTTTTTGGAAGCTCGTATCCATGACGTCAAAAAGAAATGCAGGAAGGAGGAGGATGATTTACAGGTAACTAACTGATGTGGCTTCACATTTACAACCTAAACCCCAAAAAGACCATGTGCAACGTGTTCATATGGTCACGTGTGTTTCCAGATGTTCAATTCCTGTTTTATTTAATAGGAGCAAATTCTTATTCTGCATCCTTCATCATGTCATGAAAGAACATTATTTCTGTCACCTGAACTTCCTTTAAATGCAAATCAATCAATTGTGAAATTATTGGTATTTTAATTATCGTTACAAATGTGTATAAAACCAGTTGGTTACTACTTTTATTTGAGGGTTACAGTTACAGATTTTAGACTGTTGACACCTTCAGATCAGTCTGGTGTCTGAACTTGGCCCCCGCAGTGACTGTTGATCCTGATTAACAGGAGCACATCAGGGCAACAGAACAGGACCTAACGCTGACCAAACAGAAGACCGCTCTGTTAATGAGGGAGTATCAGGACCTTCTGAATGCCAAGATGGCTTTGGAGATTGAGATCGCCACCTACAGGTAGAGTTTAATATGAAAAGGGGCCATTTCCAGAGTGAACTGGACTCTTTTACATCACATAGAACTTTATCAAGGCCGTCCTTCCACGCTGCTCAGTCAGCTTGACTCTGCTGCCTGTTTTTATTTTAAATTCTTCCCTCTTTGTTTATTTGGCAGAAAGCTGCTTGAAGGAGAAGACAGCCGTCTGAGCACCATGGTTGGTAACTTGCGTCTAACTACCTGTGAGATGATCGACACAGCTGGTGCTACTTTAGCTCCTGAAAGGTCTTTAAAACACGGAGATCCCAGTGACCAAGGGAGAAGTAAGACTGAGACAGCTGATGGAAAGGTGGTTGTCTCATCGGAGACACAGACAGGAGGAAACCTGAAGCAGCAAGTGACTGAGACGTCAGAGAAGAAGACAGTCATCAGGTAAAGTCAGAATTATAAACAGAAATCACAACAACTGTCCCTAAAGTCTCAGAACAGCCAAAAAGAGACATGAATGTCCTTTTTTTCCCCTCTCAGAACAGATGAAGACAGTCATGCAAACGCCACACAGACGTGCACCATCACCATTTCTGGGGCTGCTAAAGACACAGAAGAAGAATAAATAACTTTCTGTGCTGATGCTGCATGTCAGGAGTTCAACACCCTTTGAGTTACATGTTGAAGCCCGTTTTAATAGCAGCAACGTTACATCCCTCTGAACACTCATTACACCTTCTCTGTTTAGTTAATCCTCCTCTGTGCTGTCAATCTATTATCCACAGTAACAAACAGTAAACATCACTGTGGTAATAGAAGCTTTTAAATCATTTGCAGGATTTAAAAATGATTTTTCTGNTCACTCAAAATCTTACGATACATGGCCCCATTCATTCTTTCCTTTACACGGATCAGTCGTCCTGGTCCCCTTGCAGAAAAACAGCCCCAAAGCATGATGTTTCCACCCCCATGCTTTACAGTAGGTATGGTGTTCTTTGGATCCAACTCAGCATTCTTTCCCCTCCAAACACGACAAGTTGAGTTTCTACCAAAAAGTTCTATTTTGGTTTCATCTGACCATATGATGTTCTCCCAATCCTCTTCTGGATCATCCAAATGCTCTCTATCAAACCGCAGACGGGCCTGGACGTGTCCTGGCTTCAGCAGGGGGACACGTCTGGCACTGCAGGATTTGAGTCCCTGGTGGCGTAGTGTGTTACTGATGGTAGCCTTTGTTACTTTGGTCCCAGCTCTCTGCAGGTCATTCACTAGGTCCCTCCGTGTGGTTCTGGGATTTTTGCTCACCGTTCTTGTGATCATTTTGACCCCACGGGGTGAGATCTTGCGTGGAGCCCCAGATCGAGGGAGATTATCAGTGGTCTTGTATGTCTTCCATTTTCTAATAATTGCTCCCACAGTTGATTTCTTCACACCAAGCTGCTTACCTATTGCAGATTCAGTCTTCCCAGCCTGGTGAAGGTCTACAATTTTGTTTCTGGTGTCCTTTGACAGCTCTTTGGTCTTGGCCATAGTGGAGTTTGGAGCGTGACTGTTTGAGGTTGTGGACAGGTGTCTTTTATACTGATAACGAGTTCACACAGGTGCCATTAATACAGGTAACGAGTGGAGGACCGAGGAGCCTCTTAAAGAAGTTACAGGTCTGTGAAAGCCAGAAATCTTACTTGTTTGTAGGTGACCAAATACTTATTTTCCACCATAATTTGCAAATAAATTCTTTAAAAATCAGACAATGTGATTTTCTGGATTTTTTTTCCACATTTTGTCTCTCATAGTTGAAGTATACCTATGATGAAAATTACAGGCCTCTCTGATCTTTTTAAGTGGGAGAACTTACACAATTGGTGGCTGACTAAATACTTTTTTGCCCCACTGTAACTTTCTGTGCTGATGCTGCATGTCAGGAGTTCAACACCCTTTGAGTTACATGTTGAAGCCCGTTTTAATAGCAGCAACGTTACATCCCTCTGAACACTCATTACACCTTCTCTGTTTAGTTAATCCTCCTCTGTGCTGTCAATCTTTTATCCACAGTAACAAACAGTAAACATCACTGTGGTAATAGAAGCTTTTAAATCATTTGCAGGATTTAAAAATGATTTTTCTGAGGTTTCTGTTGAATATTTTAGCTCCACAGGTGTTCTTACCTTCATAGTGGGTGTGAAAACAGGTCAACAACTTCTCTTTCAGTTTTTATCTCTCAAACTACGCAGGTGGTGATAACACCCGAGTCCGAACGGCCTGAACTTGTTTCATCACAACTCCTTTGTTCGTTAGTATTCATCAGCTCCCGCAGTTGAAACCACGCCTAGCATGCTGCTAGCTAAAAGCTGTTAGCATAAGATGTAATAAACCGGAAAAGAGAATGCGTGATGTAACCATGTACAGCGGGGCAGGAAACAGTATTCTTTGCTCTCATAGGCTAGTTTGTTAGCCAATCAGAGTCCAGCAAATTAGCATAATGAATATTAAAGAGGCCATTTCATACACATTTCAGGACTTTGTAGTAACAAATTAGCCTATGAGAGCTGTTTCCTGCCCCGCTGCGCATGGCAACATCAGACATTGTGTCTTCCTGTTTGCTACGTTTTGCTAACAGCGTTTAGCTAGCAGCATGCTAGGCGCGGTTTCAACTGCGGGAGCTGATGAATACTAACGAACAAAGGAGTTGTGATGAAACAGATACAGGCTGTTCGAACTCGGGTTTTATCGCCACCTGCGTAGTTTGAGAAATTAAAACTGAAAGAGAAGTTGTTGACCTGTTTTCACACCCACTATGAAGGTAAGAACACCTGTGGAGCTAAAATATTCAACAGAAACCTCAGAAAATCCTTTTTTTTTGGAAGGGCCTCTTCAATGATTTGCAGCCCGAAGCCTGATGAATTTTGACGCACATAGATTGAAAGGTCTGTTAATTATCAAATGTCAGAAGAGTCAAAATTCAAGAAACAAATACATCATAGAATAATTAATTAAATTTGCTATTAAATAATTAAAAGTGTCATTATTAAAATTAGAAATAATTATGTCAATTATTCAATGTCTTTATTTATTGAATTTTAACTCTCCTAACATTCTATAGTTAATAAGTGTTTCCTGATGTTTTTTAGATATAAAATGTTTCATATTACAGGTTAATACTTCAGAAATAACCATAAAGTCCTGAAATGTGTATGAAATGGCATCTTTAATATAAAATCAGCTACTATTTCTGCCATTAACTCTTGGTTTTATTATTAATTAAAAAGCAATAAAATGACTCAATGACTCATTCAAAACTGTTTAATTCAGAAAAGAGAAAAGTTTAGAAAAATATTCCGATGATTCATTTCTTCTCCCATAAAACCTGTTATAACAGTCAGAGAGAAATAACTGGTGGATTATAAAGTGCAATTAAACATTATAAAGTACTTTCACCTGTCTACAAAAAAACCAAAAACATTACTGGAGTTGAGAACAAGTTTAATGCACAACTTTGTGCCATCACTGTGTGTTTCTACTGCAGCGGTTTGGGTTCATCTCCTGTTCCTCCGGCGAGGTGATACACCGCCAAGCTGACTTCATGAGCCAGAGCATCTGCACTCTCCTATAACACGTAGAAACACGTGTTATTCAGGCTCCACCCACGAGCATTTCTACATAATCTGGTCAATTAAATTAATAAAATAAAAGAGTAGAGTAGTTCCATCACCTGAGTGTCGGCCTCAGCGTAAACTCTGACCACATCTTCGGTCCCCGAGGGTCTCACAAAGGAGCGAGCCCGTCTGTACTTCTTCACCAGACTGTCGATGGCCTCCTGCAGCCCGGCTGGACTCACGGCTTGTCTCTCTGCGTCTGCTGTCTCGATCACTCTGCGATCAGAAACCTTACAGGAAACAGATACACCTCATATACAGCTGTCCCATCACATGTTTGTGTCATGGCGTCGAAGGGATTGGGCCAGTCTACAACTTTCTATACGTCGAACTAAGAACGAAAAAGGACGGAAACTGAAATAAAAATAACACTCAGACTAAATTTAGAATCTGTCCCTGTCGTGTGAAGAAACTCACGTGTACATGAGACTGTGTGTTTCTATACCTTGACTTTGAGCTGCCTGTTTGGCAGGTCTCTGTAGACGTTGTCCCACTGCTGAACCGTCATCCCTTTGATGGCTAAAATGGCTTCAATTAGCAGCATGTCCGATATCGCATCTCCCACAGTCTTAAAAATCAAGAAAAGGAATAATCAAATTGTTAGCGACAACATTTTTCCAGCATTTTTTAATCAGAATCATGACTTTGGTGTGTTTTTTTATCCACCTGGTTGATAATGTTGACAGTGTTCTGCAGCTGGAAAGCTGCTTTCTTCCTCTCGTCGTTGATGTTTACGTCTTCGGCTAGTCGCTGGATTTTTTCCT
>SSNP01000008.1:8762907-8814583 GCA_006937955.1 Pachypanchax playfairii
AGCCGCCTCACTGAACAACACCTGACCACAAGTCACACAAAAGCACTTATCTCTGCGCTTGCCACAACAAAGTTGATGTTTCACCTTTAAAATTCTGAAATTGTATTTATCAGAAAACCATTTGGGTCATCTGGTGTTTATCAGGTTTGAAATTTATGCACAATAAATCTCAGAAAACCATCATATCCTGTTCCGTCATATTAACGTTGAATTAGTGGATGAACCATAAGTGTGAGCGCCTCTATGTAAGTAGAAGGTTTTTGAAGGTTGAAAAGCCGCTCAGGTTGACGATTATTGTCATAAATGATTTTTACATATGCTAATTTTTTCATTTTGATGTTAAAAAGTGAGGATTATTCTGGATGGCGTGTGTTTCTCCTTACAGTCCCGTGGCCATTCGCCTCGAAGTACACACCGATGTCAAACTCCTGGGCTGCATGATGAAGATGCTTCACTCCGGTCTTAGTGCACCTCACTATCACCTAAATCAGATCAACATTCATATTAACGATTGTTTCCATGTCAGCACAGACACAGCTGCACAATCCATGTTCTCTCACCTTCATTGTATCCTCAAGGTAGTGCGTTGAGCTTCCGTTTGCATAAGCAGTTTGCACCACGGCGATTTTCAGATCCAGTCCAGCCTGCGCGTGGAAAGTAGAGCTTATTTAGTTCCTGTCTGCTGTTTAGATGTTAGTTTCTGAGATGATACCTGTAGAAGCAGCTCTTTAAGGTAGGTGCTGATGAGGGTAGCTATCTTGTCTCCATCCAGCAGGTGGAAAACACCCTGAGAGTCAGTGTAGTAGTAAACGATTCGGTCAGCATCTCCGTCAAAGGAGCAGCAGCGATCTCCCGGGCTGATATCAATGCCTTTACACGGGGAGCACAAAGATGAGGAAGTAGTCATTAAAAAACGTTTAGGTTTTTTTTAAGCTTTACTGGAACTAGTCCTGTGGTCTGAAACCCTGACAGAGGCGGTTCTAGGGTCCATTTTGGTCCAAAGTAAAAATTCAGCCCCTCTTAACCTGCGTTTGTCATAATTTATAACTCAGCAGCTTAAGAAAGTTATGATTGAAGACACTATGTTGTTGTGAAGAGGATGATGAGGGTTCTCCATCATGTTCTTCATCCTCCTTTGGATGGACAATCAACTCAAGAGACTCCAGAACAGAACCAGCCTTCTTTATCAGTTTGTTCAACCTCTTCATGTCACTTCCTCTGATGCTCCGCCCCCAACAGGTGACTGCAGATGTGATCATACCCTCCACAAAAGACTTATAAAAGATCTTCAGCATCTTTCTGCAGATGTTAAAGGACCTTATCAGATGGTTGAAAGGCTCGTCTTCATTTTTTGTCAGTGTTAGTTTATCAAAGTAAAGTTTTGATTCGCCCTCTAGTGGCCTGGAGCTCCAAGCAGCTGTCTGCCTCGCACGTTGACAAACTCTCCTTAGCCCTCGATACAGAGTTAAGAACTTATCTTCAACCTTGATGGTGAAACTTGAAAGCTCGTATTTAATCTCTGTTAAAGCACAAAACTCAGATGGGGGAATCGAAGCTGTGATTTAGTGCAATGACGTGCTAACCTTTGAATGTTTTACACTTCAGGCCTGGAGGACAAAAAGAACAACACATACAAAAAAGGAACATTTAATCAAACTGCAGTCTGACCAATAGTGGCTCTGTGTGTCATGCATCGGTGAAAACAGACCAAAAGATGAAAAAAAAACCTTATATCCCCTTAAACATTCCTGTGGGATGTAAGTAGGGGGTTCTCTCAGCGCTGCAGCCCCCTCTTCTGGTGGTTGAAGGATATAGCAACTTAACTCATCAGAAACTTCACAACAAACAGCAGAAACAAAAAATTCCCATTAGATGAGATGCTAATAAAACCCTTGTTTTATATATATATATATATATATAGGAAAAAAAATAATACACGGGAATATAATTTTTTTATCAGTTTCTGTTTACAGAAAAGGAAGTTATTAACGGAGTGTTAAAAACTCACATGAGTCTCAAAGTTTCAAAGCTTAGCAGGAGTTAAGATGTTCCTCTAAAATCCTTTCAACACTTTTTATCCTGTAACTTAAAGTCTCCATCTCTGCTCTCGTGAATGCTTTAAGGAGTGTCTGAAACCGCACCTGTCGGAGGTTTCTGCTGCACTTTGACGAAGTCGGCTCCGCACTGGTGGTTGAGCTTTCCTTTGCTGCCGTCGTTAAAGATGGAAACCTGTAACTCCTTCTTCAAGTGGCTCTCCATTTCACGTGCCTTCAAGGCCCCGATGCCATTAGCACCGTCAACACAGAGGTGCTTCTGATCGTCTGTGCGGTTGGACGCCTGACAGAAAAAAAGAAGGCAGATGGTAGAAGATCCACAGCGCACAGAACAAACAGGAAGGTTATTTTCTTACGTTCTTGGTGAGCTGGAGGAACGCTCGGCAGAGTTTGCTGTAGTATCCTTCCAATGTGGCCTCTCCATATTTACCATGCGTATTCTGACAGCAAACCATGTAATGTAGCTGCGGAGTGGTCACCAAACCATAATCTGACAGGACACAAAGAGAGCAACAGAAGAAAGAAGATCCAAAAACTGTAGGAATTAAAATATCTCATGATTTTTCCACCTTTGCTGTGACCACCAAGAGCATGAACTCCATCCAGCACTGCTTGTGAAAGGCTGGCACTGCTGCTCCTGAAGGCAGAAAACAACATTCACATACAATGAGGAGTCGATTTAATCTTTTTGGTTTCGTATATTTGCCTGTTTGTGTGTGAGGACTAGAAACCTGGTGTCTTTTCCCACAAAAACACAAGCTTCCTGGCTCATGTTTATGGCCTCCTTGTTGATTACGTCAGTCAGAGTCGTGAGCAGCTCCTCCTGCTCGGTGTTGGCCAGCTGAGTGGCGTAGTCCTCCCACGTCGCTGTCAGCATCTCCCCCATTGGGTCAACAAGTTTCACCCCGTTGTCCTCCTACCAACCACGCATGAACAAAAGACACAGTGGACCAAAGGGACAAAATGTCACATCAACAGTAAAAATATATTTAGAAACAATTATAGAGATGGTTTAAAAACATCCCACTGACTTCAGGGTTGTGGGACGCCGTCACCATGACGCCGATGGTAGCTTTCGTCTTCTTGGAGCGCAGCGTGGCCAACAAACCCATTCTAAACATGATGTGGTCCAGCTGTTTGGCGTTAGTTCTAAAGCCAGCCGTGCCATACTGTAAAACCAACCCCGCAGGCTTGGCGTGCAGGCTGGACTGGTCTAACACCTTTTTAAAGTGAGCTGTCACTAAAAGAAAAACACAACCAAGAAACTCATCAGTGGTGGAGAAAATTATCAAGTTTAAAATCCAAAGAAAAAAAAAATCTCAGTATGAAAAGCCATGATCATTACCAGATACATTCTCATTTTCCCCAAATAAAATAACTTCATGGTTGGACATTAGCATTTTAACAGCAGCTAACAATTAGCTAATTTTGATCAAATATTTTCAGTTTCAGTGCAATGGATTGTGGGAAATAGGGGATGAAACGAAAAGCTGAATGTTAAAAAAAAGAAAAACGGGTAGCAAGCAACATTGTATCTTACGAGACTGAATTATAGGTTAAAATATACTTAAATGTGATTTTATTAACAATATAGCTGTTGTGAAATTCTTCCTGAAGAGATAAAATCAACAAATCATGAATCTCATCTAAATAAACGAAGACCAGAACGTGCCTTATCTTCAGTCACGTGACCAAACAGACCAAGACTGTGTGTTTAACAAAAAACAAATTACATTTTCACGGTCATTTTTTTAGTTCACTTACTGTTTGTGTTTTTGTGAGATTCAATGAAGTCCTCAGCAAGCTTCCTGGTTAGTTCCTCCTTCTCATGAATACGTGGCCACGGTTCATAGTTCAGAAACGGAAAGCCAGCTTCACTTCCGCCCTTCATACGTCAACGCAGCCGCCATGTTGATCAGGAATAGCGGCGTCTCTCACTGCGTGCGCGTCGGTGCAAGTGTAGATTCACTTTTAAAAGAGAATCAGTTTCGGATTTTCAGCTAGATTTACAGCTGCAGAGGTTGTCTCGGTGCTGGAGGGTTGGCTGGATTTTCAAATAATCATTTTCTGTACAGTTTTTTTATGTCATTATTTTGTGCCGTGTGCTAGGGGTAAGTGTGTAAAGGACACTAGAAAAAGCTTCGGAGCTAAAAATTACCTACACAGAAAGAGAACAGAGACTCAATAAAAAATACATACAGGCCCTAAAGTTAGCATCTTTCTTTAGTTCATCGTCTGTATGTCAAGAAATCAAAACAGTAACTTTGTTGGTGCAAAAATGTGTTGTTTTTTTGTCAGCCAAGCTATGTTAGCTATCACATAGCCTATTTTGTGTTTTTCATAGATTGAGTTAAAAGGATAGTAGAGGTTTGTGGCACAACTTCACCTAGCTTCTTCCAAGGTGCATGGGGTGGAGGAGGTGGATGTAAACAGTCCACCAGCACTTGCAGTAACTACAAAGAAGAATCTCCTGATATGATAAATTTTACTATCTTGGGCTGTGACCTTCATCGGGGTCATCAACATTAATAAACAAATTCACGACATATAGACAGACAGAGTAGAGTAGAGTAGAGTAGAGTAGAGTAAATCCCCTCCGCCTTTTCGGAGCATCTTGCGCTACGCAGTTTTTGGCGACACCACCGGGAGCGGTGCGCATTTTCTTTCTCTTTTCTCAGTCGGTCAGAGGAGAGGACCACAGCATCGGAGGTGGCGTTTCTGAACGGAAAGAAGAGGCAGTGCGGGTTCTCCTCTTAACATGAAAGCTCTTTTATCCTGATGCACCGACGCGGGAGGAAATGCAGTCAGAGCTGATGTTCCGACTGATGGATTGCTGATTTACATCCTTGTATATTTTGTAACGATCATAAAAGCATTTTTATCCCATTAGCCTATTTTTTTAAATAATTGCAGCGGGGTGAGAACACAGCTTCCATTGCCAGCTGAGTGTTACATAACAGAGAGGTTTTAGCTGTCCAAGGTGCTGAACTAAACGGTCGAAGGCTAAAACGGGACGAGCTGAAGGGAATTCACAACCTTGTGTAAGTACTAATGTCATATCAAAGATTATCAACCAAACACCCTCATCTAACGCTAAATTATCATATTTTATTTGACGACTGAGCTCATTCTAGGTGTCTTTTTCCGCCCACACAGAAGGTCAAGGGCCTGTCAAGCCGTGAGGAGGAAAACGCGCTGGATCCCATCTCATCAGACGGGAAGCTAACTGGGTTATACCTCCGTTTCTTTTTTTCTTTTTTCTTCACATCGTTCCCCTGGTGAATTTAATTTCTGAGCTGGTTTATTCACCGGAGAGAAAATGTCGGGGCAGACGCTCACGGATCGCATTGCCGCTGCGCAGTACCAGCTGACGGGATCGGATATGGCCCGGGCTGTCTGCAAAGCCACTACTCACGAAGTGATGGCGCCCAAGAAAAAGCACCTGGAATGTAAGTGCAGCTCCTTAATGGGATTGTTTAAAAGGGCCTTGACCAGTTTACTACAGCAGACTTGCACATAAACAACCACATGTTACATTAGCACCATTTAAGGAGTTATTCCTAGATTAGCTTAATTGGGTGTGGTACTATGAGAAATTGATGCAACCATGGAGATGACCCATTCAGTGACCCCAAGTGAAGATTACTGAAACCCAGATAGAGTAGAGGAGAATGACAAATTAATAAAAAATGTCACATTTTTAGATAAACTGACAAGAATTTATAAGTCTTGTGATAAAATCTAGGCCATTCTCACTAAATTTGCTCCTTGCTCTTCTAAATAAATATGCATGAATCCTGTTTTTGGGTCAGTAAGACCATGAAGTCAAAGCTCTACAAAATCCTCACAGGTTTACTGACACTTGTAGCGTTGGCAGCATGGAACACCTTATGACAAATCATGACCAGTCCTTCTAATCCACCACAAATACTGAGTCAAATCCAAGACTGTGATGTGGCACTGAATACAGATGACTTGTAATTTAACTGACTCTGCACTCTCTGGTCTGTCTGGTCCTCCTTCTTCTTCTAGGACCTTATATCTTGTGATCCGCTCTCCCGCTGAATAATTTAATAATCAGCCAACGACTGCTTTGCATTATTTAACGTGGCCAAAGGTGATAAGTCTGATGCACCAGAGATCATTGCTTCCTCATTCGTTGTTCTGGCTCTCTGTGCTTGTCTTTCTGTTTTTAACTTCAATTTTACAGAAATAGAGTCGAGTTTTAAAGTGTAGACAACTCACAAAGCACTTTATACAAGTATTATTCACACACATGTTTGGTGGTGATAGACTGCATGTTGCAGCCACAGCTGCTCTGAGAAGCTCACTGACGGAGGCAAGGCATTGCACCCGCCTTCAGACCACCACCAAATAGACGAGGCAGGTAAAATGAATAAGGACACAACAGGAAAATGATTTTTTCCAGAAGGGTTTTGAACTGGTGACCTTCGTTACCAGACGACCTGCTTTTCCTCCTGAGCTACAATTATCCTGACACTGCTGTTTCTAAATTAAAAACAGAACAGTGTAAAGGATCCCTTTTAAGACTTAAGACATTATTTTCTTTATTATATGTTGATATATTTCCTATTTTAATGCCACCGTGTTGCTCGAGCAGGTTAATCTGAGTAAAACTCTTCCCCTAAAACACACAAATAAATAACAAATAATCACCTTAAAGAGGCCCTTCAATGAAAAACTGTTTTTCTGAGGTTTCTGTTGAATATTTTAGCTCCACAGGTGTTCTTACCTTCATAGTGGGTGTGAAAACAACTTGTCAACAACTTCTCTTTCAGTTTTTATCTCTCAAACTACGCAGGTGGCGATAAAACCTGAGTTCTCCCGGGTCCGAACGATCTGTATCGGTTTCATCACAACTCCTTTGTTCGTTAGTATTCATCAGCTCCCACAGTTGAAACCACGCCTAGCATGCTGCTAGCTAAAAGCTGTTAGCATAAGACGTAGCAAACAGGAAGAGAGTACGTCTGACGTTGCCATGTGCAGCGGGGCAGGAAACAGTATACCTTGCTCTCATAGGCTAGTTTGTTAGCCAATCAGAGTCCAGCAAATTCAAATAATAAATATGAACGAGCTGCTGCCGAAGCAGCCTGACAGAAGGAGCCGGAACCAGACAAATTTTAATACAGACAGATTGAAAGGTCTGTTAATCAGTGTTTCCTGACATTTTTTAGATATAAAATGTTTCATATTACTGGTTAATACTTAAGAAATAACCACAAAGTCCTGAAATGTGTATGAAATGGCCTCTTTAATAAAATTACCATTGGAATCAAGTCATGTTAAATAAAGACATAAGGCTTTAATATATTATTTTCATAATATTTTACTTGCAGCACAGTTTAAAAGCAGATGGCTTATTGCTTTTATATTTACACTGTGGCCCCTGTGGATGAAAGTTACACTGTGCTCAGCCATTCTGATAACAGAGAGTGACTGTGAGAAGAAAGAGGGAGAATGACAGACTTGTCATCACACAATAATAATAATAATAATAATGATGATGATGATGATACAGTTTTTTAATAATTCTTTAGAGAACAAACAGGTGATTTGTTGATAATATGAGGCCTTAATAATAAAGATAATCAGGTGTTTGTGTTTAAATATGGATCTTTTCAAACTGGCAAGTTTGTATTAAACCATGAAAATAATAAAGTTGTATATATGTGCAAGAGATTTTGAGAGGTTAATATCTTAGTTGATGATAGTTTTTCTGTGAATTTTTTTTGTTATTCAGGAACTTTAGTGAGGAAATGAACCTCAGCTGACTTCCTGTAAACACACTGCCGAGTATGTCGGAAATGAGATGTTTTATCATAGACCTGACCTGTTTTATAAATTTAAATTTCAGGCTGCTCTGCTGCCAATAGATTTGATTTTATCAGAGATAAAACTGGAAACATAGTAAGAGGTGAATTAGCTATTTTTAACAATGGTGAGTCAACATTAGTAATTGTAAATAATCTTTTCCTGGTGGCATAAATTACTGTACAGTTTCAATCGAGTTAAATAAAGTCTGAATAAACATTAACAAGCCAACATCTGATTCTGAATGTAAATTGATCGTAGTGTCAAATTATAACTGCATCTCTGTTGAAAAGATGTTGAATTTATTAAATATATTGACAACAAGTTTGTGTTCATGAAAGCACCGTTATTTAGTAGAGTGATAAATAATCAATGAAATTAAATGACTGAGAGATTGTTCATTTGTTCATTCATTCATTCATTCATTCATTCATTCATTCATTCATTCATTCATTCATTCATTCATTCACTGAGAGATTAATCAAGCCACCAATTAATTGACTGATTAATCAGCTGATATTTGCTGTTTTTTAATGACCATTTATCAAACACGTCTGTTTATTCTTCATCACAAGATGCTGGAAGAGCTACAGTCATCTCACTGTACCAGATGGTTTAATTCTTTAAAGAGGCCATTTCACACACATTTCAGGACTTTGTGGTTATTTCTGAAGTATTAACCAGTAATATGAAACATTTTATATCTAAAAAACATTATGAAACACTTATTAACTTATTAACTTTCAATCTGTCCGCATTAAAATTCGGGTGGTTCCGGCTCCTTCTGTCAGGCTGCTTCGGCAGCAGCTCGTTCATATTTATTATTCGAATTTGCTGGACTCTGATTGGCTAACAAACTAGCCTATAAGAGCAAGGTATACTGTTTCCTGCCCTGCTGCACATGGCAACAGCAGACGTTCTCTCTTCCTGTTTGCTACGTCTTATGCTACAGCTTTTAGCCAGCAGCATGCTAGGTGTGGTTTCAACTGCGGGAGCTGATGAATACTAACGAGCAAAGGAGTTGTGATGAAACAGATACAGGACGTTCGGATTCGGGAGAACTCGGGTTTTATCACCACCTGCGTAGTTTGAGAGATAAAAACTGAAAGAGAAGTTGTTGACCTGTTTTCACACCCAGTATGAAGGTAAGAACACCTGTGGAGCTAAAATATTCAACAGAAACCTAAAAAAAAATGTTTTTAATTGAAGGGCCTCTTTAAGATTAAATGTTTAAAGTTAAGACATTATATTTTAATATGATTTGTATATTCACTGTCAGCTGCTCTAATTTCTAAGAATTGGCTCAGAATCAGACACAGAAGAACCCACATTGTTCGACCTCAATTAGATTTTTTAGTGTCGTTTTAGCAGCTCTTCATTAAATGATTTAGTTTAAAACACTGACTGTCTGATGATGATGAAATATTACCCTGCATATCCTTTCAGATGATTCTAAGTAACACAAAAACACAGAGACATTCTCTTTAATGCTTTTCAAAAACACAGAGCAGTTTGTGGTCTCATGAGTCCAGGAGTTATAAATAATCCTTTCTACCAGCCCAAAACCACAAATATCCAGAATTAACAGGTAAAATTGTAGATTCAAGAGCTAGATGTTGAATGAATCCTAATTCAAATCATCTGATTGTTCAATTATACAAACATTGTTGTAAAGTAAATTAAATAACAGCATAATGAGATAATAAACAGTCTCAATAACTATTAACTTTTTTCAACATCAATTAATGAGAATTATTTTGGGTTTTTTTTTTGTTTGATACATATGAAAGAAATATGCTATTAACAATATTTTAAAATGCATTTTGATTTCTAGAGAATATCTCAACTTGATGTTTCATGACTTTGAAATCACTGATACTAATTATTTATCAGATGAAGAATTTCACATCAGAAACTTTCTCAATCATTTAAAGTTTAAATGTATTTTTTTTTCCCTTTCAAGACAATTTATGACATCACAAATTAGTTTAATGAACTTTTAGATGGGAAAGACTGCACAGATACAGTATTTTCACTTCAATATCTATAACATAAATGAAAGATTTATGCCTAAAGTGAACATTTAAAAGTTATATATTTTCCACAAATAAGTCAGTGGATAAATACAAGAAGCTGGCTTTATTTCTGGAATATTCTCTGCTTTGTGTAGAGCGATTTGTTGTGTAACATACAACATAAATATCCCGGTCAGACTCGGTTACGGAGTAAGAAAAACAGACACTTGCACAGCATGAGGTCTCTTAGTTCATTCTTAGAAGCCTTCTGCAGCCCGTGGATTACCGTAAGAGTCTTTATTTAGTTCTGCCAATCCTCATTATGATCGTAGACACATACACAAGCTGAAAACCAGAGTGTGTTTGTTCCAGGTGATGATGCCACAGCAGAAACTGTGGATTATAATCTGGGATAGCGTTAATTTGGCAATGAGTTTAGCACCCGTTAATGGATAAATTATACAAAAGTGTCTGTGTTCGCAGTGCTGGTAGGAATATTACCTCGTCACTGTGACGACGTTACATAATTTGATCATGTCTGTGTCGTTTGAAAGCCGCAGATGACGGAGGATTAAAAAAAACGATAAAAAATCAAATACAATTTAAAAAAAAGGATAAACTGTAAAATAAATAAATAAATAATGCAGCAAACTGAGGTGTTGCGAAGATACAGAGTGAAAGGAAGAAGCTGACATCACTGCAGTCTTCATTAAACATGATGAGAGATCATTAAAATAGTTACAGAGTGGTTGTTGCCATCTGGTCAGACTGTTCAGAGAAACTGGAGTTTAATTAGTTCTACAAAGATCAGAAGAGAAATCTGTGATCGTCAATTTAGAGCCAAATAATCATTCAGGTGGCTCTTGATTTCTTTAGAATATCATATAGATTCATTTGCATCATCACACCTCATATTGTCTAGATTTTTCTGTCCTAAAAAGATTATTTTATCGGCTAAAAATCCAACAACACTGACAACAAACAGCTGATGGTGTAATGTTGTATGAGGTGTTAAACAGGATGTGTGAGATGATTATGGGCTGGATGTGTTGTGTGTTGGGGGCAAGGAAGTAGATTTGTTCTTGGCATTGGTTACTTTAAATTAATTAGTTATAGTTACTTGTTCCAAAAAGTAATTGAGTTAGTAGCTGAATTACTCTACAAAAAAGTTAACTAGTTACCTGAGAAAGTAACTATCTGCGTTTAAAAAAAAGAAAAAAAAAATTAGCAATAAAACTGATTCTGCTTTGACACGTAGCCTGTCAGTATCTGTGATCAAACCCTGGTCCTAACCCGCTTGACTACGATGGCCAGCTTATCTTTTGCCCACCCAGTCTCAATACAACCGTGTGTGTGTGTGTGTGTGTGTGTGTGTGTGTGTGTGTGTGTGTGTGTGTGTGTGTGTGGCCACGTTATGCAGTTTATTTTACCAATTCATAGTAATTAAATAGATCATTCCGTGACTGAAAATCCAACCATGTTGCGTAACGCCGTTACTTGCCCTGTTTCTTTTTTCACTGGACATTGGTGGGGACATGTCCCTTCCGTCCATGCTAATTCCAGCCCTTGGTTGGGGGGGTGGGCTCAACACAGAAAGATTGCTGATAAGTGATAAGCTGTTTATTTACCACCACAGTACAGAACCACACCCCCCATGCCGTGCTCATCCAGCTGGCTGCCATGTTTTCAACAGCTTTTGGGCTCCTTGTTGTTCTTTCTGCTTTTTTTCTTGTTTTTGGACTCTTGACTTCCTTCACTCGTCACCTTGACTTGTCACCTTGTTACATTTTCAGTTCAATATAATTATTGTTTTATTTTTTTTTGTCTCATTCCAAGGCCTATTAAAAGTATTGATCTTTATCTCCTCTCATTAGCAAGAATGACTGTCGCTGCTTTCTGTATGAGTAGACTGAAAATTATTGAATCACATTTTAGAAATATATTTAGAGTTATTAGTAAGTTTTAAAAAACACACCCTGTTGATTTATTTGTTCCCTTAAGCACGTGCTTTTTATTTGGGTTTGTTTTTCTGCACGTGTTTGTCTCGCTACTTTACTTTGTTGATAAAATTAACCAAAATATTCCAACTGTATGGAAGCCTATTGCTGCCACTCAAGCAAAAATAAGATAGAATCCATCTATTTATTCATATTCCTGAGACCTGAGCTTTATAGAGGTGGGAATTTCTCATTTGGCAGTAGCAAGACCTCAGAAACTTCAAAAACTGATAATAAAAACAATTTTGTGGTTAAAAAAATAAAACAAATTAAATTACTTAAGTTAAAAATAGAAATGTAAAAAATGAACAATTAACAGAAATAACGGCCACGGTTAGCTTGATTGGCTTTGTAGTTCTTAGATGCTTATTTAACAAACTAAACCAATAAAATAGGGATGCAACGATGCCACCTTTTCAAACCAATATGATATTGATACTTGCGACTGTCTTGCCGATACTTCTACCACACAAAAAAAAAAGAATGAATTGGAAGACAGGCTTAATTTTATTCTCCACTCGTTACAGTGAAGTAGATAAAAAATACAGTGGGGCAAAGAAGTATTTAGTCAGCCACCAATTGTGTAAGTTCTCCCACTTAAAAAGATCAGAGAGGCCTGTAATTTTCATCATAGGTATACCTCAACTATGAGAGACAAAATGAGGAAAACAAATCCAGAAAATCACATTGTCTGATTTTTAAAGAATTTATTTGCAAATTATGGTGGAAAATAAGTATTTGGTCACCTACAAACAAGTAAGATTTCTGGCTTTCACAGACCTGTAACTTCTTTAAGAGGCTCCTCAGTCCTCCACTCGTTACCTGTATTAATGGCACCTGTGTGAACTCGTTATCAGTATAAAAGACACCTGTCCACAACCTCAAACAGTCACGCTCCAAACTCCACTATGGCCAAGACCAAAGAGCTGTCAAAGGACACCAGAAACAAAATTGTAGACCTTCACCAGGCTGGGAAGACTGAATCTGCAATAGGTAAGCAGCTTGGTGTGAAGAAATCAACTGTGGGAGCAATTATTAGAAAATGGAAGACATACAAGACCACTGATAATCTCCCTCGATCTGGGGCTCCACGCAAGATCTCACCCCGTGGGGTCAAAATGATCACAAGAACGGTGAGCAAAAATCCCAGAACCACACGGAGGGACCTAGTGAATGACCTGCAGAGAGCTGGGACCAAAGTAACAAAGGCTACCATCAGTAACACACTACGCCGCCAGGGACTCAAATCCTGCAGTGCCAGACGTGTCCCCCTGCTGAAGCCAGGACACGTCCAGGCCCGTCTGCGGTTTGCTAGAGAGCATTTGGATGATCCAGAAGAGGATTGGGAGAACATCATATGGTCAGATGAAACCAAAATAGAACTTTTTGGTAGAAACTCAACTTGTCGTGTTTGGAGGGGAAAGAATGCTGAGTTGGATCCAAAGAACACCATACCTACTGTAAAGCATGGGGGTGGAAACATCATGCTTTGGGGCTGTTTTTCTGCAAGGGGACCAGGACGACTGATCCGTGTAAAGGAAAGAATGAATGGGGCCATGTATCGTAAGATTTTGAGTGAAAACCTCCTTCCATCAGCAAGGGCATTGAAAATGAGACGTGGCTGGGTCTTTCAGCATGACAATGATCCCAAACACACCGCCCGGGCAACGAAGGAGTGGCTTCGTAAGAAGCATTTCAAGGTCCTGGAGTGGCCTAACCAGTCTCCAGATCTCAACCCCATAGAAAATCTCTGGAGGGAGTTGAAAGTCCGTGTTGCCCAGCGTCAGCCCCAAAACATCACTGCTCTAGAGGAGATCTGCATGGAGGAATGGGCCAAAATACCAGCAACAGTGTGTGAAAACCTTGTAAAGACTTACAGAAAACGATTGACCTCTGTCATTGCCAACAAAGGCTATATAACAAAGTATTGAGATTAACTTTTGTTATTGACCAAATACTTATTTTCCACCATAATTTGCAAATAAATTCTTTAAAAATCAGACAATGTGATTTTCTGGATTTTTTTTCCTCATTTTTTTCTCTCATAGTTGAGGTATACCTATGATGAAAATTACAGGCCTCTCTGATCTTTTTAAGTGGGAGAACTTACACAATTGGTGGCTGACTAAATACTTCTTTGCCCCACTGTATATATATTAATATTAATTAAAATGACCACAAAACAAAAATTTCAAGTGAAAAATAAACATTTTCTGTGAAATTATTGCAGAGTTTCCACATTTTAAGTATCTGTTCATGGTATATGTTAACTAATCAATACCGATACGATACATTAGAATGGTATTTCCTTGATGCATCCCTACAATAAAAACTTCCTTTGATGCTTCAACTCGGGGAAAAATGCTCAATATTTCATGTTTAACTTTGTTAAAAACTTCAAAAATTCCATCTAAAAATACAGATTCCAAAATTCATTAATACACTAAAAATTAAGAGACTTGCTCTACTAAATTCTGTTATTCCAGCTCTTCAGTTATTGAGTAAAAGTAATTCCATTTTACAGTTTTATTAACGTAATCTGTTTACTAAAATCAAATTAAATGGGTTTAAATTGGTTTTAAAACTTAAATCTGAGTTTTTGTTCCATGTCTACTGTGTCATCAGTCTGTCTGTAATGATGCGTGCCATGCAGTCATCTGGATTCTTTAGATTTACAGAGTTCTTTGCCTGTTTCACTGTCTGAAGCTCCAACCTGAGAGATGCAGATGACAAAGCAAATTTCAATTCTTTGTGTTGTCAGTGTTTTTCAGCGTGTCAGTGGGCGGGATCCTGCGCCAAATATGTCTTCTGTGCATTGGTTCTTCCTCCTGGCTTAAAAGTGTCTTGGCTCTCTGGAGTAGTTCTGCAGTGAACTCAAAGTTTAATTAAAATAATGTAATCAAATGTCAAGTTTTAGTAAAAAATCTCTTTGTAATCACATGCGTGTTAACAGTCTAAGTGTTGCTGCAGATATCAAATGGGAGATGTTATTTTTGGCTGATGAAGAAGACTGAACGTACTTGTGTGCGTTGCAGACTTGGTGTCAGCCACCAACACCACCAACGTAAACATCCCTCAGATGGCTGACACCCTGTTCGAGCGATCCACCAACGCCAGCTGGGTGGTCGTCTTCAAGGCTCTCGTCACCACTCATCACATATGTGTCCATGGCAACGAGGTGAGTAAGGACCAAACAAGGGAAGCAGGATCATAATGAGTGATCGGTCAATCTATCTTCTTCACAATAACTCACCCCTATTTCTAAGGCTGAGCTCAGCCATCATACAGAGGAATCTCATTTCCACCACTCGTATCTGGGCTTGTTTTCATAGTCACGTCATGTTCCTAACTATGTTATTTAAACGGCAAGTAAATGTGCTAAAAGCTTAAAACTAGCCTAAATTACTCACACAAGCACCAGAAATTATATAATATTTATATTTATAATCTTTTATCAGGGATTCATCATGTTCTTCTGATTTGACCTCAGTTAACTAAAAACAGTAAACAGAGTGTAAATGTTTTAAAATCGGACCTCTAAAAACATGTAAAAGCAAATAAGTAGGTATTTTGTGAAAGTTCAGGTATTTAAAATACATTTTAGTTTTGAATGTGACGGGATATTACGCTTTTTGTCTTTTCTCAGAGGTTCATTCAGTACCTGGCTTCCAGGACCTCCCTGTTCAACCTCAGCAACTTTATAGACAAAACTGGCTCTCATGGTAAGAATTTACACAAATGTATTTGATATTTGTGTATTTAACTTTGTCTGTATTTTATTCTAAAAAGAAAGGCTACACACAGAAGGTGATCTTTTAAAAAATTATATAAGTGGGTACACTCTCAGAAATAGAGGTACGAGACAAGAACGTTTTCGTACCTATAGGTAACTTGTTTTAAAATGTTCCCTCTAAAGTACAATATTGGACTTTAAAAAGCCAGAAATGCCCCTTTGAGGGTTCAAATTAATATAAATTACAAATTTGTTCCACTACAAGAAGGGTACAAATTCTTGTCGCTGGGGGTGTACCCTGTAGTCCAGGTCCATTTTTGTACCTTATGAAGTTGTTCCACTAAAACAGTAAAATTATGCCACATTTTGAAGTTTTAAACCAACATTCTGAAACATAATATTGAAAATGATGGATGAAACATAATGAAATTGAGATCAACCAGCCTTGACCAGGGTTGCAGGTGCAGATGAAATTGTACAAATTTATACTTTATATCAATTTGAACCCTCAGAGGGACGTTTCTGACCTTTTTAAGACCAATATTGTACTTTTGAGGGAACATTTTAAAACAATTTACCTATAGGTACAAAAGTTTTCTTGTCTCATACCTCTATTTCTGAGAGTGTATGTAAAACACACAGCCAGACATGTTCACATGTTCATGTATATGTGAAAAATGTATGTTTTTTTGTTGTAAATAGCAAGGATTAGTATAATTACATATAAAAAAACATAAAAATATACACTTCTAAGTACAAACAATTAATTGGCTTTAGATGGTTATAAATTTTCACCCTATTCACCTTGTTCAGATATCTTTAAGTTTTTATTATGAAGTTTTAAATGGTCTGAGACAATGAAAGTTCAGTACATGCATGACAGCCAAACTTCCTGACTGTGACCTCTGTGTTTAGGCTATGACATGTCTACATTCATCAGGCGGTATGCGCGGTACCTGAACGAAAAAGCCTTTGCCTATCGTCAGATGGCTTTTGACTTCACCAGAGTCAAGAAAGGGTACGTGAACAGAAAAAAACAAAAAAATTGTTTTTTGTTTAAGCCTCCAGCTCATGTGTTTTACAGTAAAACCTTCTGTGTTGTGTCAGTGCTGAGGGAGTGATGAGGACCATGACCACCGAGAAGCTGCTGAAAGGCATGCCTGTTCTCCAGACTCAGATCGACACCCTCCTGGAGTTTGATGTGCGTCTTCTACACTCTGAGTTCTTCTTTTTTTCTTTCTTCCATCCTTTTAACTTCAACACTTTAAACCGCTTTTCACTGTCCCACTTCATCTCAGGTTCATCCCAAAGAGTTAAACAATGGGATCATCAATGCTGCTTTCATGCTTCTCTTTAAAGACCTGGTCAAACTGTTTGCATCCTACAACGACGGGATCATCAACCTGTTAGGTGAGTTTACAGTCAACACAGGTTAAAACCACTAATCTGTGACTCCTAACCGATGGATCCGATCTTGTTTTCATGAACAGAAAAGTTCTTTAAGATGAAAAAAAGTGATTGCAAGGAAGCCTTAGAGATCTATAAGAGGTTTCTGACGAGGGTGACAAAAATTGGGGAGTTCATGAAGCTGGCTGAGGTAACCCGTCTCCGTCCGCATCACTGTCACGAATGAGCTGTTTGAGTTTCCTGCATCTCATTGTGTCTTTACTTTAAACAGACAGTTGGAGTCGACAAAAACGACATTCCCGACATCAACTACGTAAGTCGCATTATGTCGTTAATCGCGCTGTTTTTAGGATGAAGAATATGATGCATATAATAGCTAAATATCCCTCTTCACACACACACACACACACACACACACACACACACACACACACACACATGCACAGAACCACTGTGACTCACCCACCACCATGTTCCCGCTCAGTGTCTCCACCCGGGGGTAGTGGTGGATCTAGCAGACTCAGATGATGAAGACTGTCCCTTTAAGCCCCTTGAGGACCCGGTAACCACAGAAACAAAGGGTGCCCTGGCTGAGTGCCTGTTTACAGGATGAAGTGTCAGCATGTTAATCCAGATTATGCGTGTGTTTTTGTGTTTATACGTGCATGTGAGTCGTGTAGTGGGATTTTCTCCAATCCTAAACTCAGACTTGATGTAAATGGATATTTGTTTGTGACTGGTTGGGATTTGTTGTCAGGCTCCCAGCAGTATCCTGGAGTCTTTGGAAACACACATGAACGGTCTGGAGGACGTAAAAGGAGGAAAGAAGGGGTAAGACTGACATTATTAGTTTTAGTTGAAAAGATTTTTAGAGAATCCCAAAATTTTAAAAAAGGCAGAGTTTTGAAATACTGACATCTATTTCTTCCTTATTTCATGAGTTTTATTGCACTTTTTTAAACTCAAAGGTGGAATATGGAACGAGAATATCACAAAGCCTTCAGCCATCTGGGTGCCAGGCTCGTTAACCCCCCCCTGTGCGCGCTCCGATGCCGGGGTCGATCAATATTTCTCACCAAACCCACTCTGATCCCTGATCCGAGCAGGACAATAAAATATCATGAGTTCAGCTCAGTAATCATGCTCTCTAATCCCGCTGGTCATTCATTGACTCTGATAAAAGCAGTCTCCTCAAAGTTTGTCGCTTAATCATCGATTCAGTCCCTTGCAAAGAGCTCATGAAGCTGCCCCGCAGCTCTTCTAGAGCAAACCAAAACTTCCTGCAGTCCCCCTAAAGATCCTCTGTACTCCTCGCACCACCCTGCGCGCCCTACTTATCCAATAAGCAAAAAAATCCTCCATGGTGTGTCTTCCAGCCGAACTGGGAGTTCCCCTCACTTCAGTGATCTGTAGCTCCGTGTTAGCTAGCTGCTAATAAAAACGGTCCCACACGAACTTGCTCGTCACATGTTGGGAAACCCCCTATGGCAACCAAATAATAATAATCACCACATGTTCCCGGTGCTTCCAGCTGCTTGACCTGCAGACTCCACAACACCAGCCTCACTGTGCTGGATTATTTACAGTATTAGGCAACCCAAAATAGTGCCCGCTGCTCTGCCAGCTACTGGCTGGTAGATGTAAACAAAATGCCAACATCATGCCCATCAAAATTAATATTTTATAATATTTTACTTCAAATATAATTTTTCAAGGAAATAGTGTTTTACATTCTACAACCTTCTAAACACCCCGTTTACATTGTTAAAAATATTGCTTTTTATGAAAATATTGTATATTGTACCTTTAACATAAAAAACAACACGTTTTTAAAAGTTCACATCAGGGTCCATCTTTTTGCTTTAAATTCATCTATTGCTTTAATGAAATATGCTACCAGATTCCATTTTTTCACAGAATTTTAAGTCTTTCATAGAAAAAAATAAAGATGAAAAACATCAAAACTGGAGAACGTGTTGAACGTAGATAAATGGAGTGAGCGATACTGTTGATACTGTCTGTGAATTTAAAAATCTACACAGTCACTTGATTATTAAAAAAGAAATCATGAATAATATCTTTCTCTTTAATATCTCTTTAAAATACAAGAAAAGTTGCTAGAAGTAAATGCTGTTTATTGTTTCCTTTAACCCCTCCTCTCTTTTATTTTCCTTTGTGGTGATTTGGAAACACCAGTGAAGGGTGAGCACATGTTATATGTTATGTGTAAAGTTTTCTCACTTTTTTTTTTTTTTAAAAAAAGGTATTTACCATCGCCCTAACCCACTCTATAGTATTTTTATACATTATTCACATGTGAGTTATGACAGTAGGCACATTATGATGTGATTCACGCTTTTATTTTGAAGCCTTGTGTAACACTTTGAAGAGACATCAACAATTATTTACATAAAACTATTAAAAATATGAAGTAAAAGACAATTTATTCTAAAACAAAATGTGTATCAACTCAGATAAAAAAACAACTAATAATTTGTAATTTTTATTAAATTGTCCTATATTGTTCCAGAGAACCCTCGTATAGATATTTTCTTTAATGTGTTAATGTCTACAGCTGTCTTGATTCACATGTGGAAATGTGTGAACTGGTTATGTGATTACATGTGTGATCTTTTACAGAGACACATGTTGTAGAGCACATGTGTGTAAATGTAAATCAGTAAATGAAGGTTTATTCCAAAGTAATGTTTTAGTGCAAAATTAGTGTTTTGATTGTAGTTTTTTCATTAATGCATTCAAGACACAATATGTCACTTTGGAAATGAACTCTTCATACAGTCACACATGGTATAAATTATGCCATGAGCGAAATGACCCATCTGTTAGTTTGTGACGAGCAGAGCAGCTTGTTTTAAGTCTCTAACCACTGATTCTTCTCTCTCACTTACAGATCTCCAACAAAGGTAAGAAACACACTAAATGATTTTTATCTTTTGATGTCTTCTTTCTTTCAATAGTATACTTTTTTTTTTTTCAGGGGTCTCCAACAAACAACGTGTCTCCAACATCGACTCCTGCCAAATCTTCAAATGCTGTCCCCACGCTGCAGCCTCCTCCTGGAGACGCAGCTGCTGCAGCTGCTGCTCCTGAACCAGCTGAAGAGTACGTGCTCTCATTTACCTCATTATTCTGTGTTTTAGTTTATTACAAAAAAAAAAAACAACTAACTGCCAAAGAGGATTTTTTAATTTTGTTAATATGTTTCTTAATTTCTCCTTTATTCTTTCTTGCATAAAATAAAATAAGTTCAACGTACATATTTTCTTTTTGACCCAGCTGTAATTAAGATCTTGGTACCACAATGAAACTAAAGTTTAAAGAAAGATTTCCATGTACAACTGACGGTTTTACGGCTAGTTAATACATTTAAAGGACCAAACTAAACCTCATGACTGTGATGTTGACATCTTTTAGTTCTCTGTTGGACCTGGATCCTCTCGCCTCCTCTGGTCCCTCAGCAACATCAGCCGCCCCGACATCTTGGGGAGGTAAATGGAACCTTCTAGTCAAATCTGCTCCCTGAATTTACAGCTATTGAACCAAAATAACTAGAACTGGCATGAAAATATGTTAAATATTTGCATAATATAAACTAATTATCATTTGTCAAGTGTTAATAAATTAAGTTATTTCAGAACTTTAACAAATTGTTTTGTCTTTTAACTCTAAAACTTTCACCACAAATTTTGCCAATTTTTTCTGTTTTTATTTGCTTCCATAGATCTTCTTGGATCAGGTACGTCTCTCCTTCTCCTTCACCTGCTCTGGTCTAGAACTATGTAGTTTTAGATAGTACCCACTGGTTACCATCATGTCGGTCTTAACTAACATAAAGCAGTGTGGTTTAAACTGAAATAAAAAAATGATTGAGAATGTCGAGTACCAAATAGTTGCCTCCCTGTTTGTCTCCTCGAACTGTTCTGTTTAGTCTGAGTACTCTCTTTGTTTCTCTCTGCCTTCCCTCTTCCCTCCCTTCACATCCTCCATTGTCTGTTTTTGGTTTATATCGGGGGCTAATCTGGTTGATTTATCTTTTCTTTGTTTTTTGTTTTTTTTTGTTTTTGGTTTGGGGTGGCGTTGTATCCTACTCCGATTTTATTTTGCTTTTGTTGATCAATTCCAAATTATCTTAAATGGGTTTAATTTGACTGGAATTTTGTTTTGACACTTCTCTTCTGCGTTACTTTGCTGACTCCTCTGATTATTTTTGGTTCCTCCCTCGTGGTTTATTTTGGTACCTGAACTTGGGGATTTATTTCAAATACCCCATTGGCAGAAATGGGCGACTCCTTGCTACCTGAACCCCCACTCACCGCAGAGCCCGCCCCCTCCTCTGCAGCAGCAACGCCCACTCCTGCAGCGGCAGAACCTGGAGTCTCTCTAGCTCCTTCCACTAGTACAGCAGCTGCCACTTCCCCTGGTGCCACCAATATGGATCTGTTGGGAGGTCAGTGGGCTTCCAGAAAATTCTCTGCTAAGGAATCCCTCTGGAAAGCTCAACCCTAGAAACCACCTCACAATACGAAACACAGTCAGCCGCATACATACTATATCACTAATGATATCGCTATTATCGCTACATACTATGTTATAGTATGTAGCGGAAGCAAAGGTTGTTTGCACACCACGAGAAAAATAAGTCATCCATTTTCAAAATAATGAAGAAATAAACTACATATATTGCTGGGTAAACTCTAAGATGCAAAGTTAAACTCTTGTTTGCACTGAACACGAGTTAAAATACAGAGGAAATTATAATAATATTAAGCTAGCTAGCAGTTAGCCTCATGTAAACGGACATTAGCATGCTACTTCTACATTCACATAGAATAACTTTTCTATAGTAGATATTATTTATGGAAAATGGATGATCAATGATAACTTGTTACGTGACTCCAAGTAGCTTTATGTGAACTGTGCAAAAGTCTTGATTCATTCTTGATTTGTCTTTTTAAAGTTCTGCTTCAAGAAGCCTTCTTGCTAACTGCCAAAGGAATCTTACTTTAAAAGTAGTTCTTTGTAGGTGGTTTTTGCGAGGTCATGGTGAGGTCTTCAGACATAATTTAGGGATACTGCAGGCTTATTCCAGAAAGAGTGTGAGAGCTGGACAGTTGTTTGATAGCCAGGTTATGGTGGTTATGAGGTTTTGAATGAGTATGTGGAAGCACGGTGGCAGTTTATTCATGATGTGGGGTGCACATGCGCAGGTGTTGCTTGGTTGTTGAGAACTTGTAGCAAGACAAGGTTGTCCTCATGTGTCAAAGGTGATGTAATATACAATTTAACATTAAACTTGTTTAAATTGTTACCAGGGGTCATTCACAAAGTCACATTTTTGAAACTGTGTTATCTTTGATATTTTTATAGATTTAACTAACAAGGTGATTCTTAAAAAGCTAATAGCTGTTAACAAGTCTCTCTCAGGTCCTTAGTCGGGTCTTTACTGGATTATTTTCCTGTTTCTTGAAGACATGCATTTCAAATACTGTACTTCTGACGTAGATTGTTTTTTTTAGAACTGCACAACACATTGCTGTGGTTAAGTATAGACTGTGTAAAAACAGTGAAAAGTAGCCAAAGTATAAAATAAAAATTTGAAAACCTTTCAGAAAGTTTGGAGAATTTAAAAAAAATTACAAGATGCATGGGGCAATTTAAAACTTTACCCAGCAATGTAAAAATAAAAATCATTCTACTATACTCACATCTAGCCTCAAAATCACTTTGCACAGTCATGATTGAGCTAACATACAAACATACTATTGCATTCATTTCTCCACATGCTGCTTGTTTGATAGGCTGGCATGCTTTTCTTTGATCTCGCTGAAAAGCAGTGCCGTCGAGCGCTATGACATGGCCTCAGCTACAGATGGCACCTGTAATATTTGTAGATAGCTTGCTTATTATGCTCTCTGTGCTTTAGATTAATCTTGGTGTATAATCCCTTCTGTCTGTTATACCCATTAATCCATTCACCTGTCAGTCACTGATGTTACATAACGCTTCCTGTTTTTAATGGTTGAATACAAGAGCGTCATCATTTTTCTTACTCTCGTGCTGCACTTTTGCCTTTATTTTTCTTGATATAATCCTCACTTCCTTGTATTTCTTGACTTTTTTTTCCTCTCTTCTTTCATCTATATTCATGTTTCTCTTGGTGTTTCCGTCCTGGGGTTTTCGTGAACTTCAGATGCCTTTGCAACACCTGCTCCTGCCACTGAGGCCACTGCTGCAGCAGCAGAGGGCGGAGCTGCCGCTACGTCCACCCCAGCTACAAACGCTGGAGCTGGTGGGTGAACAAAAATCTGTTTACGTTTAGTTGTGAGATGGTGGGAATGTGTTTAAGTGAGTGGAGATTGTGTAAATATTAATTGCAGCATCCTTTTTTATACAGTTTTTAATCCTAAAATATTCAGCTTCAATATATTAGACATCTTATATCATGTTTGTAAACTACTCGGTAAAACTAATTAAACTGGATACAGTTTGACATGTGTTTCCACATTTTGGGTCCACTGTTCCACATTGATAATGTTAGTTTTGATGGAAGATTTTCCAAAGTTACAATTCTCCCAGAGCTGGTTCTACCTAATCCAATGACTGATAAGAACTCTAATCCCAAACAACAGACACCCCAAGCTAACAAGCATCAGTGCAACATATGTTTGTGAGGCTTACATCTTCAGTTTACTTTACATGACACAGTCAATATGCAGGGATGATACATTTATACATACTATAACTACTGGTATAATTATGGCTCCTTAAAGGGGCCCTTCCATTAAAAACAGTTTTTCTGAGGTTTCTGTTGAATATTTTAGCTCCACAGGTGTTCTTACCTTCATAGTGGGTGTGAAAACAGGTCAACAACTTCTCCTTCAGTTTTAATCTCTCAAACTACGCAGGTGGCGATAACACCCGATTTCTCCCGAGTTCGAACGGCCGGTACTTGTTTCATCACAACTCCTTTGACCGTTAGTATTCGACAGCTCCCGCAGTTGAAACCACGCCTAGCATGCTGCTGGCTAAAAGCTGTAGCATAAACACATAACAAACAGGAAGAGACATGGTGATAGAGAGGAACCTCCTACCCTTATAGTACTATGCTTGATCATGACATCATATACTATGTTTAAGCTTGCTCCGCCCATGACATATGATTCTGCTTGACTATAAATAAAGATGCTTTGGGAGCACTCGAGGTAGCTCAAGCTGACAGTGCACCGCTGCACGAGCTGCTACCCTTGCAAGAACAAACCGCTTCCAAAGCATCTTTATTTATAGTCAAACAGAATCATATGTCATGAGCGGAGCAAGCTTAAACATAGTATGCGATGTCATGATCAAGGATAGTACTATAAGGGTAGGAGGTTCCTCTCTAACACATGGTGTGCTGTTGCCATGTGCAGCAGGGCAGGAAACGGTATACCTTGCTCTCATAGGCTAGTTTGTTAGCCAATGTGAGTCAAATTAGCATAATAAATATTAATGAGTTACAGCCCGAAGCCTGACAAATTTTCACACAGATAGATTGAAAGGTCTGTTAATCAGTGTTTCCTAACGTTTCTTCGATATGTTTTATATTACAGGTTAAAATTTAAGAAATAACCACAAAGTCATGAAATTTGTGTGAAATGACCTCTTTAAGCAAGAGCCAGATGAGTCAGTGCACTTCTTGTAGCAACAACTAATCTGGTATTTACGTTAGGCTACACTGAGAGTGTGTTACCTTCATATTTAACCACAGACACTTACGTTCTGATACAAAAACAAGGAAAACTCACATTGCTAATGAACTACTGTCACTATGCAGAAACTACTAGAAAAACGGCACAGCTTTTGTGACATTGGGTAAAAATGTCATAATCATCAATTAAAGACCACTGAGACACTTGAAAATAGCTTCAAAGAATATCAGAGTGGGTCTTTAAATTGTTTTAAAGATACTAGTGCGTAATTGTGATCTACAGGCTGACATTTCTGCTCAAGTCAAGAAAAATGTGTGCTGTGTTAAAATAAAACAAGCATGGAGAATAACTTTCTTATACAGTTGCATAAACACATCTTAAATTCTGGACCTGAATGGAACATCAAACCATCCATATTCTATCCTTCCTGTTGAAGTTGCAGGGAGCAGGTGTCTGTCTTCATTAAGAAACGGACGACACTTTGGACACACAGTCCATCATGGATTAACACAGAGACACATGTGGACAAGTTTAAAAGACCAGTTAACCTAAAATGCATGTTTTTGGTCTGTGGGAGGAAGCTGAGTACACCCACATGTACAGGTTAGTACGTGCTAAGCTAATACAAACTCCAAGTTGGGTTTTTAACCTGCAATCTTCTTGCTGTGATTTAGCAATGATAACGTACTGCACCATACAGTCCTTTAAACTGATTCATTTTTTAAAAATATAATTAATTGTTTTTCTAACTTTTGTTTTGCTTGTAATATAGATGCGCTTCTTCCAGAAAAGCCTCATTAACTGTAAACGCTCGCTGCTGCGTAGTTATTATTAGTCAAATTTAATCTTCAGTCTTTATTAAGGAACAGTCAAAGGTAAAGCAGCTGTTCTTTGCTCCGTCTCAAAGGACTAGGACTGTTATCGTCACACTTAAAGACAACGTTTTGGCCAGAGAACTTTCTTTATCAGAAGATTGAAGTTATGGTTTTGTTCTGTGGGTTTATTCACTTTAGTCAACCTTTCTTTATTTTCCCTAGTTCTTTCCCTTTTTTCCTCCAGCATAGATTCTGTTTTTGCAATAAGTGCTTCCTCTAAAACAGGAGTGTGTTTCAGCCCTGCATGTTTTCTCCTTTTGTCATTCCTCAGATGCTTTTGTTTTTATTCCTTTCTCCTCCTTTCACGGCAACTGGAGTATTTTTATTCCGTACAAAAGACACACAGCTGTGTGCTGTGCTAATGTGCAAGGTATCACAAGTAAAGAGAATGAGGTTTTTAAATATAGCACCAATGAATCGTCAAGTCATCTTGTACAAAGTTTTAAAAAGTGAGAAAAACTCCATGATGACTCCATGTTTTTACTGATACCAGATGATAAAATCCTCTGTTTTGTGTCAGGATCACTGCCTAACTTCCCCCTTCCTCTTCATGTGTTGCTTTTTTGTGTTACCCCCCAAATCCTGCTTCTGCTCCAAAAGATCCCTTTACTTCCTCAGATGGTAGTGCCAACGCAGCATCTTCAGGTTTCGATCTTTTCAGTATGATGACAGAGGAGAGTAACAGTCCGCTGGACGTCTGTCTTACCTCTGGGGCAACGCAGCCCCCCACCTCCCCTTCCCCACTCTTTACCTCCACATCTGCCACCATCACCACCACCGCAACCATTTCAGCCCCAAATACCGCCAGCCCTGCAGCCGATCTCTTCAGCGGTAAAGAGATGTGTGTCAATCTGCATTCATCTCACTATCACTTGTTTGTTTTTGAATTGTTTGCTTGTTTCTGGCTTTCTGGTCTGATAATACTCCAACGCCTGTTCCCTATATGTTTAACCAGTCTCTTGTTTTTTTATGTTCTTGTGCATATCTTTAAAAGAAAAATGGTTGTGTTTGATCATTGATTGTGAAATCTTTTTGTTTTTGGGTGTGCATGTGTTCATAGATATGTTTGACTCTGGAGCCTCTTTAACGGACCCTTCACCCAGCGCTGACTTGTTTTCAGCAGGTACCTTTAATGCGCCTGATCTGCCATCTTTGCGTGCACGTTCTTACTTTTCTGTCCTGCTGCGTCTGCCTTTCAGCTTTGTCCTTGGCTTTTATTAGGGAACAGAAAAAGGAAATGAGATTGCTCTTACAGGTCAGCTAAAAGCTACTGAGCTGTCTGAAACATTTACCTCATCACTCTTCCCTCCTTTCCCATTCCAGCATGTACTGCGTGCGCTGCAGCTTCAACTGCAACTGGTGGTGCATTCTAATGAATCACAGTGAATATTCTGAGTGCATTTGTGTTGGTGTGTGTTGGGGTCTAAACATCATCTCCACCTTGCTCTCCTCCAGCGGATGTGTTCAGCTCCCCTGCACCTGTTCTCTCCTCAGCACCCCCACCCAAAATTGACACAGGAGCCATCATGAGCCTGTTTGGTGGTGGGTAACTGAAATGATTGCCTGCAACTCGCTCTCTGTTTCTGCTTCCTGAAAAAGCCCTTAAAAAGATAAAGGTGTCAAATTCAATGACTGGCTTTTATTTTGAAATATTTGTTGTTCGTCGAGATATTTGTTGAGAAGTTTTGAGCATTAAGTGTAGTTCTGAAAGAAAGTGTGACCATGTTGAAACGGTCTATCCACTGGAGTTTCATGTTTTGTTTTATCCTTTTCTAGTCTTTGAAGTGTTGAAAATCACGAGACTTGATGTGTTTAAACCTTAATGAGAACAACATTAAACAGGTTTTGGATAGGATAAACATTTGGGTTCTTGGAAATAATGTGAAAATTTGGAAAGAAAAAAATAGATGCACAAAAACGTGCGTATGTGTTGAATTCTATATTATTTGTTTTCCATGCAGCCAGGCATCATTTCTAACTCAAACCATTGTGTCTGACATCACTAGTGTTGGAACAGAAGGCTGATTCTTACCCTTCTTTGCTCCCCATGCTGCGATGGAAATGGCTGAACGTATTTTAACCCGGCGTGGCCGCGTGTCTGTTGACCTGTAACAGAATCAACAGGAGGAGATTCACCAGCAGCAGCTGCTGCTGCTGCTCCAAGTTCAGAGCTGATGTCAGGTAAATCCTCACGCGTGAAGCCACCCTGCATGTTCACAAACAGAAGGCCAACTTATTGCAAACATTTCATGCAGAAAGCAATAAGACAACACAGATTTAGGCTGGGAAAATACATTTGACCTTTTAATTATCAAGCCAGCACTAGATTTTAGGTCAATGTAGCTCTACTAACAACTGGAAACTACACAACTAACATTTTTATATTCATTAACTGCCTAAAAGAGTTTTTCATGTCTATACATCAGGTCCTGATATTACTGAGGGTGTTCCTAATTTAAAATGGGAATTACCATATATACCCGCATATAAGTTGGTTTTTTGAGGAGTAAATTTCAGGTCTGAAGAGGGGTTCCGACTTATACGCGAGATATCGGGAAGAAGTAGTTTTTTTTTTAAGAGGAAAATGTCGACAGCTTGGGGACTGGAGCAAGTACTCAGACGAGCGAACGATGTTCCTTATCAGCATGGAAAATCAAAGACACGTTATATCTTTTTAATAAATATATTGTTACATCCCAGACTCGAAATGGGCTGCAACAAAGGTAAAATAAAAAGGTAAAAAAACAGCGAACGAACTAAGGATGCACGTGGAGAGAAAAAGCTCCACAGAATTTATTAAATAACACCACCCACAAACCCTCTCTCGCTCCTCGACCGGAAAATATATTCCTGACACAAACTGATTCTGACACCGACTTATACGCGGGTCAATGCTAAATTCCTCAATTCTTCTGCTGAGAAAGAGGTCCGACTTATACGCGAATCGACTTATACTCGAGTATATACGGTATGTTGAGATGAGGTTAACAGGAGACTGTAGCCACGTGTTTAAACCTGCTGTTTGTAATTTTTGTAACCGTAAATTAGAGAATAATTCATAGTGTTTGTGTTTTTTATCTTGTTTTCCTATTTCGTCTATAGCTATAAACTCCATAACTGCATGACGCCTTGCTGTTGTTCGATGTATATCGTATCTGTAACTGTTTCAATTAACTCTGGTAAAGGTTAATGAAATAGCCCATGTCTAGCTTCATGTCTAGATTTTCAACTCACATGAACTTCAGACTGCACTGTATGTTCCGTGCACAGAAAACATGAGTTTTGCTTGTGTTTTTGGTGCAGCGTGATTAAGTTTGTAAAGAACTGAAACTGTGTTTGTATATGGTCATGTTACTGTCCTCATTAGGTAGCTTCATTTGTATGCCACTAATGGGGGTTTTCCTCTTTGGGAATGGGGAATTCCTTCCGTGTTTTCCATCATTCAAACCTTCTCATCAACGGGGCTGTTTCCATGGAAACACGGGCCTCTGTTCACCTGAACCACGATCATCTTGTTCTACACCACTGACCTCATTTTGTAGTAAAAATGGTCTACAGTACTGCTGCTTTAAGGCTTCTGTCTTTCTCTTTTCCTCCTTCTTTATTCATGCAATAACCTTTAATGAAGTTTCACTCACCCACTATCCTAAAACCCCTCTGCCTGATTTTTTTTTTCTTATTCCGGCATCTGTGCTTTTTTGCTATCCTCTGATCTTCTCCTTCAATCTTTCCTGCTTTCTTTCTCCATCTGGCTCTTGGGCTGGCTCATTTCTTGCTTCCTGCCATTTGATTGGGTGAGTTTTCCTACTCTTTAATACGCTAAGTTCCCACAGCACACTGCATTGCAGTGGTGCATCGTGAGCTATAAGCTGCACTGTTCCCCCTCTACCCTCAGACACCTGATGGTTACAGAAACTATCTGGGTTGCATTATTAATATGGCTTTAACATGTATCCTGCTTTCATTCAAGCTGCTACATGTTTTTTTTCCCTTCATCACAATTTCTGCTAAAAAAAATAAATAAATAAAACTCGACGCTCAAGCTGTGATGATTAATTGACACCATGTGTAACATTTCAGTGAAACATTGCAGCCCACAAAACATTCGGGCTCACATGTAGCTCCTATATCGCTTTAATAATGTAAAAATATAATTATCTATTTCTATATTACCAACTATCTTAATAAATTCAACAAATATGATATTACATACTGTGTTTTGAAGCACATGACTGAGAAATCCTTGACTGTTGTAAAAAAAAACACTGTAATTTCACAATTTTGTATTGATAATACCAGCTTTCCAAATGTGTCACATGCCATTGCTTTTCTTTCTGTTGTCATAGAGACATGCGTTAGTTGTCATGGTAATTCTTAGTAGTAAGCACCCCTGCTGAGTAATAGTAGAGTGTGAGGATAGCTCACACTGAAGGACGCTAACATCTCCCATCCTTTCCCTTCCTCTCCCTGATGTAGTATTTGATGGGCTAGGGGACGTAATGAAGCCCACTGTGACCCCTCAGGCAGGTGAAGTTGATGCCTCCATGGCAAATATGGCAAGTAGTAAGTAGTCTTTTATATGTGTATTGATTTGAAGATGATGCTGACTCCGCTGATTTATTTATTTTTTACATTTTGAGTAGGGATGCAACGATACTACTTTTTTCAAACTGATACGATACCAATACTCGGATCTGAGTACTTGATGATACCGAGTACCAATGCCGATACTTCTACCACACAAAAAATGCAATGAACTGGAAGTCAGGTTTTATTTTCTTCTCTGCTTGTTACAACAAATGATGGTGAACTCAATAAAAAAATGACCACAAAACCAAAATTTCAAGTGAAAAATAAAGATTTTCTGTGACGTTACTGCAGAGTTTCCACATTTTAAGTATTGGTTCACACTCTCAGAAATAGAGGTACGAGACAAGGACATTTTTGTACCTATAGGTAAATTGTTTTAAAATGTTCCCTTAAAAGTACAATATTGGTCTTCAAAAGGCCAGAAACGCCCCTTTGAGTGTTCAAATTGATATAAAGTAATGGACTACAGGGTACACCCCCAGCGACAAGAAGGGTACAAATTCTTGTCGCTGGGGGTGTACCCTGTAGTCCAGGTCCACTTTTGTACCTTATGAAGTTGTTCCACTAAAACAATAAAATTACACCATGTTTTGAAGTCTTAAACCAACATTCTGAAACATAATATTGAAAATGATGGATGAAACTTAATAAAATGGAGATTAACCAGCCTTGACCAGGGTTGCAGGTGCAGTTGAAATGGTACAAATTTGTACTTTATATCAATTTGAACACTCAAAGGGGCGTTTCTGACCTTTTAAAGACCCATATTGTACTTTTAAGGGAACATTTTAAAACAATTTACCTATAGGTACAAAAATGTCCTTGTCTCGTACCTCTATTTCTGAGAGTGCATGGTATTAGTTAACTAACTGATACGAATACATTAGAACGGATACAAGTATCAGTATCGATGCATCCCTAATTTTGAGGAACACATTCACTTTATGGAAGAGATAATATCTCTTCAATTCATAACTAAATTGCATATGATCTTGATCTATAAAAAGCTGTAAATACAGTGGCTTGCAAAAGTATTCGGCCCCCTTGAACTTTTCCACATTTTGTCACATTACAGCCACAAACATGAATCAATTTTATTGGAATTCCACGTGAAAGACCAATACAAAGTGGTGACATGTGAGAAGTGGAATGAAAATCATACATGATTCCAAACATTTTTTACAAATGCATAACTGAAAAGTGGCGTGTGAGTAATTATTCAGCCCCCTGAGTCAATACTTTATAGAACCACCTTTTGCTGCAGTTACAGCTGCCAGTCTTTTAGGGTATGTCTCTACCAGCTTTGCACATCTAGAGACTGAAATTCTTGCCCACTCTTCTTTGCAAAACAGCTCCAGCTCAGTCAGATTAGATGGACAGTGTTTGTGAACAGCAGTTTTCAGATCTTGCCACAGATTCTGGATTGGATTTAGATCTGGACTGACTGGGCCATTCTAACACATGGATATGTTTTAAACCATTCCATTGTTGCCCTGGCTTTATGTTTAGGGTCGTTGTCCTGCTGGAAGGTGAACCTCTCCCCCAGTCTCAAGTCTTTTGCAGACTCCAAGAGGTTTTCTTCCAAGATTGCCCTGTATTTGGCTCCATCCATCTTCCCATCAACTCTGACTAGCTTCCCTGTCCCTGCTAAAGAGAAGCACCCCCAGAGCATGATGCTCCCACCACCATATTTGACAGTGGGGATGGTGTGTTCAGAGTGATGTACCGTGTTAGTTTTCCGCCACACATAGCGTTTTGCATTTTGGCCAAAAAGTTAAATTTTGGTCTCATCTGACCAGAGCACCTTCTTCCACATGTGTCCCCCACATGGCTTGTGGCAAACTGCAAACGGGACTTCTTATGGTTTTCTTTTAACAATGACTTTCTTCTTGCCACTCTTCCATAAAGGCCAACATTGTGCAGTGCACGACTAATAGTTGTCTTATGGACAGATTCCCCCACCTGAGCTGTAGATCTCTGCAGCTTGTCCAGAGTCACCAAGGGCCTCTTGGCTGTATTTCTGATCAGCGCTCTCCTTGTTCGGCCTGTGAGTTTAGGTGGACGGACTTGTCTTGGTAGATTTACAGTTGTGCCATACTCCTTCCATTTCTGAATGATTGCTTGAACAGTGCTCAGTGGGATGTTCAAGGCTTGGGAAATCTTTTTGTAGCCTTAGCCTGATTTAAATTTTTCAATAACTTTATCCCTGACCTGTCTGGTGTGTTCTTTGGACTTCATAGTGTTGTTGCTCCCAACATTCTCTTAGACAACCTCTGAGGCCGTCACAGGGCAGCTGTATTTGTACTGACATTAGATTACACACAGGTGCACTTTATTTAGTCATTAGCTCTCATCAGGCAATGTCTATGGGCAACTGACTGCACTCAGACCAAAGGAGGCTGAATAATTACGCACATCCCACTTTTCAGTTATTTATTTGTAAAAAAATGTTTGGAATCATGTATGATTTTCATTCCACTTCTCACGTGTACACCACTTTGTATTGGTCTTTCATGTGGAATTCCAATAAAATTGATTCATGTTTGTGGCCGTAATGTGACAAAATGTGGAAAAGTTCAAGGGGGCCAAATACTTTTGCAAGCCACTGTAGATATAGACACAGCACAGCAGTAACAAACTGGCAAGTATGTGACAGGTTTGATCTCTTTCCATCTAGCAAAAATCAGAAGCACCTCTGAAGCAACAAAACTTTATCTGCAAAAGGCAGTTAAAATGAATTATTCTGTATTTTCAGAAGACATTACTGGCATTTAAAGCATTTTTAATTTACAACATTTTTTTCACCTGAGTGCAAGGTACAGTAGCTTTAAGATACTTTGGACTCAAAACACATTTTCAATCTACAATCTTTCTTCTCCAACAATCTAAAGACTCAGTTTATTGCTCAAAATGTAAAAATAAAGACTTTCTTTTAACTTCCTGTTGCCAGTATATCCCTGTATGTGTTCATGATATTGTAAATGAAAGCAATGATTTTGCAGAACCTGTTTCTGTGTCTCTTTCTTTGTCCAAGACCTCACAATGGGAACTCCAGCGGCCCCTCAGGTAGCTCCCCCCAGTTGGGGTGCTCCCATGGTAAATGTTGTCTGTGTCTTAAAGCATGGAGTGGAGCCGCATGGCAAACCTGTAGCAGCAGTCTCAAAGCGTTGCCTTCATCTGTCCTCCAGTTTCCAAGTGCACTCAATGAACTAAGACACTCCAAGGATGTAATGTTTCATATACCTCATAACAAGTGTACAAAAAACAAGATAAGAATTACTTATAAACCTTGTACATACACAGAATCACCAGCCGAAAAAGCTATTTATCTGAAATATTAACTGGAGATTGATGAAATGGCAAATAATCTAGATAAACCGAGAAGCCGTTGCTTAAATACAACTTATTTTTTTTGCAAACCATAAGTTTTCTTTTAAGCCTGATGTGATCCAAAGAAGCCAAGTAGTTATTTATTCCTAGCTGAAAACATTCAATAACCTTGTAATTTTGGAACAAATTACACTTTCATCTGAAGGCTACAAGCTTCCCTCCTGTCCTTTAAATCTTCATGCATGTGCCGATAAAGTATATTCTTATACTTGAAGTTGGGGTTTTGTGTTGTGGCCTGTCCTTGTATCATGCATGCTGCCGTGTTGTGTCTTTCTTCAAAATCACTTTTTTGTTTTCCCAGAAAACATCAGTACATTTTTTTCAGTTTTTTTTTTTTGCATCTTTTTGTGTTATATGTGGTAAAGTAACAACCCAAATCCTGCTGTCCATTCCCTCCCCTCCATACCTTTAGACCATACCCATGGGTGCTGCTCCTTTTATGGGGATGTACCCCAGCTTTACCATGGTAAGATGACCTCTCCAGTCAAGTCCAGTCCAGTAATGTTCCATCGGGACATTATCGGATACTGATGGACAATCAGCCTCTTTAGGGTGTCCCTCACACAGCCATGAGATGAAAAACATTTTATCTTACTACATGTTTATCCCTCGTTTTCACTATGTAAAAAGGCTGGGGCACCAGTTGCCGGAGCTCCCATGATGCCCATGACCAGGCCAGGCTTCCCTGCAACCGGGGCGACCCCAGGAGCACCGGTAATATGCTACTGTCTGGATTGTAAATGCCTAAAAATCATTACATGTGTAAATTATTGGCTGGTGCTAAAATAAATTGTGTCTGCAGATGTCTCCTGGAATGGCCCAGAGCCCCAGAAAGCCTCCACCACCCAGGAATGCTCTGGATGACCTCAATATTAAAGACTTTATGTAGACTATCTGACCCATAAACTCCAAGGTACATGTACATGTTATCAGAAAAAACTTGAGTTCTTACAATTCTATAGTATTTTTTAAAGACAGATTTAACCTACATTCTAACATTAATGCCACTCTCATTATCATTAATTATGGAGTGCAATAGTCTATTGTCTCAGAAATTATTAACCACATATGACTTATCTTTTTTTCCTGCAGCAAACAGAGTAAGTGTTTGTTAATGCTGTAGTTTTACTATTTGACAAAATTATCAACTTAATGCTATTGAATGCATAAACCAGGTTTAACCCAATGAAACCTGCTTTGTTAAACATTAGACCTTTTCTTAAAGTACATACTAAAGATTTCAATAGCAATAAAAGAACAGGTAGGCTAAAGCTAGCTCTTTAAAAACTATTGTTATGGACTATTGTTGCATCTAAAATCTGCCATGGATGACAGCATAGGATGCTATTTGGTTCAAGGTATTGTACCATGTTCATACACAGCATAGAATTTGACAGGATGACTACTTCCATAAGACTGTCTTTCCAAATTTTAGAGTTTAGCTCCCTCACATGGAAACTCTTGCTTGTGCCATCAAATCTTTGACCACATGTCTTGGATGCTCAGGTTAAGAGCTAGGATATCAACTGATCACTGCCTGGTGGTAATTTGGATCAACCTTTTCAGCCTTTCAAAGGAGGCAGGGGACATGGAGTCTGATTAGACCATATTCCAGGCCACCATTGCTGATGCAGCTGTACAAAGGTGCAGCAATAAAGAGGCAGGTGTTTAATATAGAGGCAACCATTTGAACCAAGGGATGTACACCTGAGATAAATTAATCTGGCTGAAGAAAAAAGTCTACAAAGCTTTGTTAGCTTGTGAACCTCTTGAAGCAGCTGATATTGATCAGTAAGCAAAGCAGATTATAATTTGGGCTGTTGCAGAAGAAAAAATTCTAGCAAGAGACGAGTTTGACTATGCTACAAACCAGGACTTTCAACAGGCCTTGAAGAGATTCTGGCATACCATCAAGTGGCTTAGACACAAAATGATGTGTTTAGAAACACAGTCAAACATTGTTTACAGTAAGGACATTGGTAAGGAGTATTGGTAACTTGAGCTGTGGATATACGTAGGTGGGCAAAAGAAGGCTGAGTCCATTTTAATCCAAGTGATACAGTTTAGAGGAAACAAAGCTCAAGAAGTCTGAGAAGATGTATTTGACACTGGAAATGAGGTAGTTAAACAACACAGTGGGGAAAGGGTGGGATTAACCACTGAGTTCCAATATGTTGTTGGGTTGTCTTGGTTGACTTTCTACTATTTAAAAGGGGACCCGAGGATGTGCTTCAACTTTAAAGGAAATCAAACTTCTCAATAATCCATAGAAAAGTCTGTGTTAGGGTGCTGGAGATGAGAGTTCAGTTGGACCTTGGATTGAAGAGGAGCAATGGAGGTGTTGCTATTGTAGATTGGTGAACCAGCTCTTGTGCCTTGCAAGGAGGATATTTGAGGGTAGATGGGGGTTTAACCAACCAGTCTTCCAATGTTTTGTTGAGCTGTTGTCCAGGGAGAGGGCTGAAGATCATGTCCCTTATGGAGCCCTGTAGGGTAGTCTCTGGGTTTAGAGGCTTCTGATCTCATTTATGCTTTTTGCAGATGACGTGGACCTGTTGGCGTCATTTGCAGGCAATGGAGCAGCCAAATTTACAAGTGGGGTTAGAGCAGAGCCAGAGACTGATAAGTGGATTGGGAGGCTGTACTGGTCTGTCCTGGGAAAGAGAGAGGTGAGATGAAAGATGAAGCGGCTGATTTAGCGACCCTCACCTATGGCCATGGACTATGGCTACTGACTAAAGGAGGAACTTGATTGTTTGGGAAGAGTTTAAATCAGAGTTGCATTTCGTTTTGCATATAGAAGAGTCAGCTGACTTGGTTTTGGCATCTGGCAAAGAAATCTGCTGGACATTTTTCTAGGGGGATGATTCGGAAGAGGTAGACGGGGAAAGGGGTTTCTGGGAATCTGCTTGAGATGTCTCTCACACAACCTGGTCTAAAATGCACATCAAAAGATAGATTACAAATGTAATTAGCCTTAAATTAAGTAATTTCTGTTGAGGCGTTGTCACAGACTAGATTCTTTTTTCTTCCTCCTTCTAGGTTTGTCATTGTGTCTGGAGGTCTGTGGATATGGATGTCTGTCTTCCCTCCTGCTCCCTCAGCCAACCAGCCATCATCTCTCCATCTTTGTCCTCTAACTTCTTACTAGCCTCAACCCCTGAAAAAAAACATCCTTCCTTATCTAATGTTGTAGCACAACTGTGAAAATGAACCCTAGATGCAGAAAAAAAGATTTACGTTTAAGTGTGTGTGGGTGTGTATGTATTTCAGTGTTAACATTTACTTAATATACTATGAAAAAATAAACAAAAAAAAAACAGTTAATGTGTATTTAGATTCATTCAGCATATCAGCTGACTTGGAATAGTGGATATATGTTGGTTTCTTTGAGCATCTCCCAGACAAGGACTGTGTTATTAAATGTGGACTGTGTTCAATGTAGCTTCACTTGCTAACCCACACCTCCAGCCCTCTGCCCTGAAACTAATATTGAGCTGTGTTTAAATGTTATTCAACATTTTTGTACCCATATTTGCTTGGTCATTCATCCTTCCATTTGTTCACTTTTGAAAAACAACAACTCAAAATGCACCATAACTGAACTTGCACTGTTAACCCAGACTTAAAATTGAACGCATCAATCTGTGTTCAATTTAATTTTTGCTTTACTTTTTTTTATTTGTAGTTTTTTTTTTTGAATTATACAACACATGCAAAAATTTGTGAACTGTGTTTAAATTGACATATGCATTTTAAACTAATATAAATTATAGATTATACATATTTCAGTAATCTTTATTGTGAGAATAAAAACATATATTTTAGTTACTTTAATTCTAAGAAAAAGACAATTGGACACTAATTTCCCATGTTCTCTGTACATACTGTAAAAGGGGTGGTACGGAATGGAAATGTTGCCTAGAATGTGTTCTTTTGTGCCCCCTGCTGGTGTAAAGTGATACTGCATTATAGCATGCAACGCAGGAAAACCTGGGATGCGATTTTTTTGCTCCTGTTCTTTTCTTGGTCTCGGCATAAGATAAGTTAACGTGAGGGACATTGAAGTAAGTGTGTGTTGTAATTACGATGAGGTCTTTTTGGGTCAGTTCTGGTGCAGCAACTGTTGGTGCATTTGCTCATGTGCTGCCTCTGAAGTCCTAGTGACTTACTGTAAAACACTCAAATGTACACTGGATGTTTCTCTGTGTTACTTACTTTTAAAAGTGACTGTATCCTAATCCATTGTGGCATTAGCTGTTGAAAGAAAAATAAAATGAGTATGACACGTAAAACAATATGAATGTGGATACGTAATGTTTTTTTTGGAATTCATATGAACGCTGCATTTTTTTTTAGTTTTTTGTTTCAATGGATGGCATCATCCTCTCTTCCCACCTGCATGTGAGTCCACATTAGAAACAATAAAGGATAAATGCACGGATGCAATTTACCCTTGTGGTTGATCATTTTCTCTTTTAAACACTGGGCTTGGAGTATTGACAACTTTATTGATGTTTTTACAAGGATAAGGGTACATCTTTAACTGAAGGGTTTTATGTTGGAGATGTGACAAGTTAAAAAGATTATTTATTTTAATTTAAAAAAAACACAGACACAACGATCTTGGCTGTGTACACTGGATTTAATTGTTTGGCATCATCACACTGCATCAAACATTCCTTAAGCTTGAAAAACAAGAAAATCTAAAACAGTCTAAAAACAAGAAATGAAATAGAGGAAATCAAAAGGCTACTTTTGATTTTGAGTTCTGCTTGAGCTATAAAGCTCCAACCTGGAATTTTAACTCATTTTGCCAAAATCCGGTTGTTATGTTTGAAGATTTTATAAAGGTGTGTTTTAATGCCTAAACACTGGCAGCCCCAATAAATTTCAAATTCCATGAGTACATCAGAATTTATAGCCATAAAGTAAGATGCAGACAATAATGAAACTGTGGTGCTACTTTGCATCAGCAATGCAATCTCCTTTTTCTTTGAAGTTTCTATTTGCGCTGCAAAACTTTCCATGACCTCATTATCAATGTTCTTTCTGTGCCTTATCAGTTGCTCTGTGCACCAGCAAGACGCAGCATGGCTCAGTTTAATCTCACTGTTGTTACTACCAAAGCTACTAATTTTACATCTTCTCCAAGAATTCTACCTCATCCGTCCTGGTACTCGAGTCATCTGTTCCCTGCGGTGATGTTGTCGCTCTGCTGCATTCTGGGCGTTCCTGGTAACATTGCGGTGATCGTTTGCAGAAATAACTGGAAGCATCTATCCAGCCTGAGCAAGAGTTTGATGCTGAATCTGGCCATTTCTGATCTGATCTGTCTGCTGACTCTTCCATTGTGGATTCATACTTTCCTCTACAGCTGGACATTCAGCCAAGTGTCCTGTAAGCTTCTAGCTTCTGTTGTTTACAGCAGCACTTACTGCAGCCTGTTGACTATAACTGGGTTAAGCATCCAGCGCTACCTCATGGTCGTTCTTCAGCAGAGATGCCAACAGGTACAAAATAACCTTGTACTGGTTCTGCTCTGGTTGGTTGCTTTCATCCTGTCTATTCGCCATGTGGTGGTTCAACAGCTGGTACCAAATCAGCAGGGAACAGACTGTCAAGCTCAGTATTCTTCTCATGCCTGGCGAATGGCTTCTTTGGTGACAGAAATCCTGCTTGGATTGGCTTTTTTTTCTATCGTGGCCTTTTCATATATCTGCATTCAGAGGAAAATCAATCAGTCCACCTTTTTCAGCACACGACAAGCAACTCGACTTGTTACTGGCGTCACTGTGTGCTTCTTTGTTCTGTGGGTTCCATATCAAATCATAAATGTGTTGCATGTGGCAGCTATTTGTTTAAATCATGAACACCTTTTGAAGTTTTGTATGAACAACAGGAAAATTGTTGTAGCATTAACATTTGTAAATAGTTGCCTAAATCCACTCCTGTATGCGTTTACTTCTCACAAAATTTGCACAGATTGCAGAAAACAGGAACTGACTCAGCCGAACCAAAGAATTCCCCAAACAGCAGATCTGACTGTAGAACTGTCTAAAATGCAACAGTAGTAAATGTTATTTCTGCTCACAGAACTGATACATTTATGTTCTTTTTGTTTTAGAAGTTGTTGATAAATCTTTGCGATAATTTGCTGAACTCTGCATTTACAGATTGATATTTTAATGATCAATTTTTTTTTTTATATGCTTCGACTCAAATCAGCTGCTAATAATTTTACATTTTGCTTTCGTCTATTTTTATATTTATCACTGTTGTGATCAATTCTGCTTTGTATTGACATTTAAAAGAATTGCCCTTCTGTTCATTTTCCATTTGTTTTGCACGTGCATGCATACATGTATTAAAACGGTCTTGAACAATATGAGTAATACAAGGAAAACTTCTGCTGGATGAATTAACAGAATTTTAATTATTTCTAATTATTTTATTTGCACAATTTTTGCCTTTTTTCAATTCCTTTTTCTAACTTTCTTTGCACTGTAGTTATCTTTGTACTGGAAATACATTAGATGTTGTTATAAGATCATTTACATTTACAAACAGAACATCCATAATAAGTTAGCCAGTAATGGAATACTGATGTATTAGTACGATCTCCATTACAGTATTTTCTGAGCTATTATGCACACCTGAATATAAACTGCACCCACTAACTTTAAAAATTAAAAACAGATTTGTATATGTTCAAGTTGCACTTGTCTAGAAGCTGCAGGTGTTCACGTTGCAACATGAGATTTTTTTTTACTTTTAATTAAATACGTACCACTAACATACACAAATAAATGCTTTTTTCTGAAAGGTGCCTGTAAACGGGTCGTTGGAAATTTTGAAATACTGTGGCTCTTCTATCTTTATCTTCTTCCTGTGCACTAACCTCACATGCAACGGCTGTTTCCTTCTTTCTATTTCCTTCACAGCCAAATCAATTTCCTCTGACCTGAATGCTGCATCATGTGCATTTCTTTGTGTATTCCATGATGTATAAGGTGCAAAGTGAAGAATTTAGTGTCAGTGCATTTGCTTAAATTTGTTTTAGTGGAATGAAGCTTGTTACTATGGGGTGAGATTACTGTCAAAAAGACGTGTATTCATCGATGGCAGTTTGTGCATAACTAGCAATTTGTAAACTTTTGTTTCTACCAAATTTTATACAAACATGTAGAGTAGTGGTGCTCTGATCGATCAGCCACCAATAATTATTAGCCCATCTTCGTGGAAAAGTGTGTGCTCTGTGTGCTGAGTAGTGTCACCATGCAGCTCCCTCCACCTTTCCTTCACAATGCACACATGCGCGGCTGCAACAAACATGTGCAACTTTCATACAGTCTGTGAGAATGATGTAAAGTTTGCAACATGCAACAAAAAATACCTCATGAAGCAGATCAAAAGGCTTCAACACAACAAATTTGATTCAACATTTAAAGAATAAACACTGAGTTGAATGAAATGATGCAGCAACAGTCACATGGCAGCTAACGCAGCAGCACATTAGCTTCCCTGTTCAAAGGAAACACACTTTAAGTCCATATAGGGCTGCCGACCGTCCTGTAAAAACAGAAATGTCCCGTAGTCAGAGAAATTATTATGCGTTCCATATTGAGGTGTAAAGGAACATAATTTGTCCCATATTTCAGCTGTAATGAAAAAAGACACAAAGCTGAAGTTATTTTGTGTCTTTACACTGCAGGGGCGGGTCTAGCTAAGTTTTGCCAGGGGGCTAGGTAGAGTAACCAGGCTCTGCCAGATCTATGTGTAGGCCCACCTGTCCACTCGGTGATACACAGACATCTGGGATGTCTCCATGTGAAGGTGTCGGGAAAAGGGAGGGACATCTGGTATAATATTTTAAGCTGATTGGAGTATGAGCCAGCAAGTGTCTGTCTATCATGATTTGTCTTTAGCTAATCACAGTAAATCAAGCTCTTGCAAATCCAGTTGGGAGAAAAACACACTCATCATTACCATCGAGAAATGTACAAAGTTCTTCCCTTTGCTCATTTTTTAACCAAGAAATTGTCTCTAGTCCTAAAACAGATTCAATAGCTGCTTTTATGCGTACATCCACCAGCAGCCATGTTGGTTTTGCTTTGTCTGCCTGGGCACTTGCTGCCAATCATACCTGAACACCCGTCCCAAAGCACAATGCTAACACATGATTGGTCTGAACATTTTTTTGACCAAAATCGACGGTTTTCAATGGAGCAGTACAAGACGGATTTTCATGGGTTTAGAAAACTCCAAATCTCGCGAAAAATCCATGTTGCAGCGCAAGATTACTGAACTGAAAAGTGTGAAAATGTGTAATGAGGTATTTTACAGCTTTAAATGTGCAATGTTTAAGAATTAGACCTTGTCGTCAAATCGGACAAAAAACCATCTGCTCTCTGCCATTCACCCCCTCCCCTCCTTGATTTTTCTGCTGGGTTGCCAGTTCCAGAGTTGATCCTCATTTTGTTTCTCTTGTATTTGTTCAGTTTTTGGGAAGGACACCTTGGTTTCTTAGGTTTACTACAAGTTACCTCCAACAGGCTCCTTAATGCTTTACGGGAACTGTCTGGGGATTCATAAGATCATTGGAGAACTATATCAAGAACAAATATCAGAGGACCCTTTGGTCTATGTTGAACAAACCTGACAGGAGGTTCACAAACATTAGGGTTAGTATGTCTAACTGCTGATGAGAAGATTGAAGCTCAGAGCTGGAACCATCAATCTCAAGCATGGAATACCAGTGAAGCCCCTTCAAGAAAGGATTCCTATTGTGATTAATAAGAAGGAACTACATAAACACAACAATGCTGTTGTAAAACCAGCAGAAACCGGTTGAACATCAACTGACTGGATCTAACCAGTTTTCTGGGTCTTTGCATTGTTCATAGATTGATTCATAGTCCAGTTCAGATAACTCAGTTTCTTAAAATTTTGTAATTCCTTGTGACATTTGTTTCCACATCAGGGAGTGACTGCTGTCACGTTGTGAGAAAGTGTGGGTGGCTCAGAATCTGATGATTTAGCTTAAATAATAAGAAGGAAGTGAGATTTTTGTCCTCAGGGACAGTCTGGACGAGGCAGCGCTCCTTTCTAAGGTAGGAACAATTATTAAAGAGACACACATAATTCATTTATCACTGTGAAGATTCAAACCTAATTAATGAAATTGTGTTTTAAACCGAATTAGATTTAAAGAACAGTTTCTAAGAGAAAACTGTTTCCCACAAGAGGATGTAAAAAACCCAGAACAGACTCAAACTGGAACAAGATGTTATTTAAGACTCTGTTATTAATTATCACATTTGTTTATACTCATTACTGTCTGCGCTTTACTACATATTCAAACAGAAGATACGTGAATAAATGTAAAGTTTTCAAAACATGTTGTGACATTTTACTCACAACAGTGTGTGAAAAATGAGTTAGAATAAGTCCAAGAAACGAGCAGTAGCTTTATTAACACAGCTAGAAAATAAGCTAATAAGAATATTAAATCATATATTGGACAAGAATGATTTGGTACAATGACGTTGACTGACAAGTGCAACATTTCTCAGAACATCAGCTCAGATTTACAGCTTTCAGATCCAGTTAGAACCGGTCTCACACATAGAATGAAAGATGAAATGTTTTCATGAAGCAGGACAAACCAACAAGTCCTCCAACTCATACGGCCATAGTTGACGTTTGTCCATGCACTCGAATACGACCCCATGGAGCGTTTTCTATGGTTTTACCACCCTCAGCGCCCCCTTTCGGTAAAATGGGAACAGATACTTTTACAGAACAACAGAAAACTTACTTTCCGCCCTTAATGAGCTAACAAAGGGTTAGGGTTAGGGTTAGGGTTAGGTCGAGCTGGGTTGCGGCTTGATTCTTTTCTTCCGGCCCGTTGTTCCACCGGCGTCCCTAGCAACAACCTAGTAACCACTCAAACCTGAGAAAATGTAACGAAAATTGAAACGAAAAAACTATGTACCGTTTCCATAAACCAAACAAATATTTTGAAAATAAAGTTTATATTTCTCGCTAGAAATGTTATCAAAACAAGTCTAAAGCCGCTGTCTATTTTGAAATAGAACAATTTCTGCCGAAAATTGAGGGGAAGGCCGCCATGTTTCTCTCATTTTGCCAGCGAGAAACTGCAGTCAGCATAACCACCGCCAGAGGTCGCTTTAAAAACGTCACCCTTGGTCGTAATTTGATGACTGGACATACGACCACTGTGTACGTTTTGCTTTGGAGGACAGTCTGTCAGATACACATGCAGATTTGAATAAACATGATATGTTCAAACTATGAGCATGTAAAAATAAATAAAGTCCAACATTATTGCCAAAGATTTGGACCTTGTGAAGAACTAGATTGGTCTTGTTTTAGTTCAGACTTTGGTATCTTCTACTGTATCTTTCATTAGGTTTTTAAAAACAAACATATACACAAAATACACATACAGATAAATACATGTACTGCATACATTAGTTAAACCTTATTCTGATCCATCTGTTCACTGATTCCCAACAGATTTATAAACTTTATTTCTGTGAAAAACAATAATAGTAAAAAAAACAAAAAAAACCAAATTATCTGTCACACCAGTTTGTGAAATGGTGCTTATGGAAGTGAGTCCAACAGTAGAGACTGGACCCCAAACAGGTGTGAGATGTTCAGCTGTGGTTTTTAACAGAAATCCCAAAAGGATCTACTGCTATATTTAAAGACACATTTTAAAAGATCTTAAAAGCTTTAAAAAGGCAACCGGACTGTTTGTATCTGATCTTCCCGTTGACCATCTGAAACTCCGCCCATTTTAATTCTCTCAGACTTCTAAGAGGATTTCCTGTCTGATATTCACATCATTAACAGTTATACAAAATCGTGTTAAGATTAGCTAAATTTGGCAGTTAGAAATCAGCTGGTGCTTGTCAGATATTTTGGGACTTACGTCTGAACCATGTTTTGGATGAGTAAAAAGTCTTCATAGACTTCATGGCACTCAGGCTAACCGGAAGAATCTTTTTAACTAATAGGAAACTTCCTGGTTTAACCAGTGTAAGGTCATGTGATGAATCTTTCTTCTTCCCTTGCAGGGTGTGATCATGGGTGAGTGGTCCTTACTCTCTGATTTGCTGGACAAGGTTCAGTCTCATTCAACTGTGTTTGGAAAAGCATGGATGAGTGTCCTGTTCCTCTTCAGGATCTTCATCCTGGCTGCTGGTGTGGATAAAATATGGGGGGACGAGCAAGCGAACATGTACTGTAACACCATAAGTCCCAGCTGTACGAACGCCTGCTACGATTACTCGTTCCCCGTGTCTCACACACGCTTCTGGATCCTCCAGATCCTCACCGTCTCCACGCCAACGCTCATTTATTTGGGACACGTCCTGCTGGTCATACGCAAAGAAAACAAGAGGAGAAGACGCCTCCACTGGAATGAAATGAATAAAGTTCGAATGTATTCTGATGAAACTGGCAAAGTGAAGCTGACAGGCATCTTACTGGTCAGCTATGTGATACAGCTGGTCTTCAAGATGATGTTTGAAGTGTCCTTCATCGTGGGTCAGTACTTCCTCTATGGCTTCATACTCATGCCTGCTAAGGTTTCCTGTTCTGACGAACCATGCCGATCACCCACCGACTGCTTCATCAGCCGCCCAACAGAGAAATCTATCTTTATCATTTTTATGCTAGTCATGTCTGTCTTCTCAGTGGTCATTCATGTTGTAGAGCTTTTGCACCTGATGGTCTCGAAGGTGAAGGGCAGGAAGAAGAGGAGCAGTGGCTCAGATCAGTACAAATTAAAGTGTTTAAACCAAACACACCTGAGTTCACCTGGAGCTGACTTTGAACAGGGACTGTGATCTGCTGAAGACACTGGAGTACCAGGGTCACCCGTCAACACAAGTAATGTTCTAATTCAGAACATGAAACTACCTTCAAGTGTGTGTGTAAATCTGAGACTCCAGTTTAACCTGTAAATGTTATGCACTTTAAGATGTGAAGAAGTTCCACATCTGGTGGTGAAGGAGTAAAAAACTGTTTCAAATTGTTAAAGTGGTCTCATTCTTTATTTCTTGATTGTGACCCATCACATAGAAACATGATTCTTTTGTGTCCAATTTGAATTTTCGGTCATGAAATATATTTTCTCTGGAAATGATTTTTTTTTTTTTTAATTGAATAAGTCGGTTTGATTACACATTTTAAACTGACACTCTACAAGAGCTGCTAATAAAATTCAAAGGTAAGTTTAATTACCTTTAGTTTAAAAACACTTTACACCATTCTTAACCAGATGAGCAGATATATACAAATACACATCCATTTTTGTTCAGTCAGTGGTTAGATAATGCTATGATTTGATACGGCACTGATCACTGATGCTGCATTATTGTAAAAGATTATTTGATTAAAAAGTAAAGAATGTAAAGATTAAAGAAATTTTTCAGTTTTTTTTCTGTTCCACATTTCCATATTTATCCAGATTTGCATTTATTTTCCCACTTATACGAATTATAAACAGAAATTACAACAACTGTCCCTAAAGTCTCAGAACAGCCAAAAAGAGACATGAATGTCCTTTTTTTTTCCCTCTCAGAACAGATGAAGACAGTCATGCAAACGCCACACAGACGTGCACCATCACCATTTCTGGGGCTGCTAAAGACACAGAAGAAGAATAAATAACTTTCTGTGCTGATGCTGCATGTCAGGAGTTCAACACCCTTTGAGTTACATGTTGAAGCCCGTTTTAATAGCAGCAACGTTACATCCCTCTGAACACTCATTACACCTTCTCTGTTTAGTTAATCCTCCTCTGTGCTGTCAATCTATTATCCACAGTAACAAACAGTAAACATCACTGTGGTAATAGAAGCTTTTAAATCATTTGCAGGATTTAAAGAGGCCCTTCCATTAAAAACATTTTTTCTGAGGTTTCTGTTGAATATTTTAGCTCCACAGGTGTTCTTACCTTCATAGTGGGTGTGAAAACAGGTCAACAACTTCTCTTTCAGTTTTTATCTCTCAAACTACGCAGGTGGTGATAACACCCGAGTTCTCCTGAGTCCGAACGGCCTGAACTTGTTTCATCACAACTCCTTTGTTCGTTTGTATTCATCAACTCCCGCAGTTGAAACCACGCCTAGCATGCTGCTAGCTAAAAGCTGTTAGCATAAGACGTAACAAACAGGAAGAGAGTACGTCTGATGTTGCAATGCGCAGCGGGTCAGGAAACAGTATACCTTGCTCTCATAGGCTAGTTTGTTAGCCAATCAGAGTCCAGCAAATTCAAATTATGAATATTAATGAGCTGCTGACGAAGCCCGACAGAAGGAGCTGGAACCACCCGAATTCTGATGCAGACAGATTGAAAGGTTTGTTAATAAGTGTTTCCTGACGTTTTTTAGATATAAAATGTTTCATATTACTGGTTAATACTTAAGAAATAACCATAAAGTCCTGAAATGTGTACCCACTAAAAAAAATCCCACTAAAACCCTTTCATCTTTAATGTAAATCTTAGCTATTGGCAGCTTAACATGCCATTTTTTCTCCAACTTCTTTTTTAGTCCTTCAAGCCTAACCTCTCCTATTAGTTATCTAAGCTTTTTTAGTCAACCACACTCTCACCCCCTCCTCAATATCCTTTAAAACTTGCTCCTAAACCCATAGAAACATTTTTAATTTCTCCCCTACCCTTTGTCATAAATTCTAGGCACATACAACCCCAAACTCATTCCCCTCTCCTTTGTTGCATCTCCTTTCAGAACAGGACTCGGATTTGATTCTTACATATTGCACCTTTAACAACACAATATTTCAATACAACAAAATGTTGTAAATTACATCCAATGTAAATTTAAATAGAGTAAAAAGCAATTTTGTTAAAGGTTCTGTATCCTGATATTTTACAGCTTTCAACATCTGGGATAGACACATATATGATAAAATGTTACAGTTGATGTTACATAGTCTTCATTTGTCCTGAAATATAACTTATATTCTCGATTTATTCTCCGACCAGGAAGTAAAACCATAGACATGTATATAAATCACTAGACGCCCTATTGGCTGCTGCGGCGCAGTAAATGCGGCCGCCATTAGAATCCGGTATTCGACACAGACTCACAGCTAAAAGCAACAGCCGTTCATACAGGATGTCTGAAAGTTGTTCAGCGTATTTCCGCTTTAATAAACAGAATATTGAGACCAGGGCTCGCCGGATTTCAGAGGTAAGACTGGACATCGTTATTTTTTTCTGACAAAATACAGTGTGTCCACCAGCCTGCTAACATGAGCTACATAGGAACACCAGTGTTTATTTATCTGACACTTTAGAAATGATATATCCCATAACATTGATTACAGCTGACAGAAGAATGTTAAGGTAGAAATAAATAATATTACTGGTTTAAACTCCCCGTTGATGAACTTACTCACGATTTGCAGCTTTGATTCATTATCAACAGAAGTGTTTGTGTTATTTCAAAATAAACCTTTATCATATCTCTGGAGTGAAAAACGGGAATAAAGTGTGAAGTAAAAGTTAATACGAATAAAATGCGAAGAAGAATGAGAGAATATGATTACACAAAAATAAAAAGATTATTAGACTCTAAAATCTCTGGTTTTGGATTTAAAGGTTTTCCAAATTGACATCAGGAAGAAGTGGAAGGTGCCTGAAGAATAGAAGGTTTCACAGATCCAGAGTCTTCGTTCTCTGCAGGGAACATTTCAAGACAGAAGATTTTAATCCAACTGGTCACACCATCAGAATGAGAGTTATTCCATCCATCTTCAGCTTTCTGGTTCTTTGAGGAGTAACTGTATCATCATAAGACCCTGTTTTCATGTCATGTATTAAAACTCTATTTATTCTCTTATTATCTATGTGTTTATTATTTATTTAAATAGTATCATATCTCGTGCTCCCCTGCAGATGTTTCATATCAACCCCAGAGTGCCCCAGTTCCTAAATGGGAACAGATGCTGTAAACATAAACTGTATATTCTTTTTTTTTAAATTTCATCTTTAATTTAGCCAGAAAAAAGTAAAAGTTTCATTTTGGGGTTCATCTCCTTTCCTGGAGGGTTATGTGTTTGGTGATTGCACTATGATGATTAGTTTTGTTACGGTTTGAGGTTATAATGTAGGACCTAGGTGCAGGCAGGAGACGGGGAGGCAAAAATGAGACAAACAAAAGAGTTTAATAATAAAGTAAAATGCTCACGGGGCAGCAAAACAAACTTACATGAGAGAAAAGACACATAATCCAGAGGGGCGAAGACCAACATAATCCAAACCACGGAACGATAAACTAGGAGCTAAGACTGGGGAACGATGAACAGAGACAGGGGCTAACAGTTAGCATGGCTAAGAACTGGGGCTAAGATTTTAACTGAGAATAAACCAACACTGACTAACAAACACATGAGACTTAAATACAAAACCCTAACTGATAACAAACTAAAAACATCTGAGGACATGGGGAGAAACAAACACAGGAACTAATCACAGAAACAAGACACACCTGGGAGTGGAGGAACAGGAACAGGAAATGACAACAGACAATCAAGGAACCTAAGACACCATGCAGGAGAACAGGAAATCAAAACGTTACCAAAATAAAAGAAACCCCGGAACTACACGGCAGTGACAATAACATCAAACATGAACTCAGATACGGGAGGAGAACTGAATAAGAGGCAAGGCTGAACTAACATACGACACAGTGATATAGATGACAGGAAAAAACACAACTACTGAAAACCCAAAAGCTACCACATGAAATAAAACAACCAAACCCCAGAACCTGACAATTTTGTGATTATGATCATAATGTTAATATCTCAATTTAATTTTTGATTACTATAAAATGAGTTTTATAGTTCAAAAAATGGGGGAATTATAGAAGAAATTCAGGTTACCTCATGAAAACCATGACAGAGTTATAAATTATTATGACTTAAAACATCTTGTTCTTAGTTTCTTCATCAACAAGTACTCAGATTAGACTCTCATCATCCCATCAGGACATTCTAAACCCAGAGTTCTGATGACGTCCAGGGTTCTGATAGCCTCTCTGTTCTGTATCAACATCACTATAAAACAGCCCAACAAGCATCTGCTTTAGAGCCTCATTCTGATGTACTATCATTTGACTGACTGCTCTCAGTCATGTATGATTTTATGATAAATCCTTTTTGATAAAATTCATTCGCCTGATTCATTCGTATGGAATTTTTGCACAACAGTCATCTAGAGCTGAAGCGAGCCGATCTGTGACCTCACAGGATGCATCACAGTTACAGTATCATATAATAGAAAACTTACATTTTGTGGAACATATATTTTTATGCACACATCACTTCCAAGTTTATATTGTATTTACTTTCTGTATATATTTTGCAAATATTTTTATGTTTATATTTTATATATCTTTTTAGAACTGCTTTTTTGCACTTATACTTGGAACAGATTTCATTTTACTGCATATAATAATAATAAAAACATTCAGTAAAACAACTGATTAATAACTTATGCTTCTCTGTTGTGTTTTACTAAATACTACTTAAGACCACTACTAATCTTAAATTACACGGAATCACTTGTTTATAACAAACAACATGACCGAATCCCTTCAGTCTGCTGTGATTACACTGAAACGTAGTGGAGTCTGTACCAGATTCAAGATGGCCGCCGACGGCTCAACAGCGCCAATAGGCTGCAAAGCTGGACGAGGCGTCTAGCGATTTATGTAATGTCTATGAGTAAAACACTCAGTTTACCTAAAATCCCATCTCTCCCTCAGGCCCCCCCTCCTTGTGAGTGCTGCCCCTCGAGCTGCCTGAACAAAAATGGTAAATAAATTCCTGTAACTCTCGCAGCCAAATGCACATTTTCACAAAGACATTTTAGAAAGTAAAGTACTACAAAACGGTAGCACGTAGTGTCTTGCTTCAGACTCTCGCAGCTCAGGGCGTGTGTTTAATCTGCAGGGGCAGCACGAACAGGCCGGGCAGGTCCTGGTGTGACATTGTTATATCACTATGTTACAGTCAATTGTTTTCCAGGAGAGAGTGGAGCAGCTGCTCAGAGCGCAGGATTCAGGAGAATGACAACTTAAAAAAGTTCATTTGTAGTATAAGACCTTTAAAGTGATTTAACCATACAGTTTCATTAGAGCTTGTTTTGGTTGACTAGATTTTAGTTTTATCAATTCCAATAAACTATGTTAGATCAGCATTGATATTCAGCTAATACAACCAACTCCTTTTGATTTGCATCCAAATGTTTTCCAGTTTTCCTTAAAATTTCTTGTTCAAATTCATGTATCATTTATTTTGTATTTCACTAACCCATGTGGAACTAATTGACATAACTGGATTGGGTAAGTACAACAATTTATTTCTTAAAGAGGCCATTTCATACACATTTCAGGACTGTGTGGTTATTTCTTAAGTATTAACCAGTAATATGAAACATTTTATATCTAAAAAACGTCAGGAAACACTGATTAACAGACTTTTCAATCTGTCTGCATTAAAATTCAGGTCAGCAGCTCGTTCATATTCATTATTCGAATCTGCTGGACTCTGATTGGCTAACAAACTAGCCTATGAGAGCAAGGTATACTGTTTCTTGCCTCGCTGTGCATGGCAACGTCAGACATTGTTTCTTCCTGAAAGAAATAAATAACCACAAAGTCCTGAAATGTGTACGAAATGGTCTCTTTAAAAGATGTTAGAGAACAAGATGATCATGAAGTGAAACGGAGACATGTCCGTTTTATAATCAGACAGCATCAACATTAAATGGTTGATCACAGTAATCTGATTTCCTGCTCCAATATCAGCTGATATGAAGAGACTCACCATGAAGTTACACAGGAAGTTTAAAAAAAATCGAGAATTGTTTAATTAAAGGTTACAGATTGTTAATTAATCAGAACGTAATCATTATGTTTTGTTTACATTTAATGAATTATAAGATGTTACTGGGTCTGAAAGTATTACATTGAATTCTTTTGTTTAAACGTTGATGGGTCTGA